>CM053791.1:220521497-221121497 GCA_028749045.1 Cupressus sempervirens
TATTTCTCAAATCTTCTCTTTGAACTTGACCTTCTTTGAGAGCTTAGTGTAGCATTGTTGCATAGATGTGAAGTATTATTATAAATGATGATTTTTTCCCACACAAGATAAGAAATCCACATTCTAATATACTTGATCCTAAAGCTTATTCTCTAATGCCCAATACTATTCCAACAAAAAATTAGAGAGCTTCAAACTTTCCCAACTAAGAATAGATGCTAAGCTAGAAGTTATGAGCAACATCTAGTTGTGACATCTTAGTTTCCACAATGTTGACCAACTTTGACAATTTAGACATACCAATAGACCAGAAAAAGCCTAGCCCACATTTGACCCCAAACTAGTAAAAGGAAAGTAGTTGCAGAATGTGATACTACTTTTTGGTCCACAATAATTCAACCACAAGTTGCTTCAAAATGTCCCAAAATAAAGGTTCTATAACAAGTATCCAAATATTTGGCTTGTTACTTAAAGGATATACTCACATTTCCAAAGTGCCTTCAGTGAATGAGGAGGATCCTACACATTGATATCCTATAATTCGAGCTTAATTAAATGACCAACTCTTCCCTCCTATTCTTCAACCACTCGCAAATGAGTAGAGAATGGTTTAGAAAGCCCCAAAGAAACCCTTTTGACTTCTCCTCCACTTGAAATGAATTGATTATAGTTTTTTGTAATAAGTTTAAAGCTCTACATGGTACCAAATATATACATCAGCCCCCACCTCAGTCACAACAACATTAAGGAAAACTATCAGATTGTAAACTAAAATCAGGGTTCACAGAGATTTGAACATAACGTATTTTCCTCAACCAATATGGTCTAAGTTTTTTTTTTTTTTTGAAGATAGGAATTCGGTTATTATCTCTATAAAAAAAAAATGATTATTTGCATTTCCACCCATGCTAGAGGCTGCTAATGTTAGTTTGGTCTTAACGTAAAATGGACACATCATAAGCATTAAAGAAAGTATTAATGGCATGTAGGACCATATTTGACAAACTTATTTGGAAACAATCTAGTCGAATCAAGACCCTTGAGTACAGATTGGAATTTTTTGAAAGGGATTTTAATGCATGAAAGCAATTCTAGTGAAAAAAACAAAATTGGGTGCAAGAAGTAGGAGGGGAAAAGAACAATTCATAAGCATTATGATTTAATGAGTAGTTGATCTACACAACCAGAAAAATGCAAATGATAATAATAAAACTTCAAAAGAATTACCTATTTCAACACTAATAAACTTCAATTCCTCTTGTCCCAGTGATTCTTGTCTTGCAATGTAAACAATGCAATGCAATAAGGCATAATTTTTGTTTAAGCAAAACATAAATGTTAGGATAAACCATGGACAAAAATAAAAACTACATGCAAATATAACCAATAACAAAAAATAATAGAACACACAGAAATGAACACAAGGCACCAAGATTTAACGTGGTTCACCCAATCCCTGGGCTACGTCCACCAAACAGCAAGTCCGATCTTATTACAATCCAGTGATTACAACCTGATTACAATCCGTAATCCCTTACAGCTCAATACCGCCGCAAGAACCAATTTCGTATCACAACATAATGAAAAATACCCAACCCTAAGCCCTTTTATAAAAGTATTAAACTGCTTTAGGGTTATAACATGTTGGCCATATGTCAACCATAATATGTCGGCTACCATGTCGGCTACTGCCCAAAATATTTTTTTCTATTTATGAAATATGTACAGTACTTTTCTGATCAGTCACCACAATCTAACAATCTCCCACTTGGGGACTGATCAGGCTCCACACTAAACAACAATCTCCCACTTGGAGACTGATCCTGTAGCAATACCACTACCACATGGGGCTCCCACTGGATCAAACCATCCTGGACTCTACTGTTCTTTTATTCATGTTCAGTCTAAAAGACCAACCGAAGCTGAAGAGGAGTTCAGCTTCTCCCTTGTTACAACCTTTGCCAACATATCTGCTAGATTGTCATTGGTATGTATCTTCTCCAGCTTTAACTGTCCATCCTCCAAAATTGACCGAATGAAATGGTACCGCAACTGTATGTGTTTGGTCTTAGAATGCAGAGCTGAATTCTTAACAAGATGAATGGCACTCTGACTATCTGTGAACAAATAATTATCCTTCTTAGGATGTCCCAATTCTTCCAAGAAGAACTGAAGCCATATCATCTCTTTGGCTTCCTCTGTAGCAGCAACATAATCTGCCTCTGTAGTGGAGAGAGCATTAATCTTTTGTAACCTAGAAACCTAGCTCACGGCTGCCCCACCAACAATAAAGACATAACCTGTAGTACTCCGCCTGGTATCAATATCCCCAGCCAAATTTGAGTCAACATAGCCCTGTAAATCAGTAGTAGAGCCCCCAAAGTGTAAACACTTATTGGATGTACCTCTCAAATATCTAAGAATCCACTTGACAACATTCCAATGCTCAAATCCTGGATGACTCATATACCTGCTAACGACTCCCACTGCATGTGCAATATCTGGCCTAGTGCATACCATAGCATACATCAAACTTCCTACAGCTGAAGCATAGGGTACCTTGGACATCTTATCCTCCTCTTGCTGTGTCTTGGGACACATCTCCTTAGTCAATTTCAAATGACCAGGTAAAGGTGTGCTGACAGCTTTAGCATTCTCCATAGAGAAACGTTGAAACACCTTCTCAACATAATCAGCTTGAGATAGCATCAATGTTCTGTTCTTCCTATCTCTACAAATCTGCATACCAAAGATTTTTTTTGCTGCCCCCAAATCCTTCATAGCAAATGCATGTGCTAATTGGCATTTCAACCCCTTAATATGATCCATGTTAGACCTAGCTACAAGCATATCATCAACATATAAACATAAAATAATGTAGCTATCATCATCCAACCTCTTAAAATAAACATGGTAATCTGAATGACACTTATTATATCCATGCTCATTCATAAAACTGTCAAATTTCAGATACCATTGCCGAGGTGCTTGCTTCAAGCCATATAAACTTTTCTTCAATTTGCACACTAAGTTCTCCTTACCTTTGACCTCAAAACCCTGTGGCTGAGCCATATATATTTCTTCATCCAAATCACCATGAAGAAAGGCTATTTTAACATCCATTTGCTCTAAATGCAAATCTTCAGTAGCCACAAGACTTAAAACAGTACGAATAGAAGTCATTTTAACAACAGGAGAAAATATCTCATCAAAATCAATTCCCTTTTTCTGTGCAAATCCTTTTACAACTAACCTAGCTTTAAATCTTTTCTTACCTCCTTCCTCTTCTTTCAACCTGTAAACCCATTTATTCTGTAAAGCCTTTTTACCTGCAGGCAACTTGCACAAATCCCATGTCTTATTTTTCAGCAAAGAGTCCATTTCATCTTTCATTGCAGACTCCCACTGAATCTTAGTATCCACCTGCACAACTTCATCATAACTTTCAGGTTCACCAGCATCAGTAAGTAAAATAGAATACAAAGAGGGAGAAAACCTTTGTGGAGGTCTAATTTGCCTTGTTGACTGTCTAACATTCACTGGTGTGTGTGGTATTTGTTGTTGCACATCATGAGGAATGGCTGGAACATTAGCTTTTGGAGTATCATCCAGCACTACATAATCATCTTCTTTCTTCTCATGTTGCTGCAACAGATCTTTGTACAGCACTTTCTCATTGAATATGACATCCCGACTTCTAATAATTTTAAGATTTTCAAAATTCCAAAGCCTATAACCAAATTCATTAATGCCATATCCAAAAAAGACACATTTCTGTGATTTAGCTTCTAGCTTGGTTCTATTTTCAGAGTCTATATGAGCAAAAGCTTCACAACCGAAGGTCTTGAGAAAAGAATAACTCACCTTCTTACCAGTCCATGCTTCCTCTGAAATACCACAGACCAAAGGAGTAGAGGGACCTCTATTAATCAAATATACTGCAGTATTGACAGCCTCTGCCCACATGTGTAAGGGTAACCCAACATGCAACCTCATGCTCCTTGCGCGCTCCATTATAGTCCTGTTCATGCGTTCAGCCACTCCATTTTCCTGTGGAGTCCTTGGAACAGTTTTTTGTCTACGAATACCATTAGTGGAGAAATAATCTTCAAATTCATGACTGCAATACTCACCACCATTATCAGATCTGAGACATTTTAATTTCTTACCAGTCTCATTTTCAACCAAGCATTTCCATTTCTTAAAAGTTTGAAATACATCAGATTTCTGTCTAAGGAAATAAACCCATACTTTTCTAGTTGCGTCATCAATAAATGTAACATAATAATGAGAGCCACCAAGGGAAGATACCTAGGCTGGTCCCCATACATCTGTATGCACAAGCTCTAATTTCTCCTTTTTGTTTTCCTTCCCTGTCTTTACAAAACTCACTCTCTTTTGTTTTCCATACACACAACTTTCACAGAAATCCATATTCATACATTTTAGACCTGGTAAAAATTTCCTTGAATGAAGTACTTTCATACCTTTCTCACTCATGTGCCCAAGTCTATTGTGCCACAACGCTGTATCAGAATCTACATCAGCTATTTGTTCTCCCTGCTCAACTGCAGTAATTGTTCTTGAATATTCATTTTTCTCTGAAACAATCAAAGTAGAAGGAACAATATGACCTGTACAAAGATATAAGGTGCCTACTTTCACACCTTTTGCTACTACAAGGGAACCTTTTGAAACCTTCCAATTTTTATCATTAAAAGTAACTACACAACCCTCATCACTGAGTTGCCCTGCTGAAATTAAATTTCTACTTAGTTTTGGAACATGTCTTACCTCATGTAGTAGCCAATGATTCCCATTCTGCAACTTAATCTTAATTTTTCCCTTTCCAACAATCTGACAGGGTTCATTATCCCCCAAATAAACAAGCCCAAAATCCCCTTGGACATAATCAATGAAATAACCTCTATGAGGTGTAGCATGAAACGAAGCACCAGAATCTAAAACCCATGAATCATCAACACTCTCTAAAGACAGAAGCAAAGCATCCTCTTCGGATTTGTTACTTACCACATTTGCCTCCTTGTCTCCATCTGATTTATCTCCTTCATTTTTCTTTCGATTCCAACAATCTTTCTTTTTGTGCCCTGGTTTCCCACAGTACCAGCAATCATTTGGTCCTCTCGATTGAGACATCCTCCCCTTTGACTTTCCTCTTGATTTCCCATGATTTCTAGAGTTACTTCCTCTTTCAGTCGTTCTGCCCATGCTTTGTGCATTTAAAGCACTTCCTGATGTAGATCCACCTGAGGATTTTCTACGAGTTTCCTCACTTAAAATAACACCGATCACATCATCATATTTTAGGGTACTAGATCCAGGAACAGAATTACTCACCGCCATTACCAAGCCATTCTAGCTTTCAGGCAAAGAACACAAAATTAAGAGAGCCCTAATTTCTTCATCAAAATTGATACCCACAGAAGATAATTGACTAGTAATAGTATTAAACTCATTTAAATGATCTGCAACAGATCCACCTTCTGCCATTTTCATATTAAATAAACGCTTCATGAGAAATACCTTATTTGAAGCGGAGGGCTTTTCATACAGTGTCGCTAGGGTTTTCATCAAATCTTCTGTCGTCTTTGCTTTTGTAATATTAAATGCCACTGATGGTGCCAAGCATAACCGAATGCTTCTGAGTGCCTTTCTGTCCAAAAGATCCCATTCAGCCTCTGACATAGTTCCCTGATTCTTAGCTTTTCCTTCCAACGGCTTCCATAAATCCTTCTGATATAAATAGTCTTCCATTTGCATCTTCCATAACTGGAAGTTCTGCCCATTAAACCTGTCAACCCTCAACTTACCCTCATCTGCCATCGCTCCCACTCAACTGTGAGACTCCCACTTAACCGTGAGACTTTCCTGCAGAGGATAACTGAAAGACAACCTTGCTCTGATACCACTTGTTAAGATAAGCCACGGACAGAAATAAAAACTACATGCAAATATAACCAATAACAGAAAATAATAGAACACACAAAAATGAACACAAGGCACCAAGATTTAACGTGGTTCACCCAATCCCTGGGCTACGTCCACCAAACAGCAAGTCCGATTTTATTACAATCCACTGATTACAACCTGATTACAATCCGTAATCCCTTACAGCTCAATACCGCCGCAAGAACCAATTTCGTATCACAACATAATGAAAAATACCCAACCCTAAGCCCTTTTATACAAGTATTAAACCGCTTTAGGGTTATAACATGTTGGCCATATGTTGGCCATAATATGTCGGCTACCATGTTGGCTACTGCCCAAAATTTTTTAACCCCACTATTTATGAAGTATGTACAGTACTTTCCTGATCAGTCACCACAATCTAACAATAAATGATTAAAGAACAATACATCTGGATTATAATGAGAAAGCAAATTACTAAAGAACATAAACTAGAATGCTAAAAAGTTAGGTTGTTGATAAAAGAATTACATGCAGAAGGCCACATCTACATGGGTCTTCCAGCTCTTGCCATGACATGCACTATTTCCACGAATTGCCACATGCCAAATTTTTTGTACAAGAAATTAAAAAGATCAACCCAAAATCACAAGGAGCCAATGAAAAAATTAAAAATTTGCATGAAGAAATTGAATTTAGTAGAAATTAATTGACAAACCTTAGTATATAACAAATTTGAGATTGTTTGCACATAAATTGACGCAGGAACAAATGCAAAAGAGAGTACCGAAAACTTTAGTCCCCGTCTTAGCGGCAGGGACTAATAAAAGGATACGAACGAAATAGATAAAGAACCTACTTCAAGATATGAAAATATTAAATTGTCATTCGATTATACAAATGTTTTCCCTCCATTCTCATAGGCCACCTCGAACAGCTGACTAAGCGATGATATTCAGAGTGACATTTTAGCAGTATTCTTTTGTCCCTATCTCATACTCTCCCCTGCACACCTTGATCCCATGAAGTACACAAGCTAGAAAAGTACATAATATGATAGTACAATCCTTATACGTATATGCCTCCTGCAATGCTCCCTCATCAAACGGAAAATCATTTTTAGTCACCATCCATGGCCGCTGCAAATTATATGCCCTCAACATTTACCATAACTTACTTTGCGTTCCTGTTTCTGGGATCGATAATTCCACTAATTGCAGCCCATGGTGGAGGCTCAGACGATGATGATGATGATGATGATGCGGAGCCCAATTTAAGAGCAAAATCTCTGATTTTGGTGAAAATATGGTGTCTGATCATTGTCTTCTTTGCTACCTTTGCCGGAGGAATATCTCCCTATTTCTTCAAATGGAATCAGACTTTTCTTTTGCTGGGCACCCAATTTGCAGGAGGGGTTTTCTTGGGAACGGCGTTAATGCATTTCTTGAGCGATTCTGCCGAAACGTTTTCAGATTTGACGGAGAAATCGTACCCGTTTGCATTCATGCTCTGCACTGCTGGATATCTGCTTACCATGCTGGGAGATCTTGTTGTCACTTGGGTTTATGCGAAGCGATCAAAGAAGACAGAAATGGCCCCTGTTTCTCTACAACCAAGAGGCAGAGGTATTCTATTGACTTTCATTCTCATATTTATTTCCGTTTTTGCATATTGGAGGACAATTCCGTGCATCTGACCATGTTGTGAAATAGCAGATGATGAAGAACAACTCCCTGCTCACGCTAAAGACACCACTTTCAGACATCAGGTTAGCTGATTGAGGCCCTGAAATTTCATGATTTTTCATCTATCTCAAGGCTTGGTTATACGTTTCAAGGGTGAAATTAATTCTCACGAACCGAATAACCCTTGAAATTGAATTTGGACACCACTTTATGAAATTGCGGCTTATCAGTCATATAAATTAGTTAATAGTCAAATAGGTTTTACCATTCATGTACGTTGTTCATTTTTATAGAAAAGTTAGCACAAATCTCACTGCAATTACTGAATGAAAACTAATCCAATCATGGCAGGAGGGGAAGGAGCCATTACCTAGTTCGACTTCATGGGGCGACACTGTACTACTGATAGTGGCACTCTGTTTTCACTCTGTGTTTGAAGGAATCGCCATTGGAGTGGCAGGCAAGTACTTCTATCTGCCCTGTTCCCATAATTAAGCTGAGGAATCGACCATTAACTTCAATTTACATTTAGATAACGGATCCAATAAAAAAATCTAAAAGCTGGGAAGCTAGATTTCTTAGCCAGATGATTCCAGATGCTTTATACGATGTTTAATCTAATATGGGCAATTTGGGCACCAAATTTCTCAATCAAACAATGGGCAATTTGTGGAACAGAAACGAAGGCTGAAGCGTGGAGGGCATTGTGGACGGTGTCTCTGCACAAGATATTCGCAGCAATTGCAATGGGCATTGCTCTTCTGCAGATTGTCCCGAACAGGCCACTCTTATCATGTGCAGCGTATGCTTTTGCTTTTGCCATTTCCTCCCCAGTTGGAGTCGCAATCGGCATTATAATCGACTCCACTACACAGGGACGGGTTGCCGATTGGATATATGCAATTTCAATGGGTCTGGCGTGTGGAGTTTTTATTTATGTGGCAATTAATCATCTTCTCAATCGATGGACCAAACGCCATAGCTCTGCAAAAACTGAAATTGCTTTTGATAGACCACTTTACAATTACGTGGCGGTTGTTTTGGGAGCTGGAGTGATTGCTGTGGTCATGATTTGGGATTAGAGAGACTCAATGGTTTCAGTTGTCTTCTTATGTTATTTAGACTCTAAGTTCAGTTTTGTTGTAGCGAGATGTATTTGTCTTTATTGTTGTGGAATATTTTTTTGTCATTGAATAAAGCCAAACCACATAAAATCAAAGTTAGTGGCGAAATGCTTATCCAAACTTATTTTGAAAGTAATAATAAAATATTATTTAATTTATAAAAAGTTGGAGATAAACATGAGTTTATTTTGAAAGTAATAATAAATTATTATTTAATTCATAAAAAGTTAGAGATAAAAATGAGTTTACGTGTATGTGTATAAATGTTTGTATGTAAGTATATGATAATGAAGTAATATAATTTTATTTAAATATTGATATTTATATATTTTTATTATATTATATAACTTTTTGAACTACGATAAACTATAACATCATTAGAAAATATGAATTTTTTATGGGATTTAAATTGTTTTATAATGACAATCTGAACAAAATAAAAATTTCTTAAACATTGATAATCTATAACTATCAAAGTCTTTTTGAAGGGCTTTAAATTGTTTTATTACTTGAATTCTATGTGGATTCAATCTTCCGTGCTCTTCTCCTCTAAAATCTTCTTGAATTTTACATTTCAAGATTCTGAATAAATATTTCTATTTGTTCTAATGTAAGTCCATTGATAGCAATCTTTTTGTAACATATTCAAGAATATGACAATACACAACGACAATAACTTGGCATTTACACAAATTTTGAAGTGTGCAAACAACATAACGCCATTCTTGTGTAAAAGTGAAGCATATAAAAGTAATATAAATTATTAATTCCTTTGTACTGTCATTGATGCTCATAACATGTACACATGTCAATTTCAATTCTAAGTATGTTGTAAGATGAGATATATATGTCAAACATAATTGAACAAGGGTAATGGTATACATACCCGTAAAAATTAAAACAATAACTATATTACAAAAATCAAAAGAATTTCTTCTTCTAACAACTATATTACATAACTTTTTGCACATACAAATAATCCAATTAGATTATTACAAAATATATTCCATTATTAGGAACATAAATAACCTTTACAAGTACTACATTTCACTAAAAATATAAATTGATTCTAAATGATTAAAATGTACAATAGACCTTTTTTATAATTGAGAGGGAGGATGTGAGCACTTATGGAGTGTGGGAGTAGGTACAACTTACCAATCAGAACAAATGTTAGTCCAAGTAAACAATTAAATGTTAATATAGGTCTTTAATAATTGATATTACTTTTGTAATGATTTCTTTGAATAACAACTATAGATCAACCACTAATATGACACTAACTAGCAAAGACTAGAAGACGAAGAGTTAAGAAACATGTTCTTTAGCAAAATCCAAAGAGTTGTTACTAGTTACAGACCAATTTTCTTTGCAGAAACTACATTCTTACAATGTTTTTTCTATCGTTACATGCCTCCTTTCAAAGCAATTGAGCTTTCTTATTGTTTTGGAAACAACCCAATAAGAATAGAGGGATTCAATTGCAGATTTGGCTAGGTCTTCAATTGGGTTTTGAGGTACCCCTTTATTTGATCTACTTTCAGTCATTTGAGCAATTTGGTTTGCTGATTTCAAAGGTTGTCTCTAGAGATCACTTGTTTCCTTCAAAACTCTTATTTTTCTCCACCCTTTGGTTATTCTAATCTTTGTGTTGAGGAATGCAACTAGAGGAGGAGGTAGGGTGGATGTGCGACATATTAATGATGGGACCCTTTCAGATATTAGTAAAATAGAAAACCCTAACTGGCTCTAACATACTAAATAAAAATATGACAACTACAAATACGACTACAAAGAATGATGATAGGAATGCAAAAACATAATATTAAAAATCTAGGTAAAACCTTAGAATTTTTTGTGCTTGATGATGTTATGGGTTCCATTGAAGAAAGTCAACATATATCAGTTATTTTGTTCTTCTTAAGAGGGGTTCCGTGCCTAAATTTGAATTTCGCAAATGGATAAAACTTAAGTAGAAAAATTGAGGGTGGTAAATTGAACCATGTTTTTTGGTAAGATCATTAGTGTTAATCATACCCAGGTTGTGTCGCAATATGGATTATGGACAAAATTGTTACTTACAAGCATGCACTTTGGGTTCTTATCTTGAAGGTCCATCTAAGTCATGATATCTTATCTCTGTGGAACTTCCTAATCTAAATTTGGCTTACCATTTTTCAAAAGAATTGTTATCTAGTTGGGTGGGGTAATATGGTGTAAAAATATTTTTACCAAGTTTGACAATTTGAGAGCTCGCCCTAAAATTTATATGGAGATGGGATTGAATAATCTACTATCTAACAACATCAAGCTTATTTGTCTTGATTTTGAATTCTTCCAACCTCTACTTTATCTTAATAAACCTAGTGCCTATTTATAGGGTCGGCAAGAAGGACTTGTTATCAAATATTGTCCTATCAAAAAAACTAGAATAAATCAACTTCAAATTTCCACTCAAAATAGTCAACAACAAAACAATAGCCAACTTGTGTCTAAGGATTCAATCATTGCTCAAAATAATAGGTACCTTCTATCTAAAGATTTTTCCATTACCCCAAACTTGAGTAACTCAACCAATAATTTACCTATGAGATAGACACTTCTAGTCCGAATGGATCAACGTACATAGATACCAAATAATGATTCAAAAAATTGATTACTCCTTCAAATCATTGATGCAAACTAGAAAATTAAAATAAAAGGATTAAACAAGTGCACATATAGCCCCCCAAAATGACCTATTTTAAAAAGTGACACTAGTACATTTGGGTCCTATTTTTGACCTAAATTTTTGATGATAGACCAATTTGGCTTGTCAAAATCACTTTTTTTTTAATATGATCCCAAAAATGTCAAAAGTTCAACGATACTTGAAATGTTTGTTGAAAGGTCAGCGCTACTTAATGTTGTTGTCGACACTTCATCGACGCTCAAGTACTTTCGTCAAAATTTCCACGTTGTCGAGATATATAGAAAAAAGACAAGTGAAACTTCATTTCATTTTAATGTGGAAAATTGTGGCCATACGAGAAGGTTGAAGGAATACCACTTCTGGTAAGTTTTGTTTGATTGTGAATTCTTGTTTAAATAAGTATTCTTGTGTTTGAATTAACCCAGTTTGTGGACATCATATTTTGATTCCCACTATGAGGATGGTTTGCACATATGAACTTTCTTTGAACTAAGTGGGGACCCTTTCACTACCAAACCATCACAGATCCATGAAGCTCTTTCTTTGAGAATGACTAACTTGACATTGATTCATTCCTATTTGATGATTCACCCACCTCATAAGTTGCAATCCCCTGGAATCTAGAAAAACCTCCATCGATAATGGCACATTGCCGAGAATTCTTATGAAAATTACCCCAATCATCGATGGGTTGACCTATCCCCTGATTAACATTCAAATACTTTCTTGAATTGTCAAAATTTTTCCTTTGAAATTTCCTGTGCAAATGAAACCTAGGGTTCATGATTTTTTTTTAGAAAGCTGTACAATTGCTTGGCCTTTGAACATTTTTGCCAATTCTTTCACAAAATCTCCCTCCAATAGTTGACGTTGCCCTACATTCTTCTCTACGAATCAAAATCTATTGTGTCTATCTTCCGTCAATCACACACCTGCAACCATCATCACTGTGTTGAATTGGTTTATTTTAGTGAATATGTATGTGTCATAATGTCACTTGTATTTTGAAACTTTATATGATAGACATATTGCCTCTTACTCTATCAAGATAATTTGGAGCTTTTGTATAATTTTTATTTTTTGTGATCATCATCTATTATCACTTATCACTATTGTTTGTTTGCCTTCAAGAGGCAAATACAATTCATTGTCGTCTCATCTCCACAAGTCACAATATAATGTTCATGCTCCCCTTCTTCACTATTAATTTAGCAGTATCTATTAGATAAAACTTATTGATATACGAATTTGAGCTTACATATGTCCTCAACAAAAGCAATCCAAATGACTAAAAAATAGAGTTGTAGTTAAATTAGTTGGTGAAAATGATGGATATTCTTTAATTACGCCATTCATCTAGGGTCCAAATTCAAGAGATATAAAAATAGATAAAAATCATAAACTTTTTATAAAATAGATTGAAGAAGTATTATAGAAAACTTGTGAATGATATAAAATTTTCTATTAAAAGACAAAGGAGCAATGTTTACATTGATTAAAAAGTTATAATGACTTGAGCTGGTATTTTTTGGTCTTTGATAATTTTAATCTATGAATGGAGTGAATTTGATGATATAATAAATTCAAAGATTATTTGTATGTTGATTATTAATACCCTGCCCACAATAAATGGGCTATTTCGTCCAATACTACAACTCACTGTGTTAAATTTCTTCCCGTAGCTCTTCAATATGACTAGAAAATGATTTTCTTCATTGTTGTAGTCTTATTGTTTCATAACAATTGATGACTATGATATGCCAATAACATATATGTAGCAGTAATATGATTGCTAGTTTAATAAGAACCAAGGGTCGACACTCATATGACTATTATTAGCATGATACAATGAGCTCATTTAGTGGTAATATTATAGTCATCCATGCTCAATACAATGATAAGAAATCAAAACACATTTGGTGAATATACAATTCAATTTGAGCACAAACTATTTGAATTTTTAAAAACTATCACTGTCATTGATATTTTGACACCTAATAGTCATTATTTTGACGATGCCTGTCATTGATTGCATGATAAACTTGTCGATACAAATCTTGATGTTGTCAATCTTTTAACGCATTTTTTCATCAAGGGCATGGAAGGATCATTGATAACAATTTCCTAAATGTTGATCTTTCGACCAGAACAATCATCGATAACAACTTCATAATTGTGATATGAATATCAGGATTTAACTGTGTGATTTTGAGTCAAACTCGATGACCCATATTTCATGAGTAGTGATTCAACATGAATCCATCTCTCATGAGAATAAATGGAACACTTAGCACTCATTGGATCTAGGTGATGCTCACAGGGGTGAAGCACCGGGACTTCCCGGGAGGTCACCCATCCCAGTACTACTCCAGCCTGAGCGCGCTTAACTACGGAGTTTCCTCCTTAGTTAAATCCTGATATTCATATCACAATTTGACTAGCTGTGGAAATTATCTCCTACTTATCAATTGATGAGCTTAAGGGGCTTTCTAATGAATGGTTCATAAGGCACAACACTTGGTGAAGGTTTTGCAAATGGGGTTGCAAGCTTTGGGTTTAACTAAGGAGGAAACTCCGTAGTTAAGCGCGCTCAGGCTGGAGTAGTACTGGGATGGGTGACCTCCCGGGAAGTCCCAGTGCTTCACCCCTGTGAGCATCACCTAGATCCAATGAGTGCTAAGTGTTCCATTTATTCTCATGAGAGATGGATTCATGTTGAATCACTACTCATGAAATATGGGTCATCGAGTTTGACTCAAAATCACACAGTTAAATCCTGATATTCATATCACAATTTGACTAGCTGTGGAAATTATCTCCTACTTATCAATTTCATAATTGTCAAACTTTTGACATTTTGTACTAGTGTTCTGATGCTGCCCTGCGACAGTGATTGGGATGATTTTCGATGGAGTGGTCCATCAATATATCGATAGTCTTGGATTACATCAAACGTTTGATGAAATTATAGAGATGATATTTTTTGACCTTTGAGCATTAAAATTTTGATCAACACTCATCGGAAAATAGGTCCAAATTTACTAGAGTGGTCCAAATTTACTAGAGTGACATGTCCATTTCAAATCACTGTTCAAAACTAATTGTAAATCACCATTCAAAACTAATTGTAATTTTGGAAAGCAAATGAAAAATCATACACTTTCAAAAAAAGATTGCACTATAAAATATGACTGTATGTGTCTAAACAAAGCTCCCAAAGTTGTAGAATGCAAAACTAGATAGAAACAATCATGAAAACATGCAATTGTAATAAAATTAGTAAACAAAATCTAAAACTAATACTAACATTGAGAATTTCAAGAAATTCTACATTAGATATAAAACTAAAAATGAGAAAGATATGTTGGCTTGAAGATGGAGTACAAACTTAAAAAAAGATTTCAAACCACTTGACGATATTAACAATTTATGCAATTAAATTTTAGGGTCATATAATAGTCATTGGAAAGTGTTAGGTGCCACAATTTAACATGCAAATAGGTGTCAACTTATACCCACAAATGTCCAAACATCACAAAAGAACCTCACTAATAGTGTCTGTGATTGGATTATGTGCACACTAGACAATTATTATTAGGTAATGTGACTTATGTGTGGATCAAAATAAATGCATAGAACACAACAAATTACTAAGGTCAAACAACTGCATGGAGCTCTGCTTAATGTGAGCCATGAGACTTCTTTACAGTGGAGCACATAAGTGCTAAGTTCTCTGAAAACTAGAGCTAATGCTTTTGCAACTAATGTTTTTCATGTGGTGAATGTCTAGCTATCACAACCCAATTCATTGGATACTAGATAAATCAATAATTCTTTGACACTCATAGTTTAAAAAAAGAGAGTTGGAAATGTTTCTTAAAAAGAAAACATTAGATAGATACAACTACTTTGGATGTGGGAAAATAGGAGGTTAGTTATAAATTAATCAACCACTGGCACTTTAGGCGGAGAAAACTTATTTTCTAAATAAACATAAAATGTTAACATTAAATGAATAACTATAGTTGTAAGCCTCAAATTTTGTTTCCACTTCTTTACCATGACCTCTTCATCATTCATTCAGCACGAAATCAGAGATTGGATAGAAGTTATCATCAGAGATAAAATTAATATTGCTCATTGTTAGTATTTGGCTGAGGGCACCATATCCATGTAGTAGGGGAGACAATTTCCAAATATCCATCATCTACATTGGGCTGATTTCTCTAGCTAGTAACTGCTTGGGGGTGTGGGCATGTCAAAGAGATGGGTTTTCTTTCCAGTTCTAGATAGAAAATGTGGAGGAAGGTGAGAGCAACATAATCAAGGAAGGGGATTAGAGAAATTGGATTTTCTATGACATATTCACAGGTTCCTCTATTTGCTTTAATTCCATCCATTTAAGCTTTGTGAAATGCAATATGTTTTTCAATTGCTAGATAACCATACTTTTGTGTGCACCATTAGTTGAATCCCTTAAGAATTATCAAATTAGAGTAAACCCATAATAGAAGTTTTTTTCTTGATCAAGAAATGCAGTTTTAAATACTTTATTGTCATTGGAAAATTTAACACTTACTTTTTGTACTTTACAAGAAACTTGGCTGGGCGATATTTCTTCATTCTATTCTTTTTGAATTCATGAGCACTAGAATATGCATATTTTTTCTATGAATAATAATTGAAGCTATAACTGATCTTGAACCCATATTGAATGACTCATTTTTATTTACCATTAATTTGGACTCAACTCAAGAGTTGTAGTTGAGATCTAGGTAGTCTTAATTGATGTTTTTGTTAGCTCTTATGACTCAAGACTAAGCCATGCTATCATTTTTTTTCTCTAGAACAAATAATGCCAACAATAACCTATATCATAAATCTCTAGAATGTAACAAGGTGATTGCATTACTTTTAATCTACATTCTCCTTAATGTGTAAGCCTCCAGTTGTTCAACGTCAAGCTAGAAGTGTAGAAAATTACTAAGTAACACTTAATAAAACTCTATGATTTGATTTGATAAGGTCAATTAAAATGTATGCAATGGTATATCTACAAAGAAAATATAGGAAATGTAATCATTATGGAGCTTATAGGCTATTGTGGTGATTTGTGTTCCTCTAGAGTATTATTTGTTGTTTCATAAGACTATAACAGTGCTATATATAAATAAGACTTTCATAATAATAGATAAGGAAATGTTGATGTATTTCTTGTGTTAGAAGATGGGGATCTAGTTTTAAGCATGATGGTTAATAAATTTAATTAACAATCTTTGAAATTTATGGTCTTAGTTTTTTAATATACCGTGAAATGTCATTGAATGACAAGATTGTTAATGGGATAAATCTCAATGTTATTCCCTGCACCTAAAAAATACTTCAACCCTTGTAAGAGTTCTTTAAATCCATACTTGAAGGTCAAAGAAAATAGTTTACCTTGTTGCATACAATTGACTAATTATGTTGTGTCTTTGATGTTACACAAATGTCATATCATTATTAGTCAATATATGCCAAGCTCACTCAAGTAGTGAAGATAGTTCTCAATGTCTACTGAGCATTCATTTGTTTTCCTAGTTCAGAAGGCAGTATCTACCGAGTTCACTTGGGTGTCAAAAGAAAAGTTGTAGAAAGTGAGTGTTAACCAAACTCACTCGGTTAGTGAAAGAAAGTTGGATGGAACCAGTGCTAACCGAGCTCACTCAGTTACCAAAGGATTTTTGCAATTTTGTAGTCTTAACCAAGCTTTTGTTGGTTAATAAAGGAAGTCATTTTTGAGTTAGTTTCTACCAAGCTGGGTTAGCTAACAAAGGATTTTCTTATTTTGGCATATTAAGCTTAATTGATTTATCTATTGATTCTAGAAAACTAAGGTGACGAATATTGATTATTCGAAGTTGTATTTGAGCTGACTTGACAAAGTGGAAGATAAAAGTATAAGGTCAAGTTTTGATTTCAAAGTATGCAAGTATGAAGATGTTATTGAAGATTTAATGATGAGAAGAGGAAGTGAATTTGAAGGATAGGTAGAATATCCTTATGGAGCAGAAAAGATATATTCGATTAGGAAGGATCAAGTATAAGCCAAAATAGAGATCTGTAATCAAAAAATCAGTTGCATTTAAATCAGGTCATCTCATTGTTACTCTCTAACCATTGTAGCAGTGATCTAAATCTTCTAACAGAGTTGGCTTAATAGCTATTTGGAAATCCTCTAACAAGGTGGCAATTACATTGAATTGTTCTCAAGACCTCTAATAAGGCCACTCCTAATAGGGTGATTACATCCTTCAACAGGGTCACACCTAACACTGTGTTTTGTGACCTTTAATAGGGTTGGCTCCTAATATGGCTCACTTCAGAAGAGTGAAAACAATAACTAGCTACAATTGGTGTTTTTTCCCAAATTGAATTTCCATGTCAAATCCTAGTGTCTAATGTGTTCATGCTATTTTCTTTTATGTTTTTTCAACTAAGTTAAAGTATTGCTAATCACATATAACATCTAAAGGTTTATATGTTAATAATTTACCGAGCATAATCAGTTCTTACCGAGTTACAAGATTTTTTGTGTGTTTACCGAGCTTCAACAGTATTCAGTTATCTGTTTGCATTTTGTACTGACATCTAAGGGATCTGGGATTTATTTTTGTAGTAACTGATTCACCACTCCCCTCTTAGTTACTCCTCTTATATTTCCAACAATTGGTATCATAGCTTTTGGTGCTTGCAGAGAAGGTTTTAAGAACCTAAGTTAAAGATCAAGATGTCTTACAAAAGAGAGATTCCTAAGCTGAACAAAAATAATTTTACAACATGGCAAGGACTTATGAGATTACATCTAGCTACTATCAGTGATTTAGGTTACAAGTATCTTGATGCTGAATACAAGACTCCCACTAGAACTTTATTAGTTGAAGATATTGCTGAAAAGAAGAATCATAATATCATGATGATAGATATTGCATTTTCTCTCAGATATGATGAATTCAATGAGGTAAAAGATTGCAAAAATGCTTATGAAATGTGGAACAAACTAAAAGATATCTATGGAGGAGATGACAATATAAGAAGAGCCAAAACAAAAATCCTTAGAGGACAATTTGATCAAATGAGAATGAGAGAAGATGAAAACAATGCAAAATATATGGAAACAATCAAAGCTAGTGTAAGTGCAATCAAAGCATCTGGAGGAGACATTGAGGAGGAAACTGTTGTAAGTAAAGTTCTTAGAACTCTTCTTCCTATTTATGAAATTAGAGTGTCTACTATTCAAGAAAAGAGATGTGATCAAAATAAAAAATATTTCTTGGATGCTCTAGTTGGATGATTGACAACTTTTGAATTAGATAACTATGATAACTATGTTCTTGCTTCAAAGAATATTGAATCTACATTTAAAGCTAAACTCACATTCAAAGAAAAGGTCAAAATGTCAAAGTCCAATCAATTAGGAAGTGAAGAAGGTGAAAAATTAGAAGAAAGTTTAGACAATCATCTTGAAGTTGTTGACGCCCTACTTGCAAGGAAGTATTCCAAAAGCAGAGAAAAGTAAAAATGTAAATTTCCTCTAATATGCTTTTGATGTGAAGAAGTTGGTCACATTGTTGCTAGGTGTCCAAACAAGGAAATCAAGGGTGAGAAGAAAAGCAACAAGAATAAAGTCAAGAAGGAATCCAAGAAATACAAGAACTATAAGGAAAAAGGTAAGAAATCTTGTTTTATAGCTAAAGATTTTGATAACAGTGAAGATGAAACGATATATATTGCTGCAAAAGATGAATTTGATGATGAAGGAGATAAGATGCCACTTATCTCTCATGTTAGCAAAAATGATATATGGATTATTGATAGTGGCTGCTCACATCATATGACTGGTGAAAAAACAAAATTTGAGCATATGGAATATTATGATGGAGTTAGTGTAAGATTTGGAAACAATGAACCTTGTAACATAAAAGGAAAAGGATGCATTTTATTGACTAAAGAACTTGTAAGTGACAACGCTTATTGGGTTGAAGGAATGAAGCATAATCTACTGACTGTGGCACAATTGAATAGCATTGGATTCAAGGTAGAATTCATGAATGGACAGGCCAAATTACTAGATGGAAAAGGAAATCTGGTTGGTTTTGGCAAGCAAACCAAAGGTAATCTATTTTATCTTGATCTCAGTGATTGTTCATGTTTTATTTCTCAAGTAGAAGAAATCTAGTTATGGCACAAAGGCTATGTCATGTGAACTTTGAAAATCTAGTTAAAGTAAGAAAACATAGAAGAGTAAGAGGTATTCCTAGTTTGAAGAAACTTGACATGGGTCTATGCAAGAATTGCCAAATTGGTAAGATGGGAAAGACAAGCTTCAAGAGCAAAGACTATCAGTCAGAAGAAGTATTGGAAATTGTTCATGCAGAATTATGTGGACCTATTGGAATAGAGAGTTATACTGGAGAATTCTTTTTCATTATTTTTTTTGATGACTACTCTAGAATGATGATAGTAATGTACCTAAAAAAAAATCAGGATCCTTTCAAAAATTCAAGTGGTATCTGGCAAGAGTAGAGATCTTTTTGGAAAGAATTTGAAATGCTTAAGATCAGACAGAGATGGTGAATTCATCTCCCATGAATTCAATAATTTCTACATTGAAAGAGGAATCAAAAAACAAGTATCAGCCCCTGGTACACCACCGTAGAGTGGTATAGTTGAAAGACGAAAGAGACCTATCAAAAACATTGATGATTGAAAAGAATGTTGCTCTCAAATACTGGAAGGAAGCTATTAGCACTGCAACTCATACCTTGAACATAGTTTAGTTGAAAAAAGATTCAAAAAAAACACCTTATAAGCTATGGTATGGATATAAACCTAATGTAAGTTACTTGAAAGTATTTGGTAGCAAACGTTATATATTGAAAGAATCTAGAAAAGGAAAAATTGATGTAAAAGATGATGAAAGCATATTTCTAGGATACTCTTGTAGAAGTAAAGCATATAGATGTTTGAATTTTTCTACTCACAAAATTATAGAATGTGCACATGTTAGAATTGATGAATTTGCAGAAAAGAGTGAAGAAGAAAGCAACATGGAACCTGAAGATTACAAAAGATTTATTTACTATGAACTTGATATCCTACCAAATCTATCTAATAGAAAAAAAGCTTCATCTCTCGAGTCCCCAAAAACTTCAATAGTTACCAAGTTGCAGATAGTGCAACCTAAGCTACAAGGAGTTGAGTCACAATCAGAGGCTATCAAGCTAGTTCAAACCGAGCCTGATGGACCCAAGTCATAGATAGAAGGACCCAAGCTTGAAAATAAACTAAAATTCAAGAAGATGGTGGATCTCATTCAAAGATCAAGGAGCCTATGTTAGAAAGTCAAGTTAGAAGACATCATGCACTTGATCAGATCATTGGAGACAAAACTGATGGAACAATGATAAGAACCAAATTAAAAGGTACATGTTTACTTGCTGAATTTGAACCTAGAAGTGTTAAGGATGCTCGGGAAAATGAAAGTTGGATTGAAGAAATGAGTGAAGTGATAGAACAAATAGAAAATAACAAAACTTGGACTCTTGTTCCTAGACCCAAGGATAAAAATGTAATTGGTACAAAGTGGGTATTTAGAAATAAACTGAAGGGAGATGGAAAAGTATCAAGAAACAAAGAAAGATTAGTGTGCAAAGGTTATTCTCAAGAAGAAAATATTGACTATTGTGAGACTTTTGCTTTTGTGGCAAGACTAGAAAGTATTAGAACTTTACTAGCATATGCAACACATAGAGGATTTAAAGTATATCAAATGGATGTTAAATCTACATTTTTTAATGGAATTCTTGATGAAGAAGTCTACATTGCACAACCAGAAGGTTTTGTAGATCCTAGCAAAAGATAAATGGTTTTCAAACTACACAAAGTATTATATGGTCTCAAGAAAGCCCCCAGAGCTTGGTATGAAATACTACATAATTACTTGGTACATATTGGTTTTTAAAGGACAAATGACAACAATAGTCTGTATATCAAAGAAGGACCAGATAAGAAGATTGTGTTGGCATAAATATTTCTTGATGATACTCTATTTATAGGAAATGATGACTTATGCAAAGCATTTTTAGAAGAAATGAGTAAAGAATTTGAGATGTCCATGTTTGGTAAAATAAAATTCTTTGTTGGATTGCAAATACAACTGAACAAAAATGGTATCTACATCACTCAATCTAAGTATATCAAGGAGATACTGAAGAAATTTGGAATGGAAGATTCAAAACCTATTGGAACCCCTATGTCTACTGAACATAAGCTTTCCAAAAATGATATTCCAAGGTAGTAAATCAAACCACATATAGATCAATGATTGGAAAAATGTAGTATGTAGTACATACAAGGGATGATATTGCATTAATATTTTGTATGGTGGAAAGATTCTTAGCAAATTCTCGAGAAAATCACATGATGGAAATCAAGAGAATCATGAGATATCTGAAAGGTACTGAAAAATATGGCTTATGATACAAACTTGGAGGCGATTTGGAATTGAAAGTATTTACTAATGCTGATTGGGTAGGAAGTATTGATGACAGAAAAAACAATAGTGGTGGAGCATTCTTTCTTGGTAAGAAACTAGTATCTTGGACAAGCAAGAAGCAAAATTGTACATCTCAATCCACAATAGAGGTAGAATATGTAGTAGCAGCAGTCAATTATTCTAACATTGTTTGACTCAAACAACTGTTGGAAGGAATGAAGGTAGTGATCAAAGATCTAGTAATCATATATTGTGATAACACTAATGCAATCAACATATTAAAGAATCAAATAATGCATTCCAAAACAAAGCATATTGCTATAAAATATCATTTCTTAAGAGAATTAGTGCAGAATAAAGAACTTAGATTGGAATATGTGAATACAAAAGAACAGATTGTAGACATATTCACCAAGCCATTACGTAAGGATGCATTTCTATATCTAAGAGGTAAGCTAGGGGTCATTCCCCTATCTAAAATTCACTAAATAAAGTTTAGTGAATGCATCAACCAAAACCTATTGAACATCAATAAGTTGGTATAAAATTGGCAAGAACACATTGTAAATGAATCAATACTTAAGGTACATTGGTATTTACAGAATCATTGTCTTTGGCATGTGTTGTCAAAGGGGTAGAAGTTTACTATCATATCTTTGAGAAATTTTTGAACTAAAAAAAAGTAAAGAACCAAAGAGAGAGAAGTTTTCAAAGAAGAAGTTTTTTGAAAGAGGGAGAAAGTTCTGAATGAACTTGGCAATAGCTGTTGCAGATAGAATCTAGTGAAAGTAAGAGCTCATACTGATAGAGGGAGATCTCAAGTCTAAAATCCAAAATTTCATTGTGCTATGACATGTTGTGTTGCCATCAATGCCAAAGAGGGAGATTGTTGAATACAATTGATTAATTGTGTGTTGTCTTTGATGTTACACAAATTTCATATCATTATTAGTCAGTATATGTTGAGCTCACTTGGGTAGTGAAGATAGTTCTCAGTGTCTATGGAGCATTCTTTTGTTTTCCTAGTTCAGAAGGTAGTGTCTACCGAGTTTACTTGGGCATCAAAAGAAAAGTTGCAAAAAATGAATGTTAACTGAGCTCACTCAGTTAATGAAGGAAAGTTGGATGGAACTGGTGCTAATTGAGCTCACTTGGTTGCCAAAGGATTTTCATGAGTTTGTAGTGTTAATTGAGCTTCTGTTGGTTAACAAAGGAAATCATTTTTGAGTTAGTTTCTACCAAGATGGGTAGGCTAACGAAGGATTTTCTTATTTTGGCATATTAAGCTTAATTGATTTATCTATTCATTCTAGCCGACTAAGGTGATGAATATTGATTATTCTAAGTTGTATTTGAGCCGACTTGACAAAGTGGAAGATATAAGTATAAGGTTAAGTTGTGATTTCAAAGTATGCAAGTATGAAGATGTTATTGAAGATTTAATGATGAGAAGAGGAAGTGGATTTGAAGGATAAGTAGAATATCCTTGTGGAGCAACAAAGATATATTCAATTAGGAAGGATCAAGTACAAGTCAGAAAAAAGATCTATAATCAGAAAATCTATTGCATTCAAATCAGGTCATCTCATTGTTACTCTCTAACCATTGTAGTAGTGACCTAAATTTCCTAATAGAGTTGTCTTAACAACTATTTTCAAATCCTATAACAAGGTGGAAATTCCATTGAATTGTTCTCAAGACCTCTAACAAGGCCACTCCTAATAGGGTGATTAAATCCTTTAACATGGTCACACCTAACAATGTGTTTTGTAACCTTTAATAGGGTTGGCTCCTAACATAGCTCACTTTAGAAGAATGAAAACAATAATGAGTTGTAATTGGTGGTTTTTTCCAAATTGGATTTCCACGTTATACATAGTGTCTAATGTGTTCATGCTATTTTCTTTTATGTGTTTGCAACTAAGTAGAAGTAATGTTAATCAAAGATAACATCTAAAGGTTTATATGTTAATCATCTAGCAAGCATAATTAGTTCTTACTGAGTTACAAAATTTTTTTTGTATTTACCGAGCTTCAATAGTATTCACTTATCTGTTTGCATTTTGTACTGACATCTAAGGGATCTAGGATTTATTTTTGTAGTAACTGATTCACCCCTCCCCTCTTAGTCACTTCTCTTATATTTCCAACATACCCATGCATCAAGGTCTCCATCTATTAAATTATCTATTTGCATTTTGTACTGACATCTAAGGGATCTGGGATTTATTTTTGTAGTAACTGATTCACCCCTCCCCTCTTAGTAACTTCTCTTATATTTCCAACATACCCATGCATCGAGGTCTCCATCTACCTGTCTTCTCTTTCCCTATCTATTAAATTTTAGAGAGGCATCAACTATTAATGTGTTCCTTAGTAGTGAGACCTTCACATCATCGAATAGTGTAATCAATAGTGGAAGACAATATTACTACACTTAACTATGTGATTAGAGTTGAATTTCAAATTTAGAGTGCTTAGTTTTGTTCAACTCTTGCATATTATTGTACATTGTGTATGTATATGATAAGTTGTGGATTTTTATCAAATAGAAAAATTATGTGATGTGTCGTGGATCCTAAGAGGAAAATTTGGCACATGAGAAGTAAATTTTGGGTGTGTGAGCGTCTAAGTGGTTGTGAATGGTTTTAGAACATGAGTTCTTCTAACCACACGATTCCATTACCACTATGGGTTTTTCCTATTTAGACTATCTCATTTTCAGGATGGGTGTCTTTCATATCATGAAAGATTTCGGGGAAGCTTAACAACTTCGTGGCAGGGTGGTAAGAACTCTTACAATATTCTTGTCCTTGTTTTCTTAAACAAGTTTTGGAGCTTGTTTTAGCTTGGTCATCCTATCCAAATCATCTTGGTATTCTAATATTTGGTATATGTATTTATTTTAAATTTAATGATAATTAATTAATGTTGATTGGTCAATATTGAAATGAACTTGAGTCTTGTAGAATTTCCACATTTTATGGAGATTGTGTATGTGGCATTGGTTTTGTAGGGGCAATCTTTACAATAACCCATGTGACATTGTTTGTTAAGGATTGCAAATATCTCAGTTTTTAATCCCACATTTGGATTGCATAGATGGAGGTTTTTTATTTATAAATTTCTAGTATGATTTTGATTTATTAATTATTGTGGTAGAAAGCCATGTTGCCTCGATCGATAAATGGACCAATGAGTAATGCTACTAGTTTGTTGGACAAAAATGTACTCCTTTTGCTGTTGTTAGATATGAAAAATGTTAATAGAAAATAAAGATTAAGGTTATGAACCTCAAGTAATGTTTTGCCCAAAATAAGACTACAAATACTGAATTTGAAAAGTTGTAGTAAAATAATAATGATTTTGTAAAAGCTATAGAAAAATATTTTTTCTTAAAAATTAAATTGTATTGGATTTAGCATATCAAGTCATACAATTAAATTTTTTGGTTCAATTTTGACTTTTACCAAAGATGTATGTATTTATAGTAAACTTTTACTAAAACAATACTTCTGATGCAATTGCAATGTATAAATGAAAGATTTTTCCCTCACAATTGAATCAAGTCAATATTGCACTTTTTAAAAAGAGGTCTTCACACATTGAGAGCTCTAATACGATGTTAGAGTTTTAGCAACTCTATAACACAACAAGGTCAAATGAAAGACTATGACAACTCCCACAAAAGAATGATAAGATAGTTGCATTAAGATGCAAAGATAATATTATTTCAATAATGGATATTTGCATTGGACATTCAATATTGGCATGAATATAATAGGCCTATATATATATAGACTAGGAAATAAGAGACAACGATAAGGAGAAGACAAGCTATCACCTACACAAGGTGGAATCACATGTCCACCAGAGGTGTAAATGTAATTGGTGAATATGTAATTAGACCAAAAAAGATAATACTATGCACCAAAACTATAGAAAATTTCAAAAATTAAAAGAAATCCATGCTTAATTTAAAAGTATAGCCACAATAGTAAATTAAAAAAATCAAAAGGGAAATCAACATATACTATAGGTCCACAAGAAGTAATCTCTAAAATTGACATGCTCTCTCTCTCAAATATGTGCTCTTGAATGGGTACTACCATAGCAAAACCTGTAGAAGGAAACACATGCTTAGAGAGTGAAAATAATGAGAGTGAAAGTGGAAATGAGAAGGTAAAGGGTAATTTGATCCCTTATATACCACACATGACCTAGGGGTGGGTTTCATAATTTTTCATTCAATGAATATTTTTTGTGAGGACATATTATTTTGCACATCAATTGTTTATTGGGAAATAAATCAAAAATGGAATTTGACTCATTTTCTTAAAAAGTCATAAAATTTTTGAAACTCACCAAGATCTTCCAAATTCATTTTGATTAATTCACAATTTGTTTCAAAAATGCTAGTGTGAAATAATAATAATGTTGAAAGAGATTTTGTTAGCCCAAATTTCTTTTATGAACTCTTTCACATTGCCATGATCACAAATACTTGATGAAGTACAAATTCATAGACATCTCCATGCTAGAAGTGTCCTCCAAATCTGACAACTCATACAATCTGTTTATATCACACATTATGCTTTGTGAGTTTTATAGTAAATGCTCGACGAAGGAGTTGTTTAAACACCTATCTCACATTTCCATTATTTCCTATAAACTTCTAAGTGCTCCGAGTGAAAAACATTTGAACTGGATAATTAGTCAAGTAGCATGCGTACAACCCAAATTGCTCTGGAAACCATCTTAAAGATGTGTATAATGCACCCTATCATTTTTCTAGTAAATAAATAGAGTAAGCAATTTACTAGATGAATGGATAGTTGTTATTGTTAGATTTATTACATTAATCGGGATAGTTTCTAAGTTTAGTTTAAATAAATAAATTAGTTGAATGTATAGTTGCTGGAAGTTATTTCCATAAGCAATTTTTGTAAGAGAAAATAAGGCTATATGAAAATACTTAGACATCAATGTATATAATAATTCAGTATCAGTTCAGTTTGTATCCAAATATATCCAGAGAATCTGAGTCAATAACAATAGTCATTTTATATTATAGCTCTTTCATTTGGTATTAGAGCCAAGTACACAGGCAATGGAGAGTTAATGGTGAGATGAAAATATGTTGTGCCCAGCAGTGACGATAATGTTTGTATGCAACAATGAAGTTGGCATTGCATTCATTATAAATGCAAGAGGAATGATTCTAGTTGGTTATTTTTCTCTTTCACAATAACATCACGAGCAACGCTACCGTGTGTCTCTTTGGTATTCTGTGAGATCATCAATTTACAGAGTATGTGATGTTTCTATGATAGAGATTTTACTTAGCCTTTCATAATTTGCAAATTGCTTTAGTTCATATGCTAGTCAACTTGGAGAACCAACATTGGATGCATTTTAATTTGTAAAGAATGTTCACTTTTCTATTGTGCATTTTATTTAAGTTACTTGATTTTCTTTCAAATCAATCAAGAAGAAAATGGATAAAATGTCCACTATTGCTAAGTTTGAAGGTTTTGAATTCTAGACATGGAAAATTAAGATACAATTGCTTTTGATTGAAAAAAAACTATGGGATATTGTATATGGGTTGGTGAAAAAGCTACAAGTTCTTTTCTATAAAGAATAGAAGTAAATAGGAGGCTGGAGGCAATAGAGGTTGGAGGATTTTTATCATCTCGAGCTAGCTTCTTTCTTAGAGATGATTATTACATGGGAAACAAATATTTGTGTCCCTATAAAGTTGGGGCTTGACAAATTCATTCCTAAAGATAAGAGGGGACTTGATCTTGAAGAAAAGAGGGGGCTTGGTTGTGTTCTTGTCCTTCTATGAACTATGGATGGGCAAGATTTGAAGAATGGCATTAGAGACACTCAGAGGAGATGTCAAATTTTAGAGGAAAGGTGACCATGACATATTAGTGGTGATTGTTTCTACAACACTTGAGGAGGCATTAGACACACTTAGAGGAGATGTGGACTTTCAAAGGAAAGGCATCTCATGTGCAGCACCAAAGGAGGCATCAGGCACACTCCATGGAGATGTGAAATTTTGGAGGAACTATGTCTCGTTGTGTAAGGGAGGTGGAAAAAATTTTATTATGAGGACAACTTCAGGATCTGTAGTCTGAAGTTGGGATATGAGGGTAACTTCAAGATTAGGATTTTCAATCTGAAGTTGCAGAGAGAAAATCTACTTTGAAAGGTTGGTGAAGGAGTTTCATCAAAGTTTCCAGAGGAATAATATTGGTAAAGGTTTTCACTTTTGTTGGATTAATGTAATAAATCTAACATTCCCCCTTATTACATTAGTCAAACAAATCTAACATTCTCCTTTATTAGAAACTAACCAAATTAATGTAATAAGTCCAACAATTATTTACTCCATCTGTTATCAATACTCTTTCAGATGGTTGAGAGACTAGAATTTGTAACTCTTTCCTCTTGATGTGTGTCTCATTGCAACATTGAACTGGTGCAACTTTCTATGAGAAATTATTATGCTTTTTCTATCTATCAAGGTTTTTATCCTTTTCACGCTTTGTTGTAGAGTGCACAAACTTTTCTGGTTCCCATTTGTTTTGCCTTAAATTTTATATGATAGTTTCTATTCGTTTCTCCCATTCCTAGGATTTACTTTTTGCACTTTTCTTTCCATTTAATTCTAGATAGATTTCTGTATACATAAATAATCCAATGCCATTTAGTAAATTTTAAGAACTTTGGTTATTTAAAATCGATTTTCAATGCATGATAGTTAATCTCAGTTTTACCATGTGCCCCTCTACCATGCATAAAGGTATGATGATATTAAATCAAATTCCTTATGTCTAGTCTATAAATGTCAAAAACATTCCAAGTATATTTTCTTGTTATCACCATTAGAGAAGCATAATCAAGCATCCATCTCAAATGACAAAGTATACAAAACACAAACCACCCAACAAATAAAGACCTAGCAAAAAAAAGAACTAGTATGTAGGCTAGGGAAGGGCTTCATCCCTCCCTAAAATAAAAATAATAGTTTATATTAAGATAGCATGGTCTACCTACAAGTGCACCTGCAAAGGCAACACCATATACACTTTAAAATCTCTTCAAACTAGTAGATACATGGAATTTCTACCCTGCTTTAACCTAACTAATTGCATCAAAATTAGAGTAAGAAGCAACCTACCTGTAAATGAAACATTTCTCTCAATTTTGGTCTCTACGGGTAGTAGTGAGAGCTCTAATGTTTATGGGACTACTTAGTAGTATTTATTTATAACATATTTCTCTATGACTTCATTCAAAAAGGATATAACATAAATCACAGCGTCAAATTAAGATTGGAAACAACTTATTATTTACAAACAATTTATTTTAATTGATATATAAAAGTTTGGATGAATATTTTTCCATAAAGCTTAAATGATACAAAATTTAAACTGATCCTTTGAAAATATAAATTGATCCTTTATTTCTAAGATTTCTTTGAAAGAAATTTATATAGACAGTCAGTTGAAAATTTGTATATTTTTTCAATATCTAAGGTTTCTTATATGTTCTATTTTCATATTTGTAATATTGTCAATAAAACAATTTATTTTGAATAGGTCTTGTCTGTTATAAAATTTCTTAGAAATAAACTGATATTTGAAAATATATGTAATTCTCACTTCTATTTAGAATATTTCCTAATACTTCTTTCAAATAAATGGATTACAAAAAAGTGTGATCATCTATTCCAATTTAAAATGATTTCCTTTGAAAAAATAGATATTTGCAAATTTATTGAATTCACTACTTTGCTCATAGGATTTACTTGTAATTAGTGAAAATTTGTGTTCTATTTTTTTATTTGTATTATTGTTCTCATTAGATAAATTGGGAAGGGTTCAAAGCCATTTACATCAAAAGTAACATGAAGTTCATATACAACAAAAATAAGATCCCCAGAAGTGACATCTACTAGACATAACCCCAAAATTATTTATTTTGAATTCTTTAAAATCAATCGATATAAAAAATTTATGTGATGAACAACTCAAAACTATTTTCTTTAAATGAAAGAGATATTTTTGAAAATTTATGTGATTCTCTGTTTTACTTGTAGAATTTATTTGAGATTGGTAAAAAATTGTATTTTACGTAGTGAAAAGAGCATTCTCTATTGAAGTACTTATTTCTTGTTTTGTGGTTTTTGAATATCATTTCTATTGCTAAATTATTTATTTTTCTACTGTTGTCTCTACATAATAGGCTTATCTCCTATCTTTTTCTAAGCATTATGACCACATCTTCATTATTTTTTTTTGTTGATGGTAGTTTCACATGCTCTCACAAGCACAACCTAGGAAGTCACAAACACAACAAACAATTACTAAATTTTTTTTTTTTCAAGTCTCTTTAATAGATTTAATGTTCAATTAATTTTTTTTTTAGGTCATGGAAAATAATCAACAACAAAATCAGATTATTCACATTTCAAGTAGCTCCTCAGAAATTAATATTCTATAACCATACACTGGCTCCAATATGTGCATCAATTGGGACGGGTTTCCCCAAACAAAACTCCAGAATGTTGCAAGTAGTTTCACCCTCTGTTCCCAACAGGTTATTGACTTCTTAAAATTTACTACTCCCTATACTTGTCATGTAATTTTTTTTGAGATCATTGCCTTTGAAGATTCACTGTGTGACATAGTTGCGTTCTCCAAAAAAGCTTCTGGCTTTTCTACTTTCTTGTGTGAAATGCATTATGATGAATATAACAATGAAGGCAAAAATGCTAATATTCAGCAAGCATTAAACCACCCATAGCAAGCTATAATTGGTGTAATACTTAATAGTCTACCTTCAACTTGATCGACACGACTCTATGCTGCAAATATACAAGTTGAACATTTTTGGCCATTCTAGTTATCGTTACCTTTTACTACTTCCTCTCATTCCAACAACTACCAGTACTATAAATGAAATATGTACAACTTTGTTTTCAAATCCAATATAGATATAAGTTTTTTTTGACTTCAAGACTATTTCTACGTGTTCGATCCACCTTGTAATGTATTATTACATTGCTTGTTATCTATATTAAAAACCAAATATATTTTGTATGCACCTTTCAATGTAGCATTCTCTTCATCCCTTGACTACTATGCTCTCAGTTTGGGTATTTTCTCACCACCACATTTGTGATAACTAAAATTAATATATTACAATCTATAAGAGTTTGAAATGAAATATAACAATGTTTATTTTGGATGTCGAATGAATTTTGTTACAAAATTTCATAGCTTAATAACATTGTGCATACTTTTCTTTACAAACTTTCACCCCTTGCTTTATTTCATGATTGTTTACTTGATGCTGGTCTTGTCTTTACTCTCATTTGAAAAATAACGAATATCGAAATATCATTAACATAGTTAATCAAATTATGCTCACACTTGAGACATCTAACCATGTTTTGTATCTCTCTCACACATGTAGGAACCTAGTTACAACAACTCATCCTTTTTCACTAAATAAATCTCATATCTTTTTTGGTGGAGGTTTGTATTCCTCTTTTCAATTTCTATGCTAGCTTGAAACTTAATTTCAGCAGATGCCTACTATAATATTAGACACATTATATTTTATCTCCTACACTCATGTTGTATATAATATCTATTATATATAAGTTATCACCTCATTTAATAAAAATGAAACCCACACCTTTATATTGTCAAGCTCACTTCAACCCTATTCCTATTGAAATGAATTTACATGTCATTTGTTTATCATTTTAATTTGTATCATTCTTAATGCATCTTAATATAAATTGTATCTTTACTTCTTCTTTATGTTTAACATATTTAAATTAGGCAACTCATCTCACAGTTAAGCCATGTCTCACTCTCTAACAACTGACATGATAAAGGTAATGAATGATGGGAACTTGTCTGCACATCCATTGCTTCAAGTTTTCTCCATTTCAAAATTTGGTCAAGGGATTGGGTCTATAGTTAGTGTAGATGCTTAAAATCATCCCAAAAGACTATATTAATTTATTTAATATTGCTCTTGACATTATAATTAATTATATTTTTCATATTCTTCTACCTATTTAATTAAATTTATTTAATTAAATAAGTTCATTTTCCTAAGGTATTTAAATTTAATTCAAATACCTCCAGCTTTAATGTGTTAAATTTATTTAATACATGATTCTCCATAAGTTCCCCTTTTAAATAAATTTTATTTATTTAAATCCCTCCATCTCATTAATTCTTCTAAACCTATGATTAAATTAAATCTTAGTTAATTTAATCTTAAACCTAGTCTACACCTATCACTTTCATCCTTCTAAGCCTATCCACCATTTAATCTCACTTAATTACCTTAATCATCTTGCTAAACCCTTCTTAAGCCTAAGTGTGTGCTCACACATGTGTGAGACAACTCCCTCTTGCAAGCTTTGTCCCCCATTCCTCTCTCCAAGTTTTCTCACACATGTGTGAAATTTTTTTGAATGATAACCACTTGCATGGCTTGCTTATATGTCTCTTTGTGGCACTATGTGATGCCACATAGATGCCACCTCACCTAGGGTCTCCCTCAAGCCTATAAATAAATCCCTTATCTTAAGCATTTTCATCTCCTCCACATTGCATTGTTATCATGCTAGTTTGAGTTTAGAGCTTTCATAGTGATTTCTAGGTTGCATATTAACCTTTGGTAGCTAGTTTTAGTTTTCATTTGCATGGTTAGTCTAGCTTGCTTATACATGTTCATCTCCATTGTACTTGCATGTTAGTTTAGCTTGCACATTACTTTAGTTTATTTTGTTGCATTTCACATCTCCATCCTTGAATTCTTTCAAACATGGCTTCCTCCATAGCCATTGTTTGAGGTGTTCTTCATTTCATATAGCATAGGTTCATAGTTCCATCACTCACATTTGCACATTTACTATTCAAGAGATTCAATCACATAGTTGTGTTTGGGAGAGCACACCAAACATACCTTCAATCTTAACACACCAACAAGGCCTTTTATGGGAGCCTTTATTGAGCTATTTGAGGTTGCTTGAGGATTTGGTTTGTTGGTTGCTATGGGTTGCAAAAATCAAGCAAGCATTAGTTAGTTCTTTTATTTTGATAAGTAGTTGATACATACGTGATTTAAACTAATGTTTGTTTGTTGATTCATACTCCCAACAGGTCACTTTCTTTAGCACAGATTTTGGCATGTTCGGTGGGACCCACGTCCCTATTTTTATCTCAAAAATTTGTCAAGAATTTTCAATCCGTAGCCAAAAACTACGCATTATCATCTATGTTGAACATAGTGTCATCTGCATTTCGTCTTCTCCATAGACCAACGTCTGCGCATTTCAGCATCTCCGTGTCATTTACTCACATTGCATTGGGGATAGAGTTTTAGTGTCTATGTAGGTTATTTTGTTGTTTGCATTGGGGATGGGTTTTAAAATCTCAAAAATTAGTCTGTCATCTGTGAGTAGTATTTTTTCATCTGCAATTTTCCATCTGCCATATGTTTTTCATACTGACTATACTTTGTCATCTGCATTTCTTGCATCTCTGATCTTTATTCTGTCATCTGCACCTAACAAGAGCATTAGTTTGCTAGCTGTACCTTTCCACTTTTTGTTGTCTTCGCATTTTAGTATCTGCTAGTTTTAGTGTCTACACATTTTGGCATCTTGGTATTATGTCATTTGCGCCTGTGTTATATCGTCTGCGCCTTTTGACAAATTTTTAAAACTTTGAAATGTTATTATTTTCTAATTGGTGGTTTGCAGGGATTGTTAATGAATTTTCATGCAGGAAATAGATCTTAAAACACTTAGAACAAAACAATAGTGATTTTTATCACTAAGAAAATTTGTAATGATTTTTATCACTTTAGGACTAAAGGGTAATTAACTTGCATGATATAATCATTTATCCTTTGAATGAATGCTGCAAATTAATGAGTAATCTCCAAACACACTCTTAAGTGCCTATAGAAATTTTTTTCATCCAATCTTGAATGCCTTAAAGGAATTTACTCATGTTTCATTGGAATGGATGTTTAGGTAGAAAAATCAATCTAGAATTCCCTTAAGGAATGAACCATCTTTTCATTAGAATGTATGTTTAGGGTAGAAAACATTTGAAATTGGTTCTTAAAATGAACTCAGACACTCTTGAATGCCTTAAGGGAATGTACATGCATGTTTAGGATAGCAAACATTTGGGCTTGGTGCTTAAAATGAATTCACACACTCTTGAATGCCTTAAAGAAATTGACATGAATGTCTAGGCTAGCAAATATTTGGAATTGGTGCTTAAAATGAATTCACATACTCTTGAATGCATTAAAGGAAATTGATTTTATTTTTAGCATTTTTTTTACGCACACGCTCGATTTACTTTCTTGTTAATGAATTTGCACTTTTATTTATGTTGATGATGATTTCAAGTTGGAAAGAACATTGTATGCTTTAAACATGTGTGTCTTCAAGTAGATTACAAAACCTAAAGCTTCATTGGGAAAGAACGTGTGTCTTTTAAACCCTAAGGCCACTTATGTATTCTCTCCCCTCACACCTTTGGGTGATCTTGGGTGCACAAGAAATAAGTGGTCTTGTTTTTCTTTTTTAGGAGGTCTACTTGGAGATTTCATCACCCCTTGAGATGACATTAAGTCTAGTGTTCTGGCAAAGTATAAGAATCAGGAGGTGAATCGAAAGACACCTCTCTTGGAAGTGAAATCTTGTCACTCTTGGCTAAGCCCCAAAGAACTTTATACCTTTGGGAAGTGAAGGAGGAGATTTGGGTTACCGTCTCCCCTGGTTGTGTGGCATTATTTCCTTTCATCTATAGATTTGGGCGTCACGTACCTTGCGTATATCGAGGATGCCCTTTAGATAAGCCTTGTATATCCTAGTTGCAGCCTTATTAGGACTGTTGGCGTGTTCTGTGTGCCTATTTGTTTAAATATTCAAAATCAACACAAAACATCAAACACGTGCAAAACGAGTGAAATTATGAGCTAAACTTCAAGTGAGTGAAACAATGGTTATTTTCAAAAGTCTTATATTGGTCTAGTATTGGAAATTGGTTGAGTCTAGTTTGTGCTTGAAATTGAATCTTGTTTTGTTCTTGCCATGACCAACAAAGTCAAACATAAGAAGGTAAAATTTTCCAAACCATTTGTCTACAAGGAAAGGAAGAACCTAGCACATAGTGACAAACAATTTCGATATGCTATCAAAGACATTCAAAAAGAAGAAGCCAAAGAAGATCGCTAGGATAGAATTGAGTACAATGCAAAACTTTGAAATTGATCTACCTTCTTAGGAGTAAACCCTAGGTTTTTGTTCCCAGTGAATGAGGATTGAGTTAATTATATAAGTGACCACCACACCTACATTTCCCACATACCATTTTATTTTTTGACACTTCTAGTCTCCCATTTGCAAATTTCCTCTAGAGAACTTGATCATTTGAACCTAAAGACTTTGGCATAAGAACACCTTCTAAGATCACAACACTAAAACTTTTATCCACAAGCAAACACCTATCACTTATTTGGGATCACAAGTCCATCACCAAATAGTGAGTAATCATACATTGTTTGCCAAACCTAGTTCTTTTGTTTACATCTAGGTTATTGGCCCCTTTTATTGCATAAGGTTCAATTGTTCTCTCCCATATTCCCCTCTTTCTTCTATAGCCTTCCACCCATTGGTTTGGTCACTATTGTATGGTACATACATGATTTGGTAGATTCACATTTAATCCCATGTCGCGCTTATTGGATTCATTAAGGCAAAAAGAGATGGAGAATCCTTTTCCCCCACACATAACATCATTAGGGGGAGGATTTCCCTCTAGCTCAAACTTTGGCATGCCTAGCTTAACATCCATGCAAGAACCAAAAGATCCTTTTCACAACACAACTTTGGGAAATGATGATGAGGAAGTATACCAAGAAGAAAACCCCATTGACAACAACAATATCCCTAATGATGTCCGAACGTTCCTTGCAGATCCATACAATGTTGAAATGATGGAAAAATCTATTAGGGAAAACAAAATTGAGATCTTTCTAAACTTGGTTAAAGATGGTGTTAATGCCCCTACAAGCTTTGACGAGACCAGCTTGTTTAGATAGATTACAAAGGGTGGTGCTCTCGTGTTGCCAAATACAACCCAAGCATCTAGCCAAGGACCAATAGTGACAACTAGTGCTACATCTACATCAAGTGGTACCACACAACCAACATTCCAATTAAGTGTAGAACATATCCAACAAATAATTAGTGCCATACCCAACACCACTATTGTAGTGCCTGCCCTCCTTTACATTTTTCTGGACACATTGTTGCTATCATGGTCAAACTCTTTTAGACTAGTTTTATGTTGATGGTTAGTAACATTATTTTGAGACTATCAGATATTGTGCTATGGATTTAGTTGATATGTGATGAGATTACTTAGACTCTACATTTCATCTATGCATGATGATTATTACATTATTTTCAGTTATTGATGATGATTAGTTAGATGGTTTATTATCACATGTGTTTTCTTATGGATACTTACCTCATACTTGCATGTGTATGGTGTGCATGTTTGTTTCTTATTGTATGACATTTCTGATGTGGTTAAGGAAGGGAGTCGTAGTTACCTGTTAGTCAGGATCTACACGATGCACCACTTCCTGCCATTGCCTATTTAGCTTAGCATATATATATATATTGTATGTACATGCATAGATTTTATGCAAGTTGCAGGTACTAGGTATCGACTTCCCTGAATTGCCAGGATGAGCGTACCCTATCGCACTATCTCAATGGTAAGAGAGGGGAGATAAATTCTCAAGTCCAAATCCTAAACCCTTAAACCATTTGTCCTAGAAAGGTAGGACAAGTATCTGAGATATTTTACCTTTCAAATGTGTCAGATGACATAATTCATGATTTTTAACCCTTTAGACTGATTTTGTATGGATTGTTCTATGATGGGTTTTCATATTTTATCCTTGAAGTCTGTGGTGAATTTTCTATTAATTAAAAGATTTAATTAATAATTTAATTATTTTGGGAAAAATTAATATAATATCATGATATTTTGATATTTTGATGGGAATTAATTGAGAAAAGAATTAAATAAAAGAAATTAAAATTAATAATAATAATAAATAAATAATAATAATAGAAAAGATAAAGGAATTAAAATAAAAGTTATAAGCTTGCCTAGGAGTAAACACACCTGTTGATTGCACTTATGTCAACAACACAGGAGTTAGCGCACAAATTAAGCACATGGTGTCTACAATCTTGTGATTCATCTAGAAGGTTGGAAAAGACTCATGCTTAGTTTTCAACACCTTCTAGTTGTTCCTAGAGACATTCTAGGTGCTTCTTGAGAGTTCTTTATATTCAGGCACTCCTAGAAGCTTAGGGAATGTGTTTGGAGGACCCGAGAACGTTGGAGAAGGAAGGAGCTTGCTCTGCGGATTTTGAGGAGAAGTGATTTAGCATCAATGTCCAGGTAGACACTTGTGATTTTGGCATATGATATTTCGCTTCTTGCACTTCCTGTCTTCTTTGTGTCATCTGAATGCTTTATGAGGAATTTCATATCTTGGTTGTATGCATTTTGTCATGGGTAGTTAAAGAAATTTTCATATCTGTGGATTTGAGGAAAGTATGGGGCTAGGGTTTTCAGATGCGTACAAACAAACCTATTTAAAAGAATTAATGGGTAAATTTATAGACAATTACTATTTAGGAGAAATTCTCAATTCATCAAATTGAAAAGCCCTTCTTATTCAAAAATTATGTATACATTCTCTTTTTAAAAAATAAAATAAATAAATAAATAAATATATATATATATGTACATATGTATATATATACATATATACATATATATACATATATACACATATATATACATATATACACATATATATATACGTACATATATATACATATATGTGTGTGTGTGTGTGTGTGTGTGTGTGTGTGTGTGTGTGTGTGTGTGTGTGTGTGTGTGTGTGTGTACATATGTATATATATATTTTAAATGTTGTAATATTTACTAAATTCTGCATACATACATACATACATACACATATATATATGTTTGTCAAAAATAGCAGTCGAAAATAATATTGCTAAAAATTTGAATTCTCATATGAGAAAAAATGTTTTAGAAGAACGTTTTAAAAATAATAATAAAGTAATTTAAAGTGGGGGGGGGGACAAAACCTGCACCCCCATACCCACTGCAGTCACAGTGAACTTGCCATCGCAGGTACTGTGATGGTGGGGGTACTCTGTATCCGCTGATGTCACAGGCCCTGTGACCACAGGGTTCTGCATACCGCGACAGCAGTACATATATATGTAATATGATTCGTTTTAAATTTTTTATTATTATATGTTATAAAAATGTTTTATGGTATATGAAATCGATTTTTAATATTTCGATTTTCATAATTAATATTATTTAATATTAATAAATTTTCATATTAAATATTATATATTATTAATAATTAATAATTATTGTATTTATTAATATTACATATTAATATTTAATAATTATTAAATGTTATATAAATTGTTATAAAGTTTTAAAATTATCATTTTATTAATAATGTTTGGTGATAAAGTTTTATATTGTTATTAATAATATCTAGTAACAATATTTTGATAATATTTATCAAGTTTTACTTTTGCTAGTTAAATACATTATTAACTAATTTAATTAAATCTAGTTTAATTAAGATTGGTTAATAATTGAAGGGTATTAATTTATTGATAATGATAATGAGTCTTAATAAATTTGGAATTTAATCCATTAAGAGATCATTAGTTATAGTGATTAAGTGATTTCAGTTATTATCAAATGATTTAGAATTGTAGACCGTGAATTATATATTTTATTAATTAATTTAATTAAATGTTATTTAATTAAGTTTAATTAATAAGGGAAGTTGTTTAATTCTAGTTCTGAAATTATTATAGTATTGATTTAATAAGAGTCAAGATGAATTTCTTGAAAAGTCATAGAGCATTATTTTAATAATTTAAATAATAGATGGTTGCTCATTCTTTTATTGTTTCTAGAGGAATTGAATTAAATATTAAGGAAATTTTATTTAGTTAGCAACATTGATTTTAGTAAAATAAAGCAAATGGTTTTGTTAAAAGGCAAAGGAGGCTCGTTCAATCAATTAAATATGTAAATAATTATCTTCTAAATATTTTAGAAAATTGTTCAAAATATGGAAGGAGGGATCTTTCTCAACATAGTGATTATGTAAATATCCTTAGAACATTTAGAAAATTGATTCTAAGAGTTGGGAAAAAACTTTTACCAAAACAAATATATGAGTTAGAGAAAAACGTATAAACATTTCCTCACTTGATACCTAAATCTGAAATGAAAATTGTAACCCCACATTTAATTCAACTATGTAATTTTAGCAAACTAAAACATGTGCTTGCATTTTGTGTTTTCTCTATGCTATCTATTTTGGGTTTTTGGGTTGACTAGTTGTTGACTAGTTAGGATGTCTACCAGAGGCTCGAGGGTTATGATTGTGATGTCATGATGATGTCTTTTGATTTTGATTCTTTATAAACCCAACCATGGTAATGTGATGGTATGCTCTATGAGATGTTTGCATTTACTGATTGTTATTGCTCATCAATCTTCTTGAGTGAAGCTGAGTTATATGTATCTGAGACACCTGACTTAACCATTTTTGAGTGATCGATCAGTTATCCTTGGATTACTTTCCAATCACCATGATGGGACTGAAGTGTTGATTTATTTCTTGATGTTGTCATGTTGTGACATGTTTTGACTCGACCATTTTGGAGTCTTCGATCAATATTATTTTATTTGACATACTTGTTGGTTACTTGTTGAGAACCAATGGATATTGTGATTATTAGTGATACCTTCAGTTGCCAATAGAGAACTGTTGTGGTTAGGATTATCTATGGATGCTTTTTATTTGCTCATGGAGATTTGATGCTCTCATTATGGATTATCTTTTGGTATTTTTCTAGTCACTTGTATAGGACTGTGATGACTTTGTGATTTATGATTCCATGAGCTTAGGGTAGGTTATTTACTTGTAGTGTCAGGAAGTGGCTTACAATAGGGGCCAGGGCCCTAAGAGGCTGCCAGGGTAACTCATTGTAAATTGTTTTAATAAGTGAAAATATTACACCTAATACTGACTTAATGAACCTAATAAGATAATTGTTTGTTCTTGCCCATGCCTCGAGTGCTAGAACATACTAGGATGGGAGCAGAGAGAACGCTTGGTTGCAACCTTGCATTCCATAGTATGCCTCATCTGTATGAGAGGATACTAGTGGCTGCATAGGGATTAGTAGGGGGCCGAGGTCTATTGAGAGACTACCAGTGTAACTCTAGCATGATCTGTGTGATGACACTTTCCTGCTTACATAGTAGGTTTCTTACATGTCTTTGTGTGCCTCTGGGATTAGATGTCAATTTGTGATTGGAACCTTTGAGTTAGTATACTTTTAGGATTCCTGGACTTAGAGAGTGTTTGTGCTATGTGGTTTGATAACCTATTTTGGGACTTGAGATTATCTCCTCAGCGCGGTGGGAGTGGACCATTTAGGTTCCATGCAGTCGGGTGGTAGTGCTTTTTCACTCTTATCATTTGAGATCCGTTTGAGATACCATGGCTGATACATTCTTTGTTGGCATCTATCTTCATTTTATTCATGGATTATAATGGTGGACATGTATCCTTACATTGATGATTTGCATATGTTAGATGATTTTATCTTATGCTTTATCTTGCATGTTAGATTTTTTTCTACATATGATGTAGTATGATTTAGAAGTGACATTCCTACTATGTTAATACCAATGATCTCTTTGGTGATTTGGGATGTTACGCACAGAGGGATGGCTAGGGCCCACGATGGTCTAATGATGCTATCTACGGTTGGGAGGAACCATGCACTTAGTTAGTTATGTTGTGATTTATGGTTATCTTTTATGATGGATGTTTATATCTTTTATGATGATGTATCATGTATGACATGTGATTACATTTACTTTATTGCATCATGGATTAGAATTAGGATGATGATGTATTTTATTTTTACATATGTATATTCTTTTAAGCCTTTCATACCCTATGGCATGTACAGTGGATGATCGAGAAATTGGAAATGTATTTAAGAACGTTGGACTTTTTATTATTATTTTATGTGGATGTAGTATTAGATGGAATCATTAATAATTAATTTAGATGTGATTCAACATTAAGGGATCCTTGAAGAATGTAACATATTATTTATGTTTATGTTTACTTTTAGTTGAATGTTATTATTACTTCCACTATCATATGTGAATTGTAGATGGTTTAACTTTCATGTTTCAAAAAAAAAAATATGCTACCAAACTTAGTGAAACTTTAGGTTAATTCTTTGGATCCCTTGGCGGGGCATTACAACTATGCCTGCTAGTATTTTGTAGTCCACCTTAATAGGTCCAACTATGGGATGCTTAAACATTGGGCAAATGTCTACTTAATAGATGGCAATTCCAATACAACCAATGTATTCTGCTTATTTGCAAATTCCAACAAGTATGGTAAAAACATCTATGCCAATTTCGACAACCGCATATCAATACATTGGCCAAAGTGGAGCACTTCCACCACCTCATAATACATTTGGAACTCCTTATAGCTTGGGAGGTGGATTTACAAATACTCAACAATCACAGGTGCAAGCAAATTAAGATTTAGTCCAACAATTGCATGAACTTCAAACTTTGGTACATAGCATAACTAATAAAGGGGTGAAAGATTTCTCTTTTGAGGAAGTATGTTCCTTTCCATTTGATAGATCTATTAGTATGGTACTATTCCCACCAAACCTTGAGATTCCAAAATTTGATAAATATATGGGAGAAACATGTCCTATCACATATCTCAAGGAATTCTCGGTGTTGTGTCAAGAAGTAGCCTATAATGAAGATTATCTTAAGAGGCTCTTTACACAAAGTCTTGGAGGCCCTGCACTAGAATGGATAATGAACTTACCCAAGGGTTCCACTACTTCTTTCAATGACCTAACAACAAAGTTTGTAGCACAATACACTTACAACATTGAACACCATGCCTCATTAAGTGATTTGTGCAACACAAAACAACGAAACGGTGAAATATTTACCAACTTTCTACAATAGTGGAGACATCTTGCTAATCACATGCTCTACAAAATTGAGGATTCCCACCTTGTGGACATATTTATCAAAAAATTGATACCAGAGATGTCATTTCACATGAAGATGGCTAGCCCTGAGGATTTTGCTACATTTGTCAAGAGGGGCAAAAGAATTGAAAATGGGCTTTTAGACAAAGGTACCATCAAACATTATAGCTCATCATCCTCAAACAATGACACAAACAACAATAGTAACCTAAATTTTGGTCCAAAAACAAAGATGTCACATACAATGGTGTTACTGATGTTAAAAATGTGCAAAACCTTCAAGGAGGAAACAACAACAACTATCGTAACTGAAACAACAACAATTCGAACAATGACAATCAGAAAAATCACAATCAAACACAAATTTTCCCTCGCAACAACAACAATTACAACCATGACTATGATCGCGATAGAAAGTTCACTAACTTTTGTGAACCTTTGGAAGCCATATTTCAAAAACTAGTGGATCACAATTTAATGGTATTTCCTAACACATGACCCTTTGATGAGAACCAACCCAAATCAAAATGGTATAGGGAAAATGAATATTGCAAATACCATCGCATCAAAGGACATGATACAAACAACTGTATAAAACTCAAAGTCTTCATCCAAAATCTTGTCAATGATGGAGAAATTGAGGTAGAAGGAGGACCATACTCTAAAAATGCTAAGCTGAAGATATTTCAAAAACCATTTCCTGATCACAACAATGACAATAAAAATAATGGAAACAACAATACAAACAATGCAAATCGAGCTTTCACATGAAATGCCTTACCTTATGACTATTCTACTAACCACATATTGGGGTTTGACTCCTTGTGTGGTAAAATAGAAACCAATGATATATGTGAATTTGAATCCATGTGTGGTCACATTGAAGAGGTAGACACTCGTGTGAATACCCTTGTCCTACAAGCAGTTGATTGTGATGCAACTACTCAATGGGGAAGACTTACTTTGCAAGTCACCACTTCCAATCACACTAATTCATCAGTTCCACATGCACCTGCTATGCCATCCACTTCACAAAGGCCTACTTCTCACTATGATGTGTTGTCCTAGTTAGGTAAGACTCCTGCACAAATATTCATTCTTGAGCTCCTGACCATATCACCCATCCACAAGGAAATTTTAGAGAAGGCTCTTTTAGAATCTTGTGTTCTTGAAAATATTAATGCCTCCCAATTTACCACCATGATTGGAAACCTTTCCATACAACAACACCTTATCTTTACAAATAAAGATTTCCAAGGCCCAGATCCTCACCATAATTTATCGCTCCACATTGAAGTCCTTATACAGTGACATAAGATTAAAGGGTCCTTATAGATAATGGATCCAGTTTGAACCTATGTACATTGAAGATGATTCATTTCTTGGGATTTCCAAAAGACCTCCTAGATGTCAATATAAGGATAAAAATCAAAGCCTATGATGAAAGGGAAAGAGAATCAAAAGGAATTATCATGTTACCACTAAAGGTTGGACCAGCCATCATAAATACTGAATGCCATGTCCTAGACTTGGATTTTTCATATAACATCTTGCTTGGTCGAGCTTGGATACATAAACTAAAGGTTTTTCCATCTACCTATCACCAATGCTTAAAATTTCCTTACGAAGGAAGAGAGGTCACAATTCTAGGAGATCCCACACCTTTTGCCTTTTGTAAAAGATTGGAAGGTGCACCAACAAATTTTTGTCCAATCAGTGAGTTTGCTAAAGTTATACCTTAGCCTCTCACAATAATAGAATCACCTTCCACAACAGTGCCAGAGTTAGCCAATAATGATTCCAATTCTCGCAAAGGAAAAGAAAAGGTGGAAGATACTAAGGTGAATACTACAAGAAAGAAGGTTACTTTTACTGATTTAGGAATGGGAGAGTATAAGTTTGACAATGCCTTATGTGTTGGACAACTACCACTCTCCCCTCGTTCCTTTGGAAAACCTTTGCAATTACCACCTCTTGCCAATAAAGAGACTATGCATATCAAAAAGACCACATTTGAGCATTGGGGTTCACACAGTGATGAGCATATGGAATCTAATATTCTAAATTGGCTATATTATGATGGAAAAGATTAACCTGTGGAGTTCCCCAAGGATAAATACATTAAGGCCCCTCCCATTATAAAAAACATGGGATATCATGGTATTAGTCTTGGACCTAAAGAAGATGGAATGAGACAACCCCTTGAAGCTAATAGCTATCCTGAAGGATGTGGTTTGGGTTCCATTAAACCTAAAGTATCCTTTGTTGACAACTATTGTACGGTTGAGTCTGATTCTAAGATTGACGAGGAGGAGTTCTTCAAAATACCCTTCTAATAAATTGAGGATGGCCTAGACACCTATGTCCATGCCATTACCATAGCTAACCTTTCATCCACCGACCTACCTCTCACCAACCCTGACATGATAGACTGGGACCTTTAGGACACACCACCAGCTCTCGATATCTATAAGTTTGATGAGGTAGTGATGTCACTCTTTGGTCTTTAGAATCTCCAAGATTACAAACATGAGGTCCAATACAATGAGGAAGCCTACTTTGGTAGCCAAGTCAACTCTCTTAGTCACATAAGTGAAAAATAAAATAAAAATGGAAAAATAAAAGAAACATCCTCTAGTGAAAACTATTCTAGGGCACTTTTGGATGACAAAAAAGATAAAATAAAGGACAAATCTTCTAGTGAAAACCTCTTAGAGGTGCCAGAAGAGGGAGAGATTGACTTGTTATTTAGATCTTTACCACGAGAAAAGTCATTTATTTTGAATGAGGACACAACTCCAGTCAACTTGGGTACAGAGGATAATCCACAAATCACCTACATTGCAACTACCCTAAGTCCTAAAGAGAAAAAGGCCATGATTGAATTTTTGGAAAAGGGTAAAATCAATTTTGCATGGACATATAGATATATGCTTGGTTTAGATACATATTTAGTTGTACATCACTTGACCATAGATCCCAAGATTAAACTAGCGAAAAAAAAAGTTGTGCAAGATGCATCCTAAGGTAGCACTTTTAGTCAAAGTAGAGTTGTAAAAAATGTTAGAGGCAAAGTTCATCCACCCTATTGATTATCCTGAGTGGGTCTCCAACATTCTTCCTCTAGGGAAAGCATCTCGGGGCATCCATGTTTGTTCAGACTTTTGAGATTTAAATATTGCATGTCCTAAGGATGATTTTCCACTTCCTAACATAGACATCATAGTGGATTTGGCTGCTGGACATGAGATGTTGTCTTTGATGGATGGTTTCTTTGGTTATAATCAAATCAAAATTATAGAAGAAGATCAACATAAAATGGCAGTTACCACCCCATGGGGAACCTTTTGTTATCAAGTCATGCCTTTTGGCTTGATAAATGCCAGCGTCACTTATCAATGCACAGTGACCACAATATTCCATGATCTTCTACATGTCATAATGGAGGACTACATTGATGACATCCTAGGAAAATCAAAGACACATGAGTCCCACATTGATATACTCACCACCTTTTTTGAAAGATTGGAGAAATATAAAGTGCACCTAAATCCTAAGAAATGTGTGTTTGGGGTCAAATTAGGCAAGTTTTTAGGCTACATTGTGTTAAGAAGAGGTATTGAGGTAGATCTTGCTAAAGTCAAAGCCATCATGGAAATGCCTCCACCTACTGCATTGAAACAACTCTGGAATTTTCAAGGAAAGTTATAGTCCATCAGACGATTTGTGGCCTAGTTAGTAGATAAAGTCCATCCACTTTAGCATTTACTTCGCAAAGGAAACAAGTTTGAATGGGATTTTCTATGCCAAAAAACATTTGAACAAATTAAGACATACTTTGCTAATCCTCTAGTCCTCATCCATCTAGTTGGAGGAAGACCACTAATTTTATACATTTTAGCTACTTCAGTCACCTTAGGAGCACTTTTGGCACAACTAGATGACAATGGGAATAAGCAAGCTATATACTACCTTAGTCAAATATTAGTTGGTTATGAGTTAACGTATATTGCTATTGAGAGAGCTTGTTTGGCAGTAGTCTTTTTCACGTAGAAGTTATGCCATTACATGCTTAATCATACTACAAATCTCATTGCCAAGATAGACCCACTCAAATATTTGTTACCAAAAGCCTCCCTCACTGGTCAAGTTGCAAAATGGGTCTTGATTTTGAGTGAGTTCAACATTGTTTATAAAGAATGCAAGGCCATTAAGGGACAAGTAATTGTAGATCAACTTGCTAAAGCTCCTCTTCTAGGAGACCATCTCATAGTAGAAGATTTTCCAGATGACAACATTATGATTGTCACCTCGACTACACCATGGAAACTATTTTTTGATGGTTCATTCACACAAAAGGGATTGGGGGTAGGAGTTTTTTTTGTTACACCGCAAAGAGTTCTCATTCCTAAGTCTTATAAGATATCATTCCCTTGCACAAACAATATAGCTGAGTATGAAGGATTAGTCATAGGGTTGCATGAAGCTATCAAATGGAATATCAAAAGCCATCTTGTCTTTGGAGACTCACAATTGGTCATTAAACAAGTTACAGATGAATACCACACCAAGGATGAGAAGTTGTTACCATATCTCAGGGTAGTTGAGGATCTTAAACAACATTTCATAGAGCTAGTTTTTTAGTTTATCCCAAGGGCTAATAACAAAGTAGTAGATGCCATGGCTACTATTGCCTCCATGATTGCCATGCCAAAATATAGTCCTAAATGTGAGTTTCTTGTTGAGAATCTCTTTACTCCTGCTTATGAGCAAACTAATTCAGAGTTGGTGTTTGAGATTGTTTGTCCTGAGTCTCCATGGTATGCTAACATTTTTGACTATTTACATCAAAAAACCATTCCCATAATCCTCACCCCAAATCAGAGCAAAACCTTCATCTGTCGCATTGCCCAATATACCATCCTTAGGTGACACACTTTTTCAAAAACATTTTGATGGAACCCTCCTTCGATGTGTCAATTCAAATGAAGCTAGAATGATGTTAGAAGAGGTCCACCAAGGGATTTTTGGTGCCCATTCTAGTGGCCTTACATTAGCAAAAAAGCTTCTTAGAACGGGTTATTATTGGCCTACTATGGAAGCAGATGCATATCATTTTGTGAAGAGATGTTTCCTTCTCAACAACATGGTGATTTGATACACGCTCCCACCCAAGACCTCCAACCCACCATCACTCCATGGCCCTTTTCCTAGTAGGGATCGAGCTTGTTGGTCAAGTATACCCAAATTCCTCAAATGACCACAAGTATATTATTTCCGTCACTGAATACTTCACAAAGTGGGTCAAGGCTATTCCATTAACTTACACCACCAGAAATTTTTTTTCAAAGTTCATCTTGAACTACATTATTTGTCATTTTAGTATACCTCAAGATATTATGACTGAAAATGGAACCCCTTTCAAAAATTAGGAAGTTGCCACATTGTGTAGGAAATTTGGAATCACCCAACATTTTTCCACCAAATAACACCCCCAAGGCAATGGCCAAGTTGGAGCTACTAATAAAACCATTTTGAAAATCCTAAAAAAAACCATTGATGTAGTTGGCCATGATTGGCACCTCCATCTTGCTTCAACCCTTTGGACCTACCATACCTCCATCTAGACCCCCACAGGAGCCACTCCATTTTCCCTTGTTTATGGTTATGAGTTTGTCTTACCCATCGAGATTGAGCTCCCTTCCCTCAGAATCTCTCTCAATAATCTGATGTCCAAAGAAGAATATAGAGTTGTTCACTTGCAAGAGCTAGAACTCCTTGATGAGAGATTCCTCAATGCCCTAAACCACCTCCACGTGTATGAAAATCACCTTTAGCTTTAGTATCATGATAAAGTCAAGCCACGAGAGTTTGAGGTGGGTGGCTTAGTTTTGCAGTATAACATGAAGAATCTCCAAAACTGTGAAAAGAAAGGAAAGTTTGAGACTAATTGGCTTGGTCCATTTATCATTACAGCCAAATATGGTTCTGGGGCATATCAGATTGCCACTCCTGAGGGAGATCCACTCCTTGAGCCTGTAAATATCCAACACCTCAAGTAGTTCTATGCTTGATTTTTGCAGTTCCTGTATAGTATTCTTATAGTCCCGCAAAAATTCAACAAAATTGAAAAAATAAGAAAAATCCAAAAAAAATTCATAAAATGTTCTTGAAAAAAGACTAAAAAGAAGAAAAAGTTCCTAAAAAAAGCATTTTGATCCATAATCTATAAAGCGCATTTCCACCATTCCATTGCTTTAGTGAAAAGTCTTATTTAGCTTATGGTTTTCATGCATCCAATAAAAGACCTTGTCTATGAGGCTTCATTTCACCTCCATCTTTTGACAGACCTCTAGTTCACGAGGCAATTTTTTGTCAAGTGCTTATTCCAGTGCCATCACACTAAGCTTTCTTACAATAGTGACCACAATAGGACTTGAACAAAATCACCTTTGATACTTAATGATTTGAGAAACTTGTTCTTTTCATAGCATTTGCCAAAAACAAACAAAAGATTTATGATACTTGACATCACACAATTTTTTTTTTCATAGGATGAATCCTTCCTATAGTTGGTATTATGACATTCACTTCTAGACCTAAGGTTCTTGCCAAGAACTATGGACTGAATGACTACTTTTTCATGAGGTCTCTTTTTGGTTGATTTCATTTTGTGCGTTAATGAAAGCCATTTATGGTGTGCCTTGATCTTCCATATTTTGGTCATACTTGAATGACTCTCCTTGACTACATGTGTTGTTTGTGGTATGATCTATTTTTGAGGCTTTACTACATATGTGTTAGTTTCAAGTTATGTTAATGCATTGCACACTGGGGGCAACGGGTTAGTACATGTTCCACCAAAGCTCCCTAAAAAGACTTTGGGTGTACCTAGAACTCTCTAGCATGTATATGACATTTGGTCCATCATGACTATATAAACTACACCTATGATTCTAAAGTCTCTAATCTACACAAATGAGTCACATCATTTATGTTTCTATAACATTTAATGCATAAACTCATTTGCAAAATCAAACTAAGGTGTGCTTTTTAATATAAAAACAACTAAATTTCTTGATATCATGTAGTTAGGGTTCATGTAGTATAGGGTGTCATTTTGCCATGCTTGAGATAATGGTTTTGTTTATTCCCCCCCCTCATATGCTATGCTACTTGGTTTCTATGAGTGAAAAGTTTTGACAGATAATTATTCATTAGGTTCATTCATTTTATATTTTCATTTTAGGTTGTATTCATTAGTGTTCACTAGGCATTTTGTTCATTTTATTAGGTTCCACCATTGGTTCATTAGTTACATGCATCCATTTTAGTCATCACATCTAGGGGCATATACATCATAAAACATCTCATAAATACATCCATACATGTAAAATAAAGAAATGCATACATCTCATAATCATCAACAAACCTACATCATCCACATATTAGGCATCATATACAAATATATACATCATATCACACACATCCTACATCACAAGCATCAGTATCCACATCATAGATATCATATGCATCAAATAATCCATATACACATGGTTTCATCAAATCATGTCATGTATATATCAAAAAATAATGTTTGTATAGTTCGTATACAAAATCATGTAGTATCATGTATTACAAATGCATCATCAAAAACTCGCTGCATCTACACATATCTGTCAAAAACTGATCACTATAAAAAATCAAGCTACTAGCTGTGAGGGCCCAACCCCACCTTTATTCCCTCTTCGGGGAGGTCTTTACTATCCTATGGATTGATCTGATCTCGTTCTGCCCCCTGTGGTCCATGAGTTGGCACCTCTCTCAAAATTTGGCTGTCATTGATTAGTAGGCACAACCTCATGATATAATGATCTATAATACACTACCTCTCATACCACTCGTGCCTTTGCTTAGCTAGCTAAGATGGCCTCTTGCATGAATCTGACAACTACCCTAGGCTGTAGCATCTATCTCGGTATGTCTCTCTTTCTGTGATATCTGTCCAGCTGCACCTAATGGGTAGCTTTCTTAGCTTGTAATGTGGCCACTTCCCCTTGGAGTCTCTCTAACTTTTCCAACTCCTTGGCATCTACATGGACCTCCATACATTTGAATTCCTCGACATCTACCCATGCCTGTAGGGCTACTAGGCCTCTTGTGCACTATCTCCTCTAGCCCTCTTAGCCTACAGCTTTGCTTGTATGGCCACCATGGCCTGCTCTAAGCTATTCGCTTGTGCATTCTGCACCTTTGCCACCCCCTATAATCGAGCTACCTCTACACGGAGGCTATCTCACTCAACCCTCATCATGTTTGGGTCCTTTTCTGGCCCTTGTCTCTATCTACCTTGTGGAGCTTGTACCTATACATGTGGCCCTTGTACTGATGCATGTACTAGTGCCTCTACTAGTACCTGTGCTAGTACTAGCCCTGAACCTCTCCTTGCACAAGCTCTATGCCCTTGTGGCCCCTCCTATGCCCCCTATGCCAATGGTGGCATCATGGCTGCCTGCCCACCAACCCCTGCTCCATCCCCCTCCCCTTGTGCCTGCTTCACTAGTGATGGTGCCCCAGGTACTATCAGTCTCACAGGTTAATGAGTTGCCCACCACTATGCATGTATTTCTATCATGCTTGCATCCCCACGATCCTGCCTGTGTACCTAGGGCATTGGATGCATCAGTAACTAGGAGCTCCATGCTAATCGTAGTGTGGTCCCATGACCCCAGAGTTTTCTATACTCCTGTGATACAATAGGGTACAATAACATGTCTGAAATAACATCCTACACTCTCTCAAAATGCTGGTGTACCCACAAAGGCATATAATGCATAATCATGTGAACAAAGTGTCCAATAATCCAATAGTCAGTTTCTGTAAAATGGAGATACATTTGATCCTCTGAGTCATCCTCTCTGCCTACAGCCAAAACTGTACTCCATTGCTCTACCCCATCATAAGGAGTCCAATTAAACATGATAATCTTGTTGAGGTATCGCCATCAAAATTTCACAAACTTGGTGGAGGTGTACTAGATCGAAGGCCGCTATCTACAAGTGAATGGCTCACTAGGACATTCGATCTCCTACCTAATAATCAGCTGTGTGACTCTGATATGCTCCCAAGACAATAACATTAGTAGAGTCAGCCTTGGTCCCACGGTCCTTTGTGTCCAATATGCACACATGTGCAGATCATGATATAGCTCCACCAAAATGGTCTAGCCCTAGCAATAGACCTCTCTGTCCTCTTGTAGAAGGGTGCTCAACACCCATGCGTAGAAAATAGGAAATCCATGCTCGACATGGTCTAGTAGCATATGCCAAATCAAAGATGCTAGATATATCGCCAATCGAGGTAGTCTTTGATCCAAGGCTCCTCTCCATGATAGCCATGATCTCTAGACTGGTGGTCTCTATCATCGCTGTCTAAAGCACTCTCACAAATATGGGTTTGAGCCCTCTAGCACATACTCCAAATAGGTCCCCCAGATGGGCACTCACAAAATTTTCCACACATTCAGCAATGTGACCATCACCTCTCTTGTAGGAAGATGGAAGCTCCCTGTCAGTGTGTTCCATTGCTCGATGAGAGTCGATAGCTGTGTTGAGTGTACCCTCAGGTCTGGCCACTCATGGATGTGCTCTAACTTGCATAGTCAGATGTATCCCTAGTCTACATTAGTCAACCTCTCCTCTAGTACCATGGTCGATGGATAATTCTCCCTCGACCTAAACACCACAGTCTCCTCTTGCAGCATAGACATGTAGAGAGTCTATTTCCTTAGCCTCAATTGTCCCCAGAATGGGGCATCATAACTTGTCCTCTGTTGATTGGTCCCAATTGATGCAGATGCTAATCGACATAGACACCGATATGCATAAACATCAATCCACACAGATGATTGTACTCACCAATGCCGGGCAACTTGTCATCTTTGGACACAATGATCAATGGTTCATCATCTTTGCTTCCCTTAGCCCTTTTTGGCATCTACGTAGATGAGAAGTTGAACCCTATTGTCTTTGCAGACCTTGTTTCCCTTGTTTATCATCAGTGCAGATGACAGGATAGATCCTATTGTCTCTCTGCACAATGTGATCACCCTTTTTTCATCTACATAGATGACAAGGTGGAGACTATCATCTCTACTGCGATCACATTTTTGCCTCATGTAGGGTGCAACAAATGCCCCTACCCTAGCCTAATCTACAAACATGACGAAGAGTATCAGAAGACTTACTATTGGGCCCATCTTGACTACTCACTAGTACTATCAGATGCGCTCACCAAGCTAGAAATGATCAATAGGGTCCATCTCTACTCTGGATGCTCTGATCTCTAGGTGTGCAAATGACCTTCTTTGAGCCCTTTGGAGGCTTATATAGGCCCTCTAAGGCCCCCTTTTGAGCTCGTACCTTCCCTAAGCCATGTCCATCCCTTGTTTGCCTGCAAGTCATGCAATGTCTTCATTTATTTCCTTTTTCTCCTTTTCCTTTTCTTTCAAAGACCTTTTCACGAAAATTGCCCAAAATTTATTTTTTTCACAATTTTTGCGAGGGGGCACCCTCCACCTCTATCATTGCTCCTAGGACTCTTACCTTTGCTAGGGCAACACATGTTTTCTTTTCTTTGATATGATGTCATCCTGACATCACATCAAGGAGGGGCAACATGTAGATGCTTAAAATCATCCCAAAAGACTATATTAATTTATTTAATATTTCCCTTGACATTATAATTAATTAATTATATTTGTCATATTCTTCTACCTATTTAATTAAATTTATTTAATTAAATAGATTTATTTTTCTAAGGTATTTAAATTTAATTTAAATACCTCCAACCTTAATGTGTTAAATTTATTTAATACATGATCCTCCATAAATTCCCCTTTTAAATAAATTCTATTTATTTAAATCTCTCCATCTCATTAATTATTCTAAACCTATGATTAAATTAAATCTTATTTAATTTAATCTTAAACCTAGTCTACACCTATCACTTTCATCCTTCTAAGCCTATCCACCATTTAATCTCACTTAATTACCTTAATCATTTTGCTAAACCCTTCTTAAGCCTAAGTGTGTGCTCACACATGTGTGAGACAACTCCCTCTTGCAAGCATTGTCCCCCACTCCTCTCTCCAAGTTTTCTCACACATGTGTGAGAAAAATTTGAATGTTGACCACTTGCATGGCTTGCTTATGTGTCTCCTTGTGGCACTATATGATGCCACATAGATGCCACCTCACCCAGGGTCTCCCTCAAGCCTATAAATAGAGCCCTTGTCTCAAGAATTTTCATCTCCTCAACATTGCATTGTTATCATGTTGGTTTGAGTTTTGGACTTTCATAGTAGTTTGAGTTTAGAACTTTTATAGTGATTCCTAGGTTGCATACTAATCTTTGGTAGCTGTTTTAGTTTTCATTTGCATTGTTAGTCTAGCTTTCTTATACATGTTCATCTCCATTGCACTTGCATGTTAGTTTAGCTTGCACATTACTTTAGTTTATTTTGTTGCATTTCACATCTCCATCCTTGAATGCCTTCAAACATGGCTTCCTCCATGGCCATTTTTTGAGGTGTTCTTTATTTTATATAGCATAGGTTCATAGTTTCATCACTCACATTTGCACATTCACCATTCAAGAGACTCAATCACATAGTTGTGTTTGAGAGAGCATGCCAAGCATACCTCCAATCTTAACACACTAACAAGGCCTCTTACGGGAGCTTTTGTTTAGTTGTTTGAGGTTGCTTGAGAATTTGGTTTGTTACTTGCTGTGAGTTGCAAAACTAAAGCAAGCATTAGTTAGTTCTTTTATTTTGATAAGTACTTGATACATATGTGATTTAAACTAATATTTTTTTTGTTGATTCATACTCCCAACAGGTCACTTTCTTTAGCATACAATTAGATATAAAATTGATCTTTTTAATGGGATACACACAAAAAAATATACATTGCCATGAAATTTTAATGACCTCATAAGAAGTGGTCAACTCCACATAGGTTCTATACTAGAATTGAAGGGATTCAGTGTTCCTACTATCTCTACTTAAAGGTTAGATAATAACTACAAGGGTTTTATTATAGTTTATTCAATAACAATTCCTCATTACAATATGACTTATTACTAATTATACATATATAATTCATTCTTAGGTGGATTATAGTCTCAAACATAGAGGTTTCTTGTGTGGAACATGAAATCATAGGCGAGCTCACTTTACTCTTCACTAAGCTAGAGCACATTGTACAATGTGTAGATAGCTTGTTTGATACATGCAAACATGATGGCAACCTCCCTTCATTTGTACTCTCTAGCTCTTCAAAGATAATTTTTGGTTTTCATGCATCTCTATGGAGAAAACCTACCCCTATGGCTATTACTCCTATTAGAAGCTTGAACCCATTTCGAACACAATGGATGATAAAAGGTCATGTGATTGCAAGGAAATAAATCTACCACTATACCAACATAAATGGTCATTGGATACAATTGATTAATTGTGTGTTGTCTTTGATGTTACATAAATGTCATATTATTATTGGTCAATATATGTTGACCTCACTCGAGTAGTGAAGATAGTTCTTAGTGTCTATTGAGCATTCTTATATTTGTCTAGTTCAGAAGGCAGTTTCTACTGAGTTCACTCGAGCATCAAAGGAAAAGATTCTAAAAGTGAGTATTAATCGAGCTCACTCAATTAATGAAAGAAAGTTGGATGGAACTAGTGCTAACTAAGCTCACTTGGTTTCCAAAGGATTTTTGCAAGTTTGTAGTGTTAACTGAGTTTCTATTGGTTAACAAAGGAAATTTTTTCTGAGTTAGTTTCTACCCAGCTGGGTCAGCTAAGGAAAGATTTTCTTATTTTGGCATATTAAGTTTAATTGATTTATCTATTGATTCCAACTGACTAAGATGATGAATACTAATTATTCTAAGTTGTATTTGAGCCAATTTGACAAAGTGGAAGATATAAATATAAGGTCAAGTTGTGATTTCAAAGTATGTAAAAAGGCATGAAGATGTTATTGAAGATTTAATGATGAGAAGAGGAAGCAAATTTGAAGGATAAGAAAAATATCCTTGTGGAGCAACAAAGCTATATTCGACCAGGAAGGATCAAGTACAAGCCAGAATAGAGATCTAAAATTAGCAAATCATTTGCATTCAAATTAGGTTATCTCACTGTTATTGTAGGATTTGAGAAAATATGAAAATCAAATCCATGAAGCCGAAGAATACTTGCATGTAGAAAACCTACCACAAAGAAGAAAAAGACAAGAAGAGGCAAGATTTTTCTCTGAAAACATGAAAATTGTATATTTAGATTAAGAAGAGATTCTAAAATACAAAGAGATCAATCCTTATAAAAGAAGATTGAAACTCAAAAAGGGTAACCTAATAAGTTACTAAAGGAAACCTAAAGGTGAAAGATATTTAATAATTACTAATTAATTATTAAATAGAGAAAGCTTAAAAATGCATAAAGAGAAATCTTAAGAAGGGAGAAAAGGAAACTTAATAAATGAAATGAAATTATCTTTTTTCTCTAACATGCCTCCTTAAGATGAGGAACAATGCATTTACAAACATTGTAGAAAGAGCAAGGAAACTGTAAAGCAATGCTAAGAGAAAACTTGGGTCCTGAAAATAAGGCCTGATGAGGTAACCAATCACAACAAAATCTCTGTGAAATGGTGAAATAGAGAAAACCCAATGGGAAAAACTCTACTCCAAAAAGAGATAGTAGAAAACTTAAAGGACTACAGAAGCCTCCAACTAGAGGAATGTTCCAAAAAATAGGAACAAAGAGTGATCATGAAGGAAACCATTAAAGCATGAAGAAGCTACAAACTCCATCAAAAGGAAATTTTTGATCTGTAAAACCTCCTCAAAAATAGAAAGAATATCCATATGGTAGATGATCCATCTCACCAAAATGCATAGGTATCCAGCCACTACAATTGCTTAGTACATAGGATCAAATACTGAATACATAGCTCACTCAAATGAGCCAAGGAAGCATTAGAAACAATAAAAGAATCTCCTCCTTAATGTAGACAAGGTGAGGTGACAAGCAATTGAGAAAATGGGCCAAAAATCTCCTACAAAATAGAAAGAACCAAGAACATCTTGATAGTGAGGAAGAGATACAAAAACCTATAAAGGCATGTGTCACTGACACATGATGGGGCTGATTTCATGGAAGGGACACTCACTTGACAAAGGAAGAGGGCACTAAATGGAAATCAACTATCCCCCCATGGCACTTTATAATATAGTGTGATTACAATAAATCACAATAATGAAAAAGATCTCGAAAAGAAAGGAGATGCACTTTATCTCAGTGCGTTTGCATAAAAATTCTTACGAATGATATCAAAAATAATAAAAAAGGGCAATGTGCTGATATAATAGATAGTACCACCCAAAAGAAGAGATCCCATGCCAAGAAAATGATCCTCAGACCTGAAACATCCAAGATATCCACCATAGAGAAAAATAGCAAAAAATATGATAAAAAGAGCATGGAGTAGAATCTAGAAGAAATTATAGTATTTCTAAAAAGTAGACAAAATCATGTTTCCAAAAATATAACTTCTTTGAAAAACAGAGACGGGACACTAAAGATATGCCCTCAGGAGTGGAAAACTGAACATCTAACTTTGACTTCTAAAATAGACAACCAAACTACATAAAAACCAAAAAAAAACCTACACCAATATCTTTGTCTATGAACTGGCTTACTGATGCATTTTCTAGATTGAAAAAATATGTTCGTATGCTCAAGTTACGGAGAAAAAACTAACAGGGGCCCTAGAAATGCATAAAAAATATTTTTTTAATAATAATAAAAAAAATTTAAACAACCACACGCACTACCAGTGGAGTGGTGGCTTGGAGACGATAGAGATTTCCTGAGTAGGGCTGTAGAGGTGGGTAGGTGGTGGCACCTACAGACTCCACTCGTGGTAGGTGGTGGAGTCGTAGTAGCCATCAAGCCACAGTGGTTTGCGAGACCACTAGTGATAATTTTCAGTGGTTTACCGCAACTGATAGTGATTTTGGTGGCCAATAGTAGTTATTTTAAACTATAGCATTAAAAATCTACGTTTTTAATTTTAAAAAAAAATTTGTGAAATTTTTTCCTCGTAATGCATGTTAGAGGCCTTACGACCTTGCTAGGAAATTTTTTTAAACCTCCTAGATCAACGCTGTCCAAAACAAATAAACTTTATATGGAAAGGAGGGTTTTAACACCTTCTAAATCCATCTGTGAAGTTTGTTTGGCCTCAAATTGCTCCAAAAATCAGTGATCCCCTATTTTCTCAAGAAATACCCAAAAAACTCCAAATTTGATCCATCAAAGCCTTGTTCTCCTTTTTTCTCCAAATATTGAACAAGCTACAACAGATATAGTTGTGATACAATGTAGGATTTGAGCAAATATGCAAATCAAATCCATGAAGCCCTAGAATACCTGCATGTAGAAAACTTGTCCTGGAGAAGAAAAAGACAAGAAGAGGCAAGGGTTTGCTCTGAAAACATGAAAATTGTATATTCAAATTAAGAAGAGATTTTGAAATACAAAGAGATCAATCCTTAAAAAAGGAGATCGAAACCCAAAAAGGGTAGCCTAATAAGTTGCTAAAGGTAACCTAAAGGTGAAAGCTATTTAATAATTACTAATTAATCATTAAATTAAGAAAGCTAAAAAATGCATAAAGTGAAATCTTAAGAAGGGAGAAAAGGTAATTTAATAAATGAAATAAAATTATCCTTTTTCTGTAATAGTTAGTCTCTAACCATTGTAGTAGTGATCTAAATCTCTTAACAGAGTTGGCTTAACAACTATTTGCAAATCCTCTAACAAGGTGGTAATTCTATTGAATTTTCTAATGACCTCTAATAAGGCCACTCCTAACAGGGTGATTAAATCCTCTAATAGGGTCATACCTAATAGTGTGTTTTGAAACCTTTAATAGGGTTGGTTCCTAATAGGGCTCACTTTAGAAGAGTAAAAATAGTAACTAGTTGCAATTGGTGGTTTTTCCCAAATTGGATTTCCATGTTAAATCCTGGTGTCATATTTTTTCATGTTATTTTCTTTTATATGTTTGCAACTCATTTAAAGTAATAGTAATCATAGAAAACATCTAAAAGTTTATATGTTAAGCATTTACCAAGCTAATTCAGTCATTACTAAGTTACATCATTATATATGTGTTTATCGAGCTTTAGCAGTATTCAATTATCAATTTGCATTTTTGTACTGACATGTACGGGATTTGAGATTTATTTTAGTAGTAATTGATTCACTCCTCCCCTCTTAGTTAATCTTATATTTTCAACAATTTGGTGCTTACAAAGAAGGTTTCAAGGACCTAAGCTAAAGATCGGGATGTCTTACAAAAGAGAGATTCCCAAGCTGAACAAAGACAATTTTGTAGCATGGCAAGGACTTATGAGGTTACATCTGGCTACCATCAGTGATTTAGGTTGCAAGTATCTTGATGCTAAATAAAAGACTCCCACTAGAACATTATCAGTTGAAGATATTGTTAAAAATAAGAATCATTATATCACGATGATTGATATTGCATCTGCTCCTAGTTATGTTGAATTTGATGAGGTAAAGGATTGCAAAACTGCTCATGCAATGTGGACCAAACTAAAAGATATCTATGGAGGAGATGAAAATGTAAGAAGAGCCAAAGAAAAATGTCTTAAGGGACAATTTGATCAAATGAGAATGAGAGAAGATGAAAATATTGTAAAATATGTGGAAAGAATCAAGGCCACTGTAAGTGCAATCAAAGCATCTGGAGGAGATATTAAGGAGGAAATTGTTGTAAGTAAAGTGCTCAGAACTCTTCTTCCTATTTATGCAATTAGATTGTCTACTATTCAAGAAATGAGATGTGATCCAAATAACAAATCAGGCTTGGATGCTCTAGTTGGAAGATTGACAGTTTTTGAATTAAACAACTATGATAACTATGTTCCTGCTTCAAAGAATATTGAATCTATATTTAAAGAGAAAATCTCACTCAAAGAAGAAGGTAAGAAGTCCAGTCAATTAGGAAGTGAAGAAGATGGACCATCAAAATAAAGTTTAGATAGTGATCTTGAAGTTGTTGAAGCCCTACGTGCAAGAAAATATTCCAAAGGAAGAGGAAAGTACAAAGGTAAAGTTTCTCTTATTTTCTTTTCATGTGAAGAAATCGATCACATTGCTGCCAGGTGTCCAAATAAGGAAATGAAAGATGAAAAGAAAAGCAATAAGAATAAAGGCAAGAAGGACTCCAAGAACTAAAAGAACTTCAAGGATAAAGGTAAGAAATCTTGTTTTATAGCTAAAGATTCTTATAACAAGGAAGATGAAATGGTATATATTGCTATGAAAGATGAATCTGATGAAGGAGATAAGATGGCACTTATCTCTCATATTAGCAAAAATAATATATGGATTATTGATAGTGACTTCTCACATCATATGACTGGTGACAAAGTAAAGTTTGAACACATGGAATATTATGATGAAGGTAGTGTGAGATTTGGTAATAATGAACCTTGTAACATAAAAGGAAAAGGATGTATTTCATTGACTAAAGAACTTATATGTGATAATGCTTATTAGGTCGAAGGACTAAAGAATAATCTACTAAGTGTGGCACAGTTGAATAACATTGGATTCAAGGTAAAATTCATGAATGGATAGGCCAAACTATTGGATGGAAAAGGATATCTGGTTGGGTCTAGCAAGAAAAAAAAATGTAATCTATTTTATCTTGATCTCAGTGATTGTTCATGTTTTATTGCTCAAGTAGAGGAAAGTTGGTTATGGCATAAAAAGGCTATGTCATGTGAATTTTGATAATCTAGTTAAGATAAGAAAACATAGAGGAGTAAGATGTATTCCTAGTTTGAAGAAGCCTGACATGGGTCTATGCGAGAATTGCCAAATTGGTAAGATGGAAAAAGATTCAAAAGAAAAAACTATCAGTCAGAAGAAGTCTTAGAAATTATTCATATAGATTTATGTGGACCTATTGGAATAGAAAGCTATAGTGGAGAAAAGTTTTTCATTCTTTTTGTTGATGACTATTCTAGAATGATGAAAGTAATTTATCTAAAAGAAAAATTAGAAGCCTTCCAAAAATTCAAGTGGTATCTGGCAAGAGTGGAAAAAGAAACTGGAAAGAGTTTGAAATGCTTAAGATTAGATAGAGGTGGTGAATTCATCTCCCATGAATTCAATAATTTCTGCATTGAAAGATGAATTAAAAAAAGTATCAACCCCTGGTACACCACAATAGAATGGTATAGCTGAAAGAAGAAATAGATCTATCATGGATTGTGTAAGAACCTTGGTGATTGAAAATAAGGTTGCTCTCAAATAATCGAAGGAAGCTATCAACATTGTGATTCATACCTTAAACAAATTTCAGTTGAAGAAAGATTCAAACAAAGCACCTTATCAGCTATGGTATGGATACAAACCTAATGTAAGTTACTTGAAAGTAATTGGTATCAAATATTATATATTGAAAGAATCTCAAAAAGGAAAATTTGATATAAAGGGTGATAAAGGCATATTTCTCGGATAATCTTGCAAAAGTAAAGCATATAGATGTTTGAATTTGTCTACTCACAAAATCATAGAAAGTGCACATGTAGAATGATGAGTTTGTAGAAAAGAGTGAAGAAGAAAGCAACAAGGAGCTAGAAGATTACAAAATATTTTTCTACTATGAACTTGATACCCTAGAAAATCTATTTGAGAGAAAAGAAACTTCATCTCCCAAGTCCCCTGAAACCCCAATACTTATTGAGTTTTAGACAATGCAACCCAAGATATAGTCTGAAGGACCTGAGTCACAATCATAGGCTACCAAGCTAGTTCAAATTGAACTTGATGGACTCAAGTTACAGATAGAGGGACCCGAGCTTGAAATTGAAATTCAAGATGATGATGGTGGAACTCAGTGAAAGACCAAAGAGCTTGTGTTAGCAAGATATGTCAGAAGGCATCATGCACCTGATTAGATTGTTGGAGATAGATCTGCTGGAATAATGACAAGAAGAAAATTAAAAGGTACATGTTTACTTGCTGAATTTGAACCTAGAAGTGTTGAGGATGCTTTAGAAAATGAAAGTTGGATTGAGGCAATGAATGAAGAAATAAAATAGATAGAAGAGAAAAAAACTTGGACTCTTGTTTCTAGACCCAAGGATAAAAATGTAATAGGTACAAAGTGAGTATTCAGAAACAAGCTAAATGAAGATGGACAAGTTTCAAGAAATAAAGAAAGGTTGGTGTGCAAAGGTTATTCTCAAGAAGAAGGTATTGAGTATGGTGATACTTTTGATCCAATGCAAGACTAGAAGGTGTTAGAACCTTACTAACATATGCAACACATAGAGGATTTAAAGTATATCAAATGGATGTCAAATCTGCATTCTTGAATGGAATTCTTGATGAAGAAGTCTACATTGAACAACTACAAGGTTTTGTAGATCTTAACAAAAGGGACATGGTTTGCAAGTTACACAAAGCATCATATGGTCTCAAGAAAGCTCCCAGAGCTTGGTATGAAAGACTTCATAATTACTTGGTACAGATTCATTTTCAAGGAACAAATGATAATAGTAGTCTATATATCAAGGAACGACCAGACAAGAAGATTGTGTTAGAAGACATATTTGTTGATGATACTCTATTTATAGGAAATGATGACTTGTGCAAAGCATTTTTCATAATAAATGAGTAAAGAATTTGAGATGTCCATGTTTGGTGAGATAAAATTCTTTGTTGGATTGTAGATACAATAGAATAAAAATGGTATCTACATCACTCAATTTAAGTATATCAAGGAGATACTAAAGAAATTTGGAATGGAAGATTCAAGACTAGTTGGAATACCTATGTCTACTAGACATATTCTTTCCAAAAATGATGATTCCAAAATAGTAGATAAGACCACATATATATCAATGATTGAAAAATTTTAGTATGTAGTACACACAAGACCTAATGTTGCTCTAGTAGTTTGAATAGTGGCAAGATTCTCAACAAATTCTAGAGAAAATCATATGATGTCAATCAAGAGAATCATGAGATATCTAAAAGGCACTGAAGACTATGGTTTATGGTATAAACTTGGAGGTAATTTGGAGCTAAAAGTATTTACTAATGCTGATTGGGCAGGAAGTCTTGATGAAAAAAAAAGCACAAGTGGTGGAGAATTCTTTCTTGGCAAAAGAATAACATCTTGGACAAGCAAGAAGCAAAATTGTATATCTCAATCCACAATAGAGGTAGAATATGTGGCAGCAGTAGTCAATTGTCTCAACATTGTTTGGTTCAAACAACTATGGAAAGGAATGAAGGTACAAATCAAAGATCCCATAGTCATATATTGTGATAACACCAGTACAATTAACATATCAAAAAATCTAGTAATGCATTTCAAAATAAAGCACATTGCTATAAAATATCACTTCTTAAGAGAATTGGTGCAAGATAAAGAAGTTATATTAGAATATGTTAATACAAAAGAACAAATTGTAGACATATTCACCAAGCCATTACCTAAGGATGCATTTTTGAATCTAAGAGGTAAGCTACGGGTCATTCCCCTATCTTAAATTCACTAAATGAAGTTTAGTGAATGCATCAACCAAGACCTATTGAGGATCAATCAGTTGGTGTAAAATTAGCAAAGGCATATTACAGATGAATCAATACTTAAGATACATTGGTATTTTTAAAATTATTGTCTTTGGCATGTGTTGTCAAAGAGGGATACATTTACTGTCATATCTCTAAGAAATTTTTGGAACCAAAATAAAGTAAGGAACCAAAGAGGGAGAATTTTTCCAAAGAAGAAGTTTTCTGAAAGAGAGAGAAAGTTCTGAATGAACTTGGCAGTAGTTGTTGTAGTCAAAATCTAGTAAAAGAAAGAGCTCATAGTGACAGAGGGAGTTCCTAAGTCTAAATCCAAAATTTCATTATGTTATGACATTTTGTGTTGCCATCAATGCCAAAGGGGGAGATTGTTGGATACAATTGATTAATTGTGTGTTGTCTTTGATGTTGCACAAATGTCATATCATTATCAGTCAATACTTTCTAAGCTCACTTGAGTAGTAAAGATAGTTCTCAATGTCTACCAAGCATTCCTATGTTTTCCTAGTTTAGAAGGTAGCATCTACCGAGTTCACTAGGGCATTAAAGGAAAAGATGTAGAAAGTGAGTGTTAACCAAGATCACTTGGTTAACAAAGGAAACTTGGATTGAACTAGTGCTAACCAAGCTCACTTAGTTGCCAAAGGATTTTCACAAGTTTTTAGTGTTAACCAAGCTTCTTTTGGTTAATAAAGGAAATCATTTCTAAGTTAGTTTCTACCAAGCTGGGTCGCCTAACAAAGGATTTTTTTATTTTGGAATATTATGCTTAATTGATTTATCTATTTATTTTTCTCAACTGAGATGATGAATATTAATTATTCTAAATTGTATTTGAGTTGAATTGACAAAGTGGAAGATATAAGTATAAGGTCAAGTCATGATTTCAAAGTTTGTAAAAAGGCATGAAAATGTTATCAAAGATTTAATGATGAGAAGAGGAAGTGAATTTGAAGGATAAGAAAAATATCCTTGTGTAGTAGCAAAGCTATATTTGATCAAGAAGGATCAACTACAAGCCAGAATAGAGATATGTAATCAAAAAATCAATTGCATTTAAATAAGGTCATCTCATTGTTACTCTCTAACCATTGTAGCATCGATCTAAATCTCTTAATAAAGTTGGCTTAACAACTATTTGCAAATTCTTTAACAAGGTGGCAGTTCTATTGAATTATCTAAAGACCTCTAACATGGCCACTCCTAACAAGGTAATTAAATCCTCTAACAGGGTCACACCTAATAGTTTTTTTTGTAACCTTTAATAGAGTTGGCTCCTAATAGGGCTCACTTCAGAAGAGTGAAAAATAGTAACTAGTTGCAATTGGTGGTTTTTCCCAAATTGGGTTTCCATGTTAAATCACAGACAACATCTAAAAGTTTATATGTTAAGCATTTATTGAGCTAAGTTAGTCATTACCAAGTTACAACATTAAATGTGTGTTTACCAAGCTTTAGTAGAATTCAGTTTTCAGTTTGCATTTTTTTACTGACATCTAAGGGATCTATAATTTATTTTAGTAGTAACTGATTCACCCCTCCCCTCTTAGTTACTCTTATATTTCCAACAATGGTGGTGAGCATATGTTCAGTTTTGACATGATTGATAGTGAGAGAATTGAAGTATGCTTCACTTATTTCAATTCAATTGTAGATCTCCATTATCAACATATTCAACTTGGTAACATCTACATGTCATCATGTGGTATTGTCAAAATAGCCAACAAGGTCTATAATAAGCTTAATAGTGATATAGAAATCACTTTGATTGATGAGTCAGAGTTATCTATTGTTGATGATGACCTCCTCATTCCAAATCTTCAATTCTCTTTTACCCCCCTTGCATCAATCCATGCTCAACCAGTTAACCAATTGATCTAGCTGGAATTTTCATATGTGTAGAGCCTTTCTTTACAAAAAAAAAAGAAATTGATGCAACTAAGGTCCAAAGGAGGGGTCTCCAATTGATATATATGTCTACCTCAACTATCCATGTTACTTTGTGGGGAAAAGCTACTCAAAAAGAAGGCACACAACTACAAGAGATGTATCATCTACAAAGGATATTTTGCTCACAATAAAAAATGGTCAAGTGGAAGAATATAATGGAAAGGTTGTAAGTACACTTGCCACTTCACAATTGTTTATCAACCGTGTAATCGAAGAAAGAAAGAAACTCCACTCTTGGTTCCTACATAATGGAACAAATGTCATTATTTTGACCACACCTCCTTCAAATACACTTGGTCCCTTAGTATGTATGTTTATATCTAATCTATCCCATGGTCCTCTACTCATGAGAAAATTGTTGTAGTGCACTATTAGAGGTACATTGGTTTTTGTGAAGACCAAAAATATTTCTTATCAAACTAGTCCTATAGTGATTAATGAGAAACAATGTAAAAAGAGAGTTGAACAAAATAATGATGGCTAATTGTATTTCTTGAAGTGTGTGTTCACTTTTTAAGATTTTGATTATAGATATATCCTTCATGCAAAACTTGAAGACCCAACAACTTCTCTATGGGCCACCACTTTTTATGAAGCCACAACCAAGCCTGTAGGTCTTCCTACAAAAGACCTATACATGTTACAATTTAATCATGCAATAGATGCAACTTTTGAGGAGGTTATTAGATATCTAGAATACAATAAATTTATATTCACCCTATCAACAAACATGGAAACATATGGCATAGAGACACATTTGAAAATAACCATTGTCAAAGTTTATAGAGTTGATTTCACTAATGAACTCAATTATTTGTTGCAATAAATTCCTCTAAAATGATTCATTTGTGCATACTCTAATTCTAAGGCCAAAAAATTATTTTGTTCAATCGATTTTAACTACTCCTACTTCTCTTCTTCTTCTCGCCTATAATTTATAAATAAAATATTGTGTAAAGGGTTCCAAGTCCCCTTAAAAACTTGTTTTTGTCACTCACTATATTTTATGCTTATTTCTAGGTTTAAGCTTTATGTTTTCAATCCATTGTAACTACTCATTCTTCTCTTGTTCCTCTTGCCTACTATTTTGCAACAAAAAATTGTGTATAGGGTTCCAAGACCTCTTCAAAAGTTGCTTTTGTTGTTCACTATATTTTATGCATGTTTATCTAGGTTGTGCTATTTTGTCTATTTTGTGGATAGCTCATGCTCTACCTTATGTGCTATGTGGACTATTTTTTTCTTTTTAGCCACTCTTTAGTTATGATGGAAACAATACCTTTTACTCTATTTTCGTTATACTATTTTAGTGTATGGTATGTATGAAGTTTCAATTTAAGAATATAGTTGTGATCTAATATTCACCTTCATTTTCACTCCCACTTCTCTTGAATATTCTTTCAAATCTCAATTGGTTATTAGTAAGAAAGGAAAAAGAAAGTGTGTGAATAGAGACAATGATGCTTTGGATGATGAACTCAATGATCTTGAAGCACTAATTTCAAGAAGAATTCCAAGAGGTAGAGGAAAATACAAAGGTAAAATTCCTATAAATTTTTTTTTCATGCATCAAAGTTGGTCATAATACTACAAGGTGTCTTAAAAAAGAAGACATGGATGATAAAAGGGAAGGAAAGTACAAAGGAAGAAGAGATGATAGAGATAATAGGAGAAAAAAGAACTATAAAGGGAAAGGTAAGAAATCTTGTCACATTATTGAATCAAAATTGACAATGAGTCTGATAGTAATGATGAAGAATAATATCCCTATTTACCTTTCTCTCTTATCGCTCTCTTAAGCAGATTGCAACTTATAATCTATAAGTCTTGAAGATAGTCTGCAACAAAAGAAAGAGCTTATTGACAAACACAACAAAGGATTGTATTTGTTCTTGTAATTTTTAATGAGGTAGAGGGTCATCTCTCTCTCTCTCTCTCTCTCTCTCTCTCTCTCTCTCTCTCTCTCTCTCTCTATCTCTCTCTCTCTCTCTCTCTCTCTCTCTCTCTCTCTCTCTCTCTCTCTCTCTCTCTCTCTCTCTCTCTCTCTCTCTCTCTCTCCCTTATCTTACCATGTATTCCCCCTAATTACCTCTCACCATATCCCCCTTTCCTAACATCTTTTGTAATATCTATCTTCCCCCTTTCTGATACTCTCTCCCCTACCCAATCTCATTAAATTTAACACTATTTAACCTCATTTTATACCTCACATGTCTCTCTCTATCTTAACTAATTGCTCTATTTCATTCTCTAATATCCCTTAGCTAAAAAAGTTATACCTCTCTCTCTCTCTCTCTCTCTCTCCTCCCCCTTCCCTCCCTCCCTTCTCTTACCATGTATTCCCCCTTATTACTTCTCACCATCTCCTCCCTTTTCTAAGATCCTTTGTAATATCTATCTTCCCCCTTCTAACACTATCTCCCCTACCTAATCTCATAATATTTATCACTATTTAACCTCATTTTCTACCTCATGTGTCTCACTATACCTTAAGTAGTTACTATCTTTCATTTTGTAATCTCTCTTGGCTAATTTTTTTTATGCCTCTCTCTCTCTCTCTCTCTCTCTCACACACACACACACACACACACACACACACACACACACACACACACACACACACACACACACACACACACACACACACACACACACACACATTTTTCTCCTCCTAATTACTCTCTCCCCCTATTAACCATCTATCTCTAGACCTCATGTATGCCAACTTTCCACCTTGTCTAATTTTGTAAATCATATCTATTTTCCCCTAAGTATCCTCTTGTATTGTCTTCCCTACATACTCTCACCATAAAAGTGTAATTTATTTGGTTATTATTTTGGACTTATTTGGGAAAAATAAGTGAAATAATGATAGGAGATCTAATTGGGCTTGAAGGTCTAGATAGATCTACTAATAGATAATTACTTTAGTTTTAAGAAACTTTTGAATCACCTTATAATGGTTGAGAATAGGTGTTTTAAAGCCTTGGAATTAGTAGGCTATTGTGGAGTTTTACTTCAATACTTTGAAGGCATCTTAGTAAATTGGGAGAACTTAAGAAACTAAGCATATTATACCCATTTGTGAAGTAATTTGAAGAAAATATTTACAACTGCAAGACTTTGCATCATAGTGGTATCAAAGAAGCAATTACATCCTTCAAGGAAAGAAAATAAGGGAGCATGAGTTGGTAATTTGACAAAAAGGCACCTAAGAATCAAATGGATAGGGATATTTAATAGCTAAAGGAAGCCTTAGAAAAGGAGAAGAGGGGAATATTAGAAACTAAATTTGAAAGAGATATGGAAGATAGATAGAGTAGAAGGGAGATATTGCAACTATTGGCTAGGGTTGAAGAACCAGAGAAGGAAACATATAAAAGTAAGGTGGAAGAACAAAATGAGGAGTTAGGAGAATAAAGTGAAGATTATTAACATTGGGAGAAAGTGGTAGACCCTAAAGAAAGGAGATTTATGATATTTATAAAGTTAGTACAAGGTAATGGTATGTTAGTTCATAATTTTTTAGAGTCACCATTTTTATTCTTTATTTTTGGTTCATTCTTGGTTTAAAATGTTTATGTTGAACCATTGTTTCTATCAAGAGTAAAATGTAATTTGAGTTATGATAAAATTTTCATTGATCATTCACCAACCTCATCCTTTCAATTTATGCTTCCCAATAAGCTAATTGTTGACCAAGTTCAACCCTCAAATTTCCTTTTTAAACAATTTGGTTAAGGCAATTATCGGTTATTTATTTTTCTTTGATTTGTCTTGAATGTCTTGTACCCCTTGTACCATTTGAACTAAGTTCAAAAGGTTCAATTGGTTCATCATTTTGAACCATCTTTTGGTCTTCATGCAATATACTTGATAGGCCCTATCTTTTCATGCCACAAAGTCTGATTCTTAGAAAGTGTGGTACAACTCTAGATGCCTTTTTGGGTCTAATATAGAGCATGTGTGACATCATCAATCACAGATGGTTAATAAATAGAAGTAGGGTCATTATCAAATGTCATGCCAAGAGTTATTATTAAAGGATGAAAGATAAGTTTGTCACTTATAGAGGAAAAAAATCATTTATGTTACTCCACATTTATTGTCAGGTGCCACCTTGTCACATCCTCCTTTCCCCATGACATGTTTAATTAATTATGTCCTTCCTATGATTAATGCCCTAATCTAGCTATGAATTATATTAGAATGAAATTTCCCTTCTTTGTAGACATATTTATTTTCAATTGATTGAGTTTTGACAATAGGAGTCTAAAGAAGGGAACTTTCTTTTGTAGTTGTGATAATCTCTTCTATTTAGGTAATTCTTGAACCCTTTTATCCTTTTCCTTTTCACCTATTAGTAGAAGAAAGTGTGTTTTCTAATGTGAATTTCAAGAAATGAGATGGAATTTTAAACCATGAAATCTACTCTACACATTTTTGGGAATACCCATAGTTTGTATAGTAAATCTCCTATTGTATCAGACACAAATCTTTGAGGGGTTGATTTAGGTAGAGTAACTGAGATATTGTGTGAAAAACTAGCTCAACCCTTCTCCACCAAAGTCTTAGACACTAACTTTCTTATGGCCTTCAATTTCCCACAAGCTTACCCATGTCCAAAGTTTATTTATGAATGCATATAGAGATATGATTTACCTAGTTAATATATTTTGAGGAAAGATAAAATTACACTGTTGAATATCTTTAGAGAGATTGTGTCTAAGTTTTTCCACCTTGAAGAGAAATAATTTTTAGACTTGACTCTTGCTTTATCAAGGGCTATATTTTTAGAAAAGGTAGATGTTTATAGAAATTCCATGGTGAAGAGCTAGACTATAAACCTTTATAAAGGTGGCTCTAGGTTGCCCAAGATTATCAAGAAAGGTCAGATGACTCCTCAGGTCCATGATGTCATGGTGCTATTGCTTCAAATTTGTGGTTCCCCAGATGTGTCTTCCTTTGAACAATGAATGTATTTTTATATTCAAATTGTTTTGAAAAGATCTTTATTTTTAGACTGGGCCGAATTGATTGCCAATTCTCGAAAGAGTTAGCTTAAAGCAGCTTTAAGTATGAAGAAGGATTTGTATATGTCTTCCTACTTGATATATCTACTAGCTAGTATATAAGATTTGTGGTACTTACCTCATGAACCTTGGGTAGAAAACATCACTATTAACCTATGTTGCACAAAGCTAACATTCTAGAAAGTTTCATGAAAGTTCATGATGTTGGAAATGTAGATGGAGTAACTAAGGAGGGGGGGTGGGTGAATCAGTTAGCACAAAACATTTCCATAGATCCCTCAGATGTCTGATAAAACTACTTGGTACTGTCACTCAGTAAACATACAGAAAAATGTTGTAACTCGATAATTGTAGTGTATGTTATACTTTTAACAGATCTTAAAAATTCATAGAGATTAACTTGTAAGCATAAAGAAATAACATGAACAAATGAGACACTAGATTTAACGTGGAAACCCAATATGGGGAAAACCACGAAGTAACTAGCTACTAATTTTGACTCTTCTAAAGTGAGCCCCGTTAGGAGCCAACTTGGTTAAGGGTTACAAAACACACTATTAGGTGTGATCTTGTTAGAGGATTTAATCACCCTGTTAGGAGTGGCCTTGCAAGAGGTCTTAAAAAAAATCAATGGAACTGTCACCTTGTTAGAGGATTCACAGCTAGCTATTAAACCAACTCTGTTAAGAGATTTTGGAATCACTAATACAATGGTAAGAAAGTAACAATGAAATGCTAGATCCTTCTTGATCAAATATAAATTTACTACTCCTCAAGGATATTTGACCATCTTTCAAGTTTGCTCACACTTTTCTTCTCAAACAATCAATACACTTGCATACTCACTCATACTCTTTGACTCTCAACTTGACCTTTCATATATACCAACCAGATTATCAAGTTGGCTCATTTACAACTTACAATGACTAATAATCATTACCTTAGTCAGCTAGAAACAATACTTGAATTAATTAAAATTCATTATCCAAAATCAATAAAATCCTTCATTGGCCAACCTTGCTGGGTAAACGCTGATCTTGATATGATTTCCCATGTTAACCAAAATATGCTTAGCTAACACTATGAACTTGCAAAAATCCTTTTTCAACCAAGTGAAATTTTTAGACATTGACTTCATAGAGTAATCTCTAGGAATGATCGGTAGACAAGAGAAACTATCTTGCTAACTAAGTGAGCTTGGTAAGCACTATCTAATAGCTGATATGATAGTTGTGTAACATCAAAGATGACACACAATTAGACAATTGTATCCAACACATGGAAATTTTTTAGGGAAGTTATGTTTTGAAATGAAGGGTCCTCCTCATCATAGATTTTCTTCTAAATATTTTAAATTTGTTCAAACCTTTGGTAGCATTTTTTATATATAATTCCCCAAGTTTACCTATGTGAGGGTGCGTGGTTTTGATGAAGAACCTTTGAGACTCCCTAGGTTTGCCCTTGATTGTTTCATATTGGTTGAAGTATCTCGACAACTTGTATTAGTCATAAATAATTTTTCAACCGATGAAGCCTCTCATGTCATTTTTCCACTCAAGCTAGGTAAGCTAACCTGTAAGAGTATGGAGGACACTATATGCATAAGTTCAAATTTAACCAATTTCCATCTTGGCTCCTATCATGCTAGGAAGAAATTTGATAGAAAAGGGATAGCTCATAGCCTATTTGATTCTTGTGTGAAGTTTATGCATGATCCTAATGTTGAAGAATATTGGGAGGATTGCATAGATGAGCTAGAAGTTTGGAGGAGAGAATATGGCAGGTTCAACATTTCTCAGATTGAACTTTTCCATTTAAATTTGGATATTGATGTCTCTAGTATAAAAGAAGATAAAGCATATTTAACAAGCACTCAAATAACAAAATCTTTCAATTCTAGCAAAGCAATTATTAATTGGGAATCTAAAGAAGAGGATAACCTCCTTGAGAGAACAAAGACAATGTTTGAAAGGACCAATTCTTGGTTAATAATGAAAAAGGTACAACATTCTAGGCAATCAATCGATTTGGTAGGAACTATTTGATAGCTGATATGACATTTGTGTAACATCAAAGACAACACACAATTAGACAATTGTATCCAACAATCTCTCTCTTTGGCACTAAAGGCAACACAACATGTCATAGCACAATGAAATTTGAAAACAAGACTTTGCCTAATAGAAAGTTTCTCCCTCTTAGATTTTATACCACAAACTTCTCTAATGCAGTAATCTCCCTCTATAAAGGAATTACATAGCTTCTTCCTCAAACAAATTTTAGAAAGACAGTAAACTCTCCCTCATAAATTTTTTAGAAAGATATGACAGTAATCACTCCCTCATTGACAACACATGCCAAAGATAACACATACCAAATGAGTATCAATGTACCTTGAATACTGATTCATATGCAATGTTCTATTGATTATGCAACATCAACTGATTGATCTTCAACTTGGTTCCCATTGATGCATCATTAAGGCTTTACTTAGTGAGCTTCAGATAGGGGAATGACCGCTAACTTACCTTTTAGATACAAAAATTCATCCATAGGTAATGTCTTGGTAAATATGTCTGCAATCTATTCTTTTGTATGGACATATTCCAATTTGATCTCTTTGTGCTGCACCAATTCTCTGACAAAATGATATTTTATAGCAATATGCTTGGTTTTGGAATGCATCCTTGGATTTTTAGATATGTTAATTGCACTTGTATTATCACAAAATATGACAAATAGTTCTTTGATCTCAACCTTCATGCCTTCTAACAACTATTTAAACCAAACAATATTAGAACAATTCAGTACTGCTACAACATATTTTACCTCTGCTATGGATTGAGATGTGCAATTTTTCTTTTTGCTTGTCCAAGATACCAATCTTTTGCAAAGAAAGAATGCTCCTCCACTTGTACTCTTTCTGTCATCCAGATTTCCAACCCAATCAGCATTAGTGAACACTTTTAGGTCTAGATTTCCTCCAAGTTTATACCATAGACCATAATCTTCAGTACTTTTTAGATACCTCAAGATTCTTTTGATTGCCATCGTATGATTTTCTCTGGGTTTAGCTGAGAATATTGCTACCATACCAACTGCAAGAGCAATATCATGTCTTTTATGAACCACATACTATAACATTCCAATCATTGATCTATACAAGGTCTGATCTACCTCTTTTGAATCATCATCTTTGGTAAGCTTTAATCCAATACACATGGGGGTTCCAACTAGTTTACAATCTTCCATACCAAACTTCTTGAGTATCTGTTTGATATACTTAGAGTGAGTAATGTAGATACCATTCTTACTCAACTATATCTAAAATCTTACAAAGAACTTAATTGTACCAAACATAGACATTTCAAATTCTTTGTTCATTTTCTCTGAAAATTCTTTTCATTGATCATCATTCCCTATAAATAAAGTATCATCCACAAATATCTCTACCAATAAAATCTTGTTGTTTGGTCCTTCCTTGATGTACAAAATATTGTTATCATTTTTTCTCTAGAAACCAATCTATATAAGGTAGTTGTGCAACCTCTCATACCATGCTCTAGGAGCTTGTTTTAGACCATACAATACTTTGTGTAATTTGCAAACCATGTCCCTTCTATCTGGATCAACAAAACCTTCTGGCTGTTCAATGCCAGCATCTTCATCAAGAATACCATTGAGAAATGTATATTTTACATCCATCTGATATACCTTAAATCCTTTATGTGCTACGTATGCAAGTAAAGTCCTAACACCTTCCAATCTTGCAACAAGAGCAAAAGTCTCACGATAATCAATGCCTTCTTCTTGAGAGTAGCCTTTACATACCAATCTAGTTTTGTTTCTTGATACCTTACCATCTTCATTCAACTTATTCCTAAATACCCATTTTGTTCCAATCACATTTTTATCTTTAGGCCTAGGTACAAAAGTCTACGTTTTGTTCTTCTTTATTTGTTCTATTTCTTCATTCATAGCTTCAATCCAACTTTCATTTTACAATGCATCTTTGACATTTATAGGTTCAAAATTAGGAAGTAAACATGTACCTTTTAGCTTACTTCTTGTCATAGTACCTTCTGATTTATCTCCAATAATCTGATCTGGTGCATGATGCCTCTTAACATACTTGGCCAATATAGGTTCTTTTCCTTTTGAATGAGTTCCACTATCTTCATTTTGAATTTCACTTTCTAGCTCTAGTTGTTCTATTTGTAGCTTGAGTCCTTCAAATTTGGTAGGCATTAGTTCGGTAGCTTCAGAATGTAACTCGGTTTGAACTTCTTGCTACTCAGTGACTAAAGACTTGGGAGTTGAAGTTGCCTTATTGGTAGATGTGCCTAGAAATGTATTAGGTTTTATGTAAACAAATCTCTAGTAGTCTTTTGGTACCTTTCTATTTTCTTCTTTAGTCTTTTCTGCAAACTCATCAATTCTTACATGTGCACTTTCTATGATTTTATGAGTAGACAAATTCAAACATCTATATGCCTTACTTTTGCAAGAATATTCTAAGAATAGACCTTCATCACATTTCACATCAAATTTTCCTTTTCTAGATTCTTTCAAGATATAACATTTACTTCCAAATACTTTTAGGTAACTTACATTGGGTTTGTAGCCATACCATAGCTCATAAGGACTTTTAAATGAGTCCTTCTTCAACTTTACTTGCTTTAAGGTATGAACTGTAGTGCTAATAACTTGCTTCCAGTATTTGATAGCAATGTTCTTTTCAATCATCAAAGTTCTTGCACAATCCATGATAGATGTATTTCTCCTTTTAGCTATTCCATTTTTCTCTAGAGTTCTAGGGGCTGATACCTATCCTTTGATTCATTTTTCAATGCAAAAGTTATTAAATTCATTGGAGATGAATTCACCTTCTTTGTCTGATCTTAAGAATTTTAATCTTTTCCTTGTTTCTTTCTCTACTCTTGCCAAATACCATTTGAATTTCTCAAATGCTTTTGACTTTTCTCTAAGATACATAATAGTCATCATTCTTGAATAGTCATTAACAAAAAGAATAAAGAAATTTTCTCCAGTATAGCTTTCTATTCCAATAGGTCCACACAAATCAGTATGCACAATCTCTACGATATCTTCATATTGATAGCTTTTGCTCTTAAAACTAGTCTTTCCCATTTTTCCAATCTGACAATTCTTACATAAGCCAACATCTGGTTCCTTCAAACTAGGAATGCCTCTCACTTTAATGAATTTTCTTATTTTCACCATGTTATCAAAATTTACATGACATAACCTTTTGTGCCATAATCAACTTTCTTCAACTTGAGCAATCACCAAGATCAAGATAAAATAGGTTACTTTTGTTTGTTTGCTTGATCTAATCAATTTTCCTTTGTCATCCAGTAGTCTTTCTTTTCCATGCATGAATTCCACCTTGAATCCAATGTTGATTAGCTATGCCACACTTAGCAGATTATGTTTTAGTCCTTCAAACTAATAGGCATTGTCACATACAAGTTCTTTGGTTAATGCGATTCAACCTCTCCCTTTTATGCAACAATGTTAATTATTTCCAAACCTTAAACTACCACCATCATAGTCTTCAAAATGTTCAAACCTTTTTTTTTCACTAGTCGTATGATGTGAACATCCACTATCTATGATCCATGTATAATTTTTTCTCACATGAGAGATAAGTGCCATCTTATCTTCTTCATCATTAAATTCATCTTTTACAACAATGTAAATTATTTCATCTTCACTATTATCTGAATCTTTAGTCATAAAACATGTCTTCTTACTTTTGTCCTTGAATAATTTATGACCTTTGAAATCCTTCTTGCCATTGCAATTGTGACTTTTCTTTTCATCCTTATCTTTGTTTGGGCACCTGGTAGCAATATGACCAACCTCTTCACTTGAAAAATAGATTAAGGGAAATTTACCTTTGTATTTTCCTCTGCCTCTAGAATATTTTCTCACAAGTAGAGCTTCAAAAACTTCAAGGTCACTATTAGCACTTTCCTTTGATTTTTCTTCACTTTTTGACTGAATGTCCTTTATTTTCTTTCCTTTCTCCTTAAGTGAAAGGTTAGCTCAAATGCAGATTCAATATTCTTGGAAGTTGGAACATAATTTCCATAATTATCTAGCTCAAATGCTATCAATCTTCCCACTAAGGTATCCAAAGTTATCTTGTGATTTGTCTCACATCTTCTTTCTTGAGTAATAGATACTCTAATTGCATAGATAGTGAGCAATGTTCTAAGAACTTTACTTACAATAGTTTCTTCCTTGATTTCTCCTCCAGATGCTTTGATTGCACTTACACTAGCTTTGATTCTTTCCACATATTTGGCAACATTTTCATCTTCTCTTATTCTCATCTAATCAAAGTATCCTTTAGGGCTTTTAGCTTTGGCTCTTCTCACATTGTCATCACCACCATAGATGTTCTTTATCTTATTCCACATTTAAAAAGTAGTTTCACAGTCCTTGATATCATCAAATTCTTCATAGCTAAGAGCAGATGCAATATCTATCATTATGGTGTTATGGTTCTTTTTCTCAGCAATGTCTCCAACATATAATGTATGTCTAGGAGTTGTATATTCTTCATCAAGATATTTTCACCCTGAATCACCAATGGAAGCTAGATGAAGTTTCATAAGTCCTTGCCATGCTGATAAGTTTTCTCTGTTAAGCTTTGGAATTTCTCCCTTGTAAGACATCCCGATCTTTAGCTTAGGTCCTTAAAACCTTTCTTGTAAGAACCAAAAGCTCTAATACTAATTTTTGGAAATGTAGATGGAGTAACTAAGAGGGTGGGTGAATTAGTTAACACAAAACATTTCCACACATCCCTTAGATGTCTAATAAAACTAATCTCTACTGTCACTCGGTAAACATACAAAAAAATTCTATAACTCGATAATTCTAGTTTATGTTATACTTTTAATAGATCTTAAACATTCATAGAGATTAACTTGCAAGCATAAAGAAATAATATGAATGCATGAGACACCAGATTTAATGTGGAAACCCAATATGGGAAAACCACCAAATAACTAGCTACTAATTTTCACTCTTCTGAAGTGAGCCCTATTATGAGCCAACCTAATTAAAGGTGACAAAACACATTGTTAGGTGTGACCTTGTTAGAGGATTTAATCACCCTATAAGGAGTGGTCTTGCAAGAGGTCTTAAAACAATTCAATGGAACTATCATCTTGTTAAAGGATTTACAATTGGCTGTTAAACCAACTCTATTAAGAGATTTTGGATTCACTACTACAATGGTAAGAAAGTAACAATGAAATGACCTGAATGAGATGCAACTGAATTATTGATTTACAGATCTCTGTTCTGCTTCATGCTAGATCTTGCTTGATCGAATATAAATTTGCTACTCCTCAAGGATATTTGTCCATCCTTCAAGTTCCCTCACACTTTCCTTCTCAAAAAATCAATACACTTGCATACTCACTCATACTCTTAGAATCTCAACTTGACCTTTCATATATACCAACTAGATTATCAAGTCAGCTCATTTACAACTTACAATGACCAATAATCATTACCTTAGTCAACTAGAAATAATACTTGAATTAATTAAACTTCATAACCCAAAATCAATAAAATCCTTCATTGGCCAACCTTGCTCGATAAGCACTGATCTTGACATGATTTCTTGTGTTAACCAACAAACGCTTGGTTAACAATTCAAACTTGCAAAAATCCTTTGTCAACTGAGTGAACTCGGTAGACATTGACTTTGCAGAGTAATCTCCAAGAATGCTCAGTAGGCAAGGGAAATTTTCTTTCTAACCAAGTGAGCTTGGTAAGCACTGTCTGATAGCTGATATGACATTTGTGTATCATCAAAGACAACATACAATTAGACAATTATATCCAACACATGAAACTCTTTCAGGGAAGTTATGTTTTGAAATGAAAGGTCATCCTCATCATAGGTTTTCTTCTAAATCTCTAAAATTTGTTCAAACCTTTGGTAGCATTTATATATACAATTTCCCAAGTTTACCCATGTGAGGGTGCGTGGTTTTGATGAAGAACCTTTGAGACTCCCTAGGTTTTCCATTGATTGTTTCATATTGGTTGAACTATCTCAAGAAGTTGTATCAGTCATAAATAAATTTTCAACCGATGAAGCATCTGATGTCATTTTTCCACTCAAGCTAGGTAAGATAACCTATAAGAGTATGGAGGACACTATTTTCATAAGTTCAAATTTAACCAATTTCCATCTTAGCTACTATCATGCTAGGAAGAAATTTGATAGAAAAGAGATAGCTCATAGCCTATTGGATTCTTGTGTGAAATTTTTGCATGATCCTAATGTTGAATAATATTGGGAGGATTGTGTAGATGAGCTAGAAGTTTTGGAGGAAAGAATATGGAAGGTTCAACATTTCTTAGATTAAACTTTTCCATTTAATCTGGATATTGATGTCTCTAGTATAAAAGAAGATAAAACATATTTAATAGACACTTAAATAACAAAATCTTTCAATTCTAGCAAAGCAATTATTAAGTAGAAATCTAAAGAAGAGGATAACCTCCCTAAGAGAACAAAGATGATGCTTGAAAGGAAAAATTATTGGTTAATAATGAAAAAGGCACAACATGCTAGGCAATCAACTGATTCCTATTCTGATGTTCATTTCAAACCTGTAGGTAATAAGATGTCCACAATAATTAAGAAGGTGCAAAGTAGTGGTCCTCCTCTGGTGAAAAAGGCTTGTTCTTAGAGAAGAAGCAATATGGAAATGCCTGTTGCATCAAGTAAATCCATTTAGGTTGATAGTGAGCTTCACAGTAATTCTTGTGGCATCCTAATTGATAACCTTCATCATGTTTAGATGACAGTAGGAACTTCTCCAGAAAGGATGGATAGCTTGCGAACTCCAATTAAAGATAAGGAACTTCAAAAGGCTTCTGATTCCACACCCAATTGGCTAGTGGCCTCAGTTAATAAGGAAATGATTTTGGGCTCAGTGTGTTTCGCCGTCAATGAAATCATGAGTAAATACATTGCTAGAGCCCCAAAATCTTAAAGTATTAAAAGTTCAGCTAGGATAGTCTTTGATCAAGACACAGGTAACAACATTGTCAAGGAGGTAACATATAACCAGAAGGATGATATTGGTATATTAGGCCTAAGTAACTTTGAGATTACTCATACCAATCTAGGGGTAATTAATATAGAAACAAAGGAGCATTGGGCAGAGTCATCCAAAAAATAAATTATCTTGCAATCCCATAAGATAGTGTCAAGAAAAAGAGATTGAAGATAAAAATTCATACGATGGCAAAGTACACTAGATCATTAAAAGGGAAAAGTGCTGCAACTAATGGTTCCTCTTGGCTCACATCTAATCCTAGTGCACCTAAAAATCAACAACTTATGGATGATTTGAAGAAGGGGAAAGCCATAATTGGATTGATTATGTCATAAATATGCTTGCTAAGTTCATGTGAGACCTGCATAAGGTATTTACTCTTACTAGAGTGATAATAGGTGAGGCTCGCATCCAAATGATAGTAAGGAAAGAAAAATTTGAAAGCCTATCTGCCATGGTTACATAGCTTGCAGGTGTTGAGGAATATGGCCCTGATAAATTCCTAAAGGAGAACCCATTACAAATGGTCGATGTAGGGATAATTTATATATTGCAGAAGAACATAGCCGGGCAAGTCTCCAATTATAGTTAGGCCATTTCCAACATTGAGTATTTTGAAAGGGAATTCAAAATGATCCATGACAGTGTAAGCAAAGACTTGTCAACCATCAGTTTGACTCCCTCGGTGCCTTTCAAAAAAGGTGGTTCAGATGTGGAAATGCTAGTTAAGCATTACAAAGAATCACTATATGGGATTAAAAATGAAGCTATCATGACTATAGTAGACCTCACCAAGCTAGCTAAAGTTAACACTATGATTAGCATGTGTAACCAATAGCTTCTGGAATACTTGGATGGTGTTATCAGATTGAAACAAGACAAGGACACGTGGAAGAACCAGCTACAAAGTATAAAGATCCCAAACAAGAATTCCATGGAAGAATTCATCGGCACATATAGAGTTTGGAAATAGGCACGTGGACCTCCTACTCAAGATGATGATGATGATGAAGAAGAAGAACTGCTAAAGAAAACTGATGATGATTCTCTCTAGGGAATCTTTACTTTATGCTGTTTTTATTTTTGTTTTAAATTAGTTACTTCAAGGGTCTACATACCCATTAAAGACTTGGTTTCTTAACTATTTTTTTTTTAAAACTATCTAAAAATTAATTTTTGATGGAGATTCTTGAACATCTCTCTATTTAAACTAGAAACTCAATAGTGTTAAGGATTAGCGATTTTTGATGCATATCATACTATGAACTTAAATCAATGTTTTAAAAGTTATGCAGATGTTTTAAGTTTTCCAGCATTGTACTTGAATAGGATTGTTCTTTTTGAAATGGGAAATATTTGATTATTCGAAGATCATGTTCTTTGGATTTGTTCATTGTTGATTTAGCATTGAATTAATATTGAACTATTGAAATCTCTTTCTAATTTTGGATGATATATGGTGGACATGTTAAATAAGTTTTCTATTCTATATGCCTTTCTAAGAGGTGATTGATAGAAAAACTACCCGTTCTCTCAATTTTGTTCTTTCTTGTTTGTTTATTTGTTGTTTTCTAATTATCCCTCTATCCAAGAATAGATGGGAAGACTTACTAATTTCTACTCAAAAGTAATCCTCATTTAGAGGGAAGTTTTGATTGAGTATCTAATAAGGGAGTTGAACCTTACCAAAATTCAGAGAGGAATTAAAGAAGTTCAAATTCCTCAACTATTGGAAATTGTATTTGTCTTGCAAATTTGGGCATAGAAGTTCTTAGTTATTTATTTCTATTAAAAGAAAAATCTATATACCAACATGGTGGAAGAAGTCAGATTGACCTACCTATGTTTTAGGGTAGGATGGATAGCTCTAAAGAAGTGATAGGATGCATAAAGGACCTACAAAACTACTTTGAGTTGGAGGACATTGATGAAGATAGGAAAGTGAATTTTGAAAAGGTAAGGCTAAGAGGAAAAACACTAATATGGTGGACTAGTTCTACAAGTTGAATAGATGGAAAGAGGGTTGAATAAGATATGAAGAAGGCAATGACGAAAGGTCATATTTTACCATTGGAATTTTCTATACAAATGAAGAGAATGAGGCAAAACCTTAAGAAAAAAGATAAGCATGTAATGACATATATAGAGAAACTCCATAACTAAAGAATTAGAGGAGAAGTTGAGGATTAGAATGAGAAGTTTTCTAGGTAGTTGAATAGGATAAAGTAATTTTTTTAGGACAATAAACTATTGAAAAACATTTCTACCTCAAAATTGGCCAGAAATCTACATAATTTACCCTAGTTGGAAATTATAGTTTCTCCTATTTACCCCCCTTGCCTCTCCCTCTCTCTCTCTCTCTCTCACACACACACACACACACACACACACAAACACACACATTCTCTCACCATGTCCATGTATTTTATGTCATAATTATCCTCTTTTCTATATACCTCATATATATTCTCATCACCTTTCTCTCTTATCACTTTTGTCCTAATTACTATCTTCTAATTTTTTCCATCCCTCCTCTCACCATATCTTCCCCTTAGTTACCTTCTATCTCAAGACATCATGTCTCCCACTCTCTCCCCATTTCTACTTAATATAGAGATGAGAGTTATACTATAATAAATATTTGTTTATTATAGAGATGAGGGTTACACTTGAGGTAACAATAGTTAATTTATAAGCCATGTTTATATTACCATTTTCTTCCTCATATACTTAAGTGGTAGTTATAGATTATTAGTTACAATAAGATCAATATTTCAATATAAGAACAATTACAATCCATTGTTGTGTTTGTCAATAAGCTCTTTCTTTTGATGTGAACTATCTTCTGGACTTATAGATTATTACTTACAATATGTCCTTCAAATTTATGATTTACAAAAATCAATTCAACATAAACACACTATATCCTACATATTTCACTTAGTAATTTTAAATTACAGTCAAGCTTCATCATTAACTTATGAAATTTGGAATCCTTTTTGTATTGCTAATTTTTTTATTTATGTACTTTGATCAGATATTATCTAGGAAATAGGAAATATCTCATTCATCAATGGGGGCTCTCAAAACTCTTGAGTTTGAGGCACAAATAACACACTCGCCACTACATTCTAGGACAAGTTAACTCTAAAATCTTTGTTAAAAGATCTCATGGAACTTGAGTTACATGTTTTATATATTGCAGCAACATATTTTGTAGCATCAATATGCCAATACAAGTGCTAATAAGAAAATAAACTATTTTTTCCATTTACATCATAAGTTCAAGGAACTTGTGAAATGTAGTTCTATGAATTTATCTCTTTATAAATAATAGCTCTTTGATATTCTTATCATAATCTTCTATTGAATGCATAAAAACTAATTATTCCAATTTTTTTTTTCATGATGTTCTTTTCTTTCCCTATTAAATTTAGATTTCTATAGAAAATTGTAGCTAAGACTATAGAAATACGTGGTAAACAATTGTAGTTACAGGAGATCACTTTACTCAATTTCTGTATGGTAGAATTCACTCTTGACTAATGTGGCTTTGTTAGCTGTCCATCATTTTAGGAACTATTAACATTTTAAAAATAAATGTATTTAACCATTACCAAGACTCCAAATTTCTAATAGATGATATTATATATTAATAAACAATTGAATATTAATTTTTGATTTATAATGAAAATAGTATTAATTCTATATTAATTTTTAAAAATATAACATTGAATTTGATTTCATTAGTTTTTAATCACATTAAATATTTAATGTTTTAAATTTAACTACAATCTTAATTTTAACAAATTAGTTATAAAACATGTTAAACTTTTTCTTAAGTTGGAGTTCTTTATATATACTTTCCCTCTCTATATATATGCAATATCATATGTCAACAATTCCAACATAGTGCTACATTGAAAGTACAAAAAGGATTAAATAATAATGTGTGATATGATTTTGAAGAAAATAGTTGATAGAAAGCATTTAAATTGAGGTAACCTATTTTTGACATTAAAAGTAATCATTTAAATAGTAGCACATAATTTATAAATCTATAATAATTTTATCAAAATTAGAACTTTTGATATTAAAAAATAGTATAGATAATATATTAAATAATAAATTAATATATTAGCTTTATGAAAATTTGGTTATCTAAAAATAAATCATTCCTATTGGTTGATTGATATTAAACTAATTGATCATTTAATGTGCAAAGCTAATGCAATGTGGTAACCCCTACTACACGTACAATAACAAAGGCAAGTATAAATATGATTAAAGTGTCTATCTTATTATAATTTTAATATAATAATATTATAATTTTAAAATAATAATAGTAATAATGGAAACATTTAAAATAATATATGTTATTTATAGATAAAATATATTTATAATTAATTTTAAGTGGTCATCCATTTAATTCAAAGCCTTATTAGTGGTCCATTTTGGAAGGACCAAATTTAAAGCCTCTTTACATATGTTGGTTGATAAGCTTTGTTTTATCAAATGTAGGAGCTTTTAAATTTTATTTTCCTATCTCATATAGATCATTACATTGAGAGTGTTAAAATTTAGAGATACATATTGTCAAAAATGTTGGATATAACTTTGATCTTAACTTTTGTATAATTACTCCAATTAAAAATTATATTATATTTTAAGATTTGTGAATATGGTGAACTAATTTGTATAGTGAGAGTAATTAATATTAAAATTTTATATGTACAAATCATAGCCAAATATATTGAAAACCATAATAAATTTTAAATTCAAGTCAACCAATCCTTAATTGTTGATCTCAAATTGGTTTTGACAGATGAGTGTTTATACAATTAAGTCATTTACAAGCTAGAACTTAGTTCATGCTGAATAAGTAATGCATGTCAAGCATAACATGTCAGATAGTGCATATCGAGTGAGATACTCAGTAAGTGTTAAGTAAATAGTTAGTGTTGAGTCACTCTAGTGCCTAGTAGTCAGTATGTGCTAAGTGATTTAGATGTCAAGCATCAGGGACTTCAAATGCTGAGTAAAATAGTTTTGACATAGTTGTTTGTAATGGAAAACTACTATGTAAACTATTTTTGAGTAGACTTAAGGGTTGTTTTGAGATCCTAGATGATAAGAATGAATCTTAATTGAGAATCCCTATGTAGTACATGTAGCCAATCAGTTAAAGAGATCAATTGAGTGGCTAGATGGATGAATTACAATATTTGATTCATACCTAACCCTAGTCACCTAGATATTCTTAAGGTAAACTCTAAAAATGATGTGAGAGAAGAGAGAAGTTTGCATGTACAAATAGAACATTCATGGTGGATAAGGAGTTGTGAATTGAGATAAATTATAGAATCAATTAGAGGAGAACAAAGGAAAGGGGTTAGAGGAAAAAAGTAATACATATGATCAAAGAGGATCAAGTACACATTAGAAAAGAGGTGATTTTCTATCTAGCAGCAAACTGCTAACCATAGTATCATTGTTGAGATATTCTCAAAGGTGAATTAGTTAAATATCTTAACATAGTAGTCTTAACAAGCTGTTATAAATCTTTAAACAGGGTGCTTACTTCATTGTAAGTTGAAGTCCTTTAACCAGGAACACTTCTAACAAGGTGTTGAAATCCTTTAATAGGGTAAGATCTAACAATCTTGTAAGCCTTTAACAAGGCAGACCTTTCACAGGGTAGACCATGTTTCATGATCAAACATTGTAACCTTCATTGGATACACTTTACAACTGTAGTAGTAAAGATTTGTGGGTGTCATCCCCATCCCATTTTCACCTTCTCATGGGAGGTTTTTTGGGTAATCATATCTTGTGCCATATGTGTGAATGTTATTTGTTTTCATTCTATGGATGTATACGATTAATTTGGTATTTCAATTTATATACAAATTGTGAGATGGATGTGTGGTAAATGAATTTAGGGTTAAAGTTTTGAAGGATTGATTCATGCCCCCCCCCCCCAGAGTTTACTTTCCCTATTGTACTTCCACCAATTAGTATTAGAGCCTTGGTTTTCTAGAAAGGAAAGCTTTGTAGCTTTGAGGAAAGATGTTGAAGATGGAAGTCTACAAGTTGGGAAAGACTATTGAGAACCAGAGGATTGAAATAAAGCTCATCCTACATCAATTGAATGAGGAAAGAAATCAGTTGAAGCATTCACTCAAGAGAAGGAAATAGATAGCTATTAAAGAGAATGACACACAATACCAAGAGATTGACACTATTTAACTATTTGTAGATGGAAACATAAGTGAATTTGATGTTGCAGTTGTAGATCTGATGGAGAAGAATGGATCCCTAACTGAAGAGGTAAGAAATCTTATGATAGAACAAGAAGTCCAATCAGTATTACTATGTGAGGTAACCAAGCAGTAAAAGAAAGCTGAAGAGGACAAAGTCATGATTGAAGATGAAAAAAGGATACTGACCAATAGATTGGAAGAAAAGGTGTCAAAAGTGCAAAGGATTTCTAGCATGCAATTGGAGACAATGAATCAAATGATGATTGCCAATCATGAATTGAATGTAAAAGACATTGAAATCACAACATTGAAGCTGTAGAATGAACAACTGAGAAATGATCTAAAAAGAGAAAAAGAGTTTTTTGAAAGTTTCAACAAACTAAGTGAAGCCATCAAGTACTTTAAAAAATTGATGAGATCCCCTAGATCCAATGATGATACTACTGGATTAGGATACACTAGCACAAAAGAAGGAGAACCATCTAAAAGTGGTGAGGAAAGAAGTAACAAAGGTAAGGACTCCAAACCTACTTGTCATAATTGTAGAAAATTAGGACATATTGCTAACGTTTGCAAGAGCAAGAGTGCAAATCAAAATCCTAAGTATAAGTTCATGGGTCATTTCCACAAGTGCAACAAGCAAGGACATTAGGTGCATGAATGCATAACCATGACCATGAGCACAAAAAAATTTGATGGATATTTCTATAATTGTCAGAAATATGAACATAGAGCATACGAGTGTAGATCCAAGCCCAAGTGGTCATCAAACAAGTAGACAACGACAAAGGACAATGGAAACTGTTATAATTGGGAATATAATACTAGGTATAGTTGTCACTACTGTTAAGAGTATGGATATGTTCCTAATAATTGCATAAGAACACATTTCAAAATTGATTATAGTAGATGGTTAAGTCAAACTACATGTTTTAGTTGCTTAAAGATTGGCCACATAAGTAGACATTGTCCAACAAAGTCAATGGCACTAAGTAATGAGTTCAACAAAGGCAAATGAAAGGCACATGTTGAAAAATTCAAAGTGTAAATGAACAAAACATTGAAGAGGAAGGAAGATTATAGTACATCAAGGTTAGATGTGATCACTTCATCTAATAGGTTAGTTCATCACACCACCCCCAATTAAGTAATCAAGAGGTATGTGTGGGGCTGATATTTAGGTGATATACCATACATTAGTTCCAAGGATTTAGTTCTGAAAAGATTATATATGCATGAAGAAAGATGCAAAGTGTTGTTTAGAACCTGGAAGAAATCTTTAATTTTTTTCATTTTTCATGTTGCCACCAAGCATGAAAAGTTTCACTTTAGCTACCAAGCTATCGAAGGTGATAGTGTTGGTCGAGCTCATAGTGGTTGCCAAGCATGAATAGAATTACATGGAAGCCAAGTATGTTGGAATTAATATTGAATCCAAGCTTACAATTGTGTAAGAATTAAGCATTAAATGCAAAGTTTTCAAGGCTATATGATCAATTTTTTATTCATTTGACATCATTCAAATTTGGAGAGAGCATGAAGAGCTTAAGGAGAATTGAAGAGATCATTCCAAGTGTTTGAAGATTGGATTCAACTACTATTCAGCATCGTTCAATCAAATTGTAAAGGTATTTATCATGTGCTAAGCTATAGTGTTTGAAATTTTGCAAACCCTAGCTAATTGATATGGCATCTAATTCTTCTGCTACTAAGATTAAAGAGGAAAATAAAATTTTAAATGTTCAATTAATTAGTAATGAGATCAGACAACTAAACTTTAATGAAATTATTGGCATTGCATATAAAAAAGACCTATCTAGTGCACAATCGTTGATACCACCAAGGGTTTTAATGATTCAAGATGTAAGATGTTACACATGTATGGTGGGTAGCATAGGTGACATGGAGATTAAGACCTGTATGGAAAAATATACGAAAAATAAAATATTGAAGAAGGAATATAAGATTGTTGAAAGAAAAGGGTTAACTCATGCCCTAGATTTCCACAACATTTTAAAGGAATGTTAGATAAAGATTGTTATGGACATGATTCATGACAACACTATGTGGTTAGAGGATGGGTCTATCAAGATTACCAAGAATATTGTGCAAAGGGTAATAGGATATTTAACCCTAGATAGACCTAAGACCATGAGAAGTGATGAAAAAGAGGTTATTGAGAAAAATACAAGGAAACTATAGAATAAGAGAGGAATGACAATTGACACCATCACAGATCCTATAATTGCTTTTGTAGTAAGGATAATTGCACACAAATTCTTTCAATCCAAAAAATTGAACAATGTACCTTGTATTGTTGTTGACGTAGGCTATCAAATAGTCAAGAAGGATCATTCTTATGATATTGCCAAGTTATAGTTACAATAGTTATCTGATAACTTAGGAGCCATAAGGAAAACCAAGAGTGGATAGTGCAAATTCAGTTCAATACTTGTTTTTATATTTTTTTATGTGCATAATACATTTCCTTCTTTTGGTAAAGTTGCATGGAAGACAAATAGATCTATTGTAGTGTGGATAGGTGAATACATTAATCAACTTGGAGAAAATTTTGAGTATATAATAACTAGCTACTTTGAAGACTTTAAGAAGTCAATGAAACAAAGAATGAGGACTAGTGTCACTAGTTGCGAAGCATTTCAAGATGTTTTGTTTCTAGTCGATACTAACTTTACATATGTTTAGGTTACTATTCCAAGGGTGAGATGGCTAAGGCCTCTAGGGTATGAGATAAATATGGATGAGGCATCCAAAAAAATTACTAATTTTCTAGTAGAAGAATTATATAAGAAGGCTACAACCTTTGGTAATTATGATGTAGCCAAGTCCAAATAACTATGGACTTGAAGACAACCTCTATAATAAGGAAGAGGAACACAATTATTAAGAATATCAAAGAAAAATTTAGTGAAGGGGCAGAAGAAGATGATGAAGAAGAAGAAAATGAAGATGAAGATGATGAAGAAGGTGAAGATGTACCTTCCCAAGAACTACAGCCATAACTCAAGGTCAAGGAGATGACCAATGTGGAGAGGAAGAAGAAATTGAAGAAGGTGCCAAGAGAGAAGAAGCCAATGAGGCACCTTTAGCCATAGAGAAGAAGAAGAGGAAAGCCAAAGCTCCAATAGTAATAAAACCAAAGAAGGTTGTAAAACCTACACAACCTAAGCTAATAATTCCTACTACTAGGGTCAGCACAAGAGCTACTACTAAGAAGGTTCAAGAAGTAGAAAAGCCAAAGGATAAGAGACCTAGGGCAACTACATAAGAAGGTGAGTCTAAGAAGAAACAAATGAGAAATTACATTGCTCTAGTTGAATCAGATGAGTAGAGGACAAAATCTCATGACAATAACCAATTCAAAGTGGTAAATCATAGTCCTTCTGATTTGGACAACTTGTGTGAGAATATAAAGAATAATACTGACTTATTTGGATTCACACATGTTGAGTTTGAAAAAATTGGAAAGATTGAGATGAAACAAGTAGAAGATTCTATATATGCCATGATGAAAAAATTCAAGAAGACTCTAATAGAGCTTGCCAACTCTATACCCAAGAGTCTATATGACAGAGTTGAGAAAAAAATGGTAGTCTCGTCTCAATACAGAAAGGAAAATTAGAGAGACTACACTAGTAAGTGTGATGCTATAATTGGATAAGACCATACTGAAAAAAGCCATTAAGAAGTACATAGGGAGATTTTCTCCCAACTATATGGAATTCAATATTTTGCAAAAATAACATTGAAGATGTTGTTCAAAAATCCAAAAAATATGTAAAGTAATATATGGACTGACAATAGGTCCAAGGAAAAAAGAAAACACCTGTTGAGGTAGGTGTAGACAAAGGTGACCAAGAAGTATCTATGGTTACTAAAGATGACACTGAAAAAGATGCACATGTGGAAGGTGTTCAAAAGAATATAGATACATAGACAACAATGGAAGTTGAGTAGGAAACAAAACATAGCATACCACATATACTAGTGCCGAGTTCTAATCCACAACATGGGTTAGATGTAGACATAGATAAGTACAAATCAAGGATGTTTCTAACACTATAGCTCAAAACATCAATCCCATAATAGAGGAGGACATGAAGAAGATATTGCTAGATGCCACCACAAGGCACAACTATGTAGTCATCCAATATTGGTGAGTGTAAATGAAATTGAGAAGGCATAAAATAAATTTATAAAGAAGGAAAGATAAGACATAACTCAAACCCATAAATTTATAATGTTACAACCTACATTACCCATTTTAGTTTACCAAAGGAAGGAGACATATATTAGCACAATGGTGCAAAATGTGTCAATACAAGAAGTTTCTATAGAAGCACAGGAAGGGACATAAGTCCAAACAGGCCAGGAAGATACTCCTATACCTACAACACAAACTCAAGGTGTAACTAAGATTGAAAAGAAAGAAAATAATAGGACTAAAGAGTTAGTCTTGACTATGAAGCTAGAGGAGAAATTAGCAATACAAACATTAGTTACCTTTCTAGAAACTGCTACTCCTCCTAGTCAAGCTCTTTATAAGATGAGTGTAGAAGCTAGACCACTACAATCATCAAGGCCTAGTCTTAGCACATCCAAGGCAAAATAAGTTACATCAATTGGTGATGTCAACTTGGATGAGGTAATTATGTTTCCAAAGTTTGATCTTGCAACAATCACTATTGAACAAATGAGCATACTTCAAGATTCTCTTGCATGGAAAAAGCACCAAGAAATGCTCAGAAGGGAACATAGGCATAAACAAGCATTGTGAGATATCAAGGACATATTTCTTGATGCATTCTGCCTACCTGTACCTAAACAAAACAAGCCTATCATGGAGCAATTAGCAAACATAGTAGAAAAGATTAATGATACAGACCTAGATTTAAATGCAAAACTACTTGAATGGTCTAAAAGGAAATTTCAAAGCAAAGTCATTGAAAAGATATCAAGTGCCATTACACTTAGTCATGTTGAATTAGCAACCAAGATTGATAGTGTAAAGAAAGTATTAGAGAATATTTTCTCTCTTTTCTCCAAGTTGTGTGATACAAATCTATTCACAGAAGAAGTGAAGTGACATATTGATAATTTGGAGGGAGATATGAAGAAAATAGGTGCCACTCTACCCAATTCTCCAGTTCAGAGTCAAAAGCACTTTAGGAATTTGATGAACTCCCATGGTCAGTTGGTAGCTTTGCATGCTCAAGATGCAAACATTAGAGCTACACTAATCAACATCCAGTCAATGTTGGCCCCATACATGGACATACTACACAAGGAACTAGCCTTTGTAGAAGCAATGATGAAGAAAGATCTCCACCTTTCTACACATGAAGGCATAGTTCACCTTGCTACCAAGTTAACTATCCAAATCAAATCATTGGAGGAAACATGTGATAATTGGCATGCAGCTTAGAAGATAATACTTTAGGTCCATAAAACTTTCTTGGAAAAGGTCCATAAAAATTTCTTGGAAAAATACATTGTATTTTTATAACCCTTTGACATAAGTGTCAAAAAGGAGGAGAAATAAGTAAGGGGGAGAAATCAGAAGAAGGAATAAGGAAATGGGAGAGAGATGTTATATATAGCATTGTTGAAAGAGCCAATGACTCTAAGGAAATAATGAATATAGTTTTGCGGGAGAACAAACAAAGGGGGAGCCAAAGATAGAAATAGAGTAAAACACAATTCAACATATGCATATTTACTCAAAATGAGTAATGATTCAAATTCAGAATAGCACAATCAACTCAGGGGGAGTTATAAGATTTTGAGGTATGGCTATTAAGTCAAGTTTTCTAAAATTTTGAAAATTTGAAATTTTTTACATATGCCGAATAGAGATAGTGAACATATGAGTTATGCTCATAAATTAAGATCATTCATGCATTTTCAAGTGTTCTTGTCACTCATGTCAAAAGGGAGATTGTTGATCTCAGATTGGTTTTGACATATGAGTGCCTATACACTCAAATCATTTACAAGTTAGAACTTAGTTCATGTCAAACAAGTAATGCATGTTGAGCATAACATGTTAGATAGTGCATGCCAAGTGAGGTACTCAGTAAGTGTCAAGTAAAAATTTAGTGTTGTTCACTCTAGTTCTAAGCAATCAATATGTGCCAAGTCATTTAGATGTTGAGTGACATCATTGAAGTTGTAGTTCATGCTAAGCATCAAGGACTTTAGATGTTGAGTAAATCTTTTTTGACATAGTTATTTTTTATGGTGCAAACTACTATGTAAACAATTTTGGAGCTGACTTAAGGATTTTTTTGCAATCCTAGATGATAAGAATGAATCTTAATTGAGAATCCTTATGCACTACATGCAGCCAATCAATTAAAGGGATGAAATAAGTAGATAGATGGATGAATTACAATTTTTAATTCATACCTAACCCTAGTCACCTAGATCTTCTTACGGAAGGTAAACCCTAAAACATGGTGTGAGTGCATGTGCAAATAGAGCATTCATGGTAGCTAAGGAGTTGTGAATTGAGATACATTGTAGAATAAATTAGAGGATAATAGAGGAACGGAGTTAGAGGACATAAGTGATACATCTAATCAAAGAGGATAAAGTACACATCAGGAAATATGTGATTTGTTATCTAGCAGCAAAGTGCTAACCACATGATCATTGCTGAGACATTCTAATAGGTGCATCAGTTAAATCTCTTAATAGAGTAGTCTTAATAGGCTATTGTAAATCATTTAACGGGTACTTACTTCATTGTAAGTTGAAGTCCTTTAACTAGGCACACTTCTAATAGGGTAAGATCTAACAATCTTGTAAGTCTTTAACAGGGATGATCTTTTACAAGGTAGATATTGTTTCATGATCAAACATTGTAACCTTGATTGGATAACCTTTACAACTATAGTAGTGAAGATTTATGGGTGTCATCCCTACCCTAGTTATATCTTCTCATTGGAGGGTTTCTAGATAATCATATCTTGTGTCATATGTGTGAATGTTATTTATTTTCATGCTATTGATGCATATGATTAATTGGTATTTTAGTTTACATGCAAATTATGAGATGGATGTCTGGTGAATGAATTTAGGGTTAAATTTTTGAAGGATCAATTCACCCCCTCGACCAACCCTCTCATACTCTAATTTACCTATTGTATTTCCAACATTAATATGGTCAGAATAATAATGAAACATTTTTACAAAGTGAATATTCAACGCATTTTTCACCTAGCCTACCTTACATTACTCATTAATCAATCGATGTATAATTTTTTTAAATTATAAAATAAGATGATATATTGTGCATCTTTCCAAAGAGTAGATTGTCCATTTCATATAAGAATCAATAGTAAAAGGATGGAGAGATATAGGGAGGGATAATGGGAGAGAAGTGGGAGAGAGTGAATAAGATGATTAATATGAAGAGAGAAGAGTGATAGAGGTGAAAATATGGATACTGATAAAAAAAGGGAAGGATAAAATTGGGGGAGAGGGGGAGATAAATATATTAAGGAAAAGGAAAGAAGAAGGAAGTGGGTGAAATCATTAGAAAGGCTCCATATTTGATCTAGATTCAAATACTCAAAATTGCTAATTAATCCATATACAACTACATGAGAAAAATGAATCTTTCCTATATCATTTTTCACTTATACTAAATGTTTTATTGGAACTATATATAACTTAATTATAACTATAAATATGGTAGAAACTATTCAAGAACATCATCAAAAGTATACAAGACTATACTTCAAGCTTCTAAAGCCTTTCCATCAATTTGACCTAATGCAACTACTATAATCCATGCCTTTTCCCTATGCTTACACATTGATTTCCCATGTATGATAATTTGGTCAATTAAATTATTCATCACAAAAAATAGCAAATTAGATTGATAAGTAGGAGATAATTTCCACAACAAGTCAAATTGTGATATTGCTATCAAGATTTAACTATGTGATTTTGATTCAAAATCATTGACCCATGTTTCATGAGTAGCGATTCAACATGAATCCATCTCTCATGAGAATAAATAGAACACTTTGCACTCATTGGATCTAGGTGATTCTCAGAAGGGTGAACCACTAGGACTTCCTGAGAGGTCACCCATCCTAGTACTACTCTAGCCTGAGCATGCCTAACTACAGAGTTTCCTCCATAGTTAAACCCAAAGCTTGCAACCCCATTTGCAAAAACTTTGCCAAATGTTGTGCCTTATGAACCACTCATTAGAAATCCCCTTAAGCTCATGAATTGATAAGTACGAGATGATTTCCACAGCAAGTCAAATTGTGATATTACTATCAGGATTTAACTATGTGATTTTGAGTCAAACTCATTGATGTAATTTCATCGATGATTAAGATATGTTAAAAATCCTTCCTAGAAAATTGTTCATTGGTTCATTGTATATATGTGAATTCTGCACTTAAACAAGGTGGCATAGCAATATTTTTCATAATATAGTATTAAAAATTTATTAAAACATGTTTTTATTCAATTTTATAATTTATAAGTTAAGATGGAAAAGGTGGTTAACTATTACACTAAATTTTGTTACAAAATTTTTAATTTTATATTTATATTTTAAGAGATAATATATATTGTACTATAACATTTTTTTAGGGAGGGATAAGTAAAGAAACATTAGAGAGAGAGAGAGAGAGAGAGAGAGAGAGAGAGAGAGAGATGGGCGTACGTGTGTGTAGAAAATATATAAAAGAAAGTATAGGGAGGTAAATAGGGAAAGTGTGTGTAGTTAGATGGATAGATAATTATAATCTGAAGGATAGGGAGATAGTGAGGGGGTAGGGGAGAGCACTATATAAGATTAATAATATAATGAATAAAGAGGGGTAGAGAGGTGAAAAGATTTCTAGAGATAAAAATAGATTGGAAAATATTGGGAGAAACTATGTATAGATATATGAATAAGAATTGAGTATTAAAGGGAAAGATAGTTAAGAAGGGAGAGACAAAGAAGAGGGGAGTGGGAGGGAGATAAATAGGAAGAGGAGAGGACAGAGATAAAGATAGACAATGATAAAAATATATGAGGTGAAAGCTGGATAGTGGATAGATAGACCACATGCATGGAGTAGATCAAAGAGAAATGGATGAATTAGGCTATAGATATATAGAAAAGAAAAGCTAGAGATAAGGAGGGAGAAATGAGTGTCTATGTGTATGGATTAGAAAGATATAAAGATGGGGCTAGGGAAGTAGACAAGGAGAGTTTATGAATAACTATTCAAGAATATCATCAAAAGTATACAAGATTATCGGCTTAACCCTTGCACCCTTCAAAGGTGCAAGCACTAGTTTAATAAATATATTAGCCAATAGGTTTTATCATTAATGTTTCTTGTAATTGGAAATTGACTCATGCCTATAAAAAACAACTTATCCCTAAATATTTTAGCAAGTGGTTTTGAATGCTAAAGTTTATAAATTATTTTTTTGCCATCTATATATGATTCATGTAAAAGTACCTAGCTAGAATGCAAGTTGGAAAATTTTGGAAGTTCAAATAGGTTTTTTTGGAATTTTAAATGGGTAACTATTTGCACAAGAAGAACTTTGAAATTGTTCCCACATCTTCTACATTGTGTGCAACTTCCTCCTCTTTTGTAAAGCTTCCCATACCTACCACTGACACCACACTCGTTCATAGGCAATGACAAATATTAAATTTATTGATAACAATGTTTTAGCATTTAACACCATCTTTTCTTTATGAATTGTACAAAACACATACAATTTGATTAATTTGAATTGTTCATCCTTTGGATTTTATTGTTGGAAGCACCATTTCAAAAATTATAGCTTAAGAAGTAGCGTACATGCAAGGCATGGTTTGGTTGGTTTTCACTCACAATAAAATCATAATAATATATTTTGCCTACATATGGGGCTATTAAATTGTCAACCATTTTTTTCATATTTCTACTATCCATGAACAACCACAACTTATTACAGATATTTCTTTTGGTAGACAAGTGCAGCATCAAATTTTTAATTTTCTCTATGACTTTTATGTTTTCAACCCAATTCTAGAAAAAACTATTTTATATTGTAGAAAATCATTTCTATATAATATTTATCTACTATAGAAATAATCATCTTCAATTTCTTTATTTTGCTTCAGCTTGATATGGATGTGTATATGTTGATGTTCAGCTAAATAAGAATAGGTAACAATTATGGGGAAACAAATCTATTGTTCTTTTTAAAAATATATGTCTAACATGGTTGTTGCCATATAGTTCTAAGAAGAAGAGGTTTTGGATCTCTTAATTCCATTGTCAATAAATTTAGGGTAATAGAGTTCCCTATTATAGAGAATGTATATCAACATTTTTATTACAATATTGAGATTCGTGTCACTTATTATGCCATCTATGAAATTAATAGATATGTGCTCATAATAGTTGAATATAGTGACCTAATTTATTTTTGGCTTTGCACCTTTTATTTTATGAATTATTATTTTTTGCATCTAAGAAGGAATATTGAAACCAAATTATAACAAATTTGGAAGTATGATTAATTTTCTATTCCAACAATTTCATTTTGGAGCTTGCGCCTAAAAATTGAGGATATAGTTTGACTAGTTATTCCTGCACCACATTTTATGCTAGGATCTTCAAATAATGATAGAAATAGAAAAGTTATGGCCTTCCCTTCACAAGATGTGGTGGCATGGAATTATAATGCATCAGGGGAGTTTAGTGTTTAATTTTCTTATAATCCCATTATTGGTCAAGAGGAATGTAGGGGTTGGAAATATGTTTGGAACCCATGAATAATCTTGAAGGTGAATTTCTTTTGGTGGGTAGTGCTGCATTGAAGCATACCTACATTTGATAACCCTAAGAGAAGGGGGTTCCAATCTATTAATTGGTGCACATTATGTCATAAGGAGGAGGAGACTATCACCCATCTCTCAATCCATTGCATCTATGCCAAAGAAGTTTGGATGGACATCATGCATAGATTTGAAGTTTAGTTGGAAATACGATAGTTTTTTTATGGAAGCAGAAGCATTAACCAGAAATAATATAATTATAGCACAAGTTAGATGCAAAGAAATAATATGAGAAAAAAATAACAATCATGAGAGAAATGACGATACATAGATATATATGTTCTAAAACCTTGACAATATATCAAGGAAATATTAACAGGGAAAGTATTGGTATTCTTATTACTCAAAAGAAACTCATTACATATCAAACTTCACAGTTGTTGCTACAATATTTCTATTTAGACATTATTTTATGCCTTCACAAACTTTAAGATAAGAGAAAAAATTCTCAACATAGAATAAAACTTGATTTATTCCTTAGAAAAACTTAAAGTTTCCTTTTGAAGATAAAAACTATTATTTTTCTAAAATAGATTAAAGGTTGTTTTCACAATCTTATTTTTTTCTACTCTTCTTCAATTGTTGTCATTATCTAACAATTTCCACCTTCACAACAATTTTCCTAATTGGGTGGTTCTCTATTCGGTGGGAAATTGGAAGGGGAGAATCTTGTGGGAGGTACCGATCCTAGTGGGATGGAAGATCGAAATGACAAAAATCTGGCAAACTCTATAGGATTTACGGATGTTGGTACCACTAGATGTGGGGTATGGGAACTCTTTTTGGATTCTTTTCATGAAAATCATGTGCTTGGTCATGAACTTGAGAATGAGAAGATTACTTTGGAGAACATGGAGGAGACTAAAGAGAGGAAAGCAGAAAGTTCACGAAAAGGGTTAGGCGACCAAAGGGCATGGTCTTCCCTATTTGGTAGGAAACCTAGTGGAGAATCATCTTTCCCTCTGGTTACATCAAAATCTTGCTGGGAGAAAGGTGAGTTTCAAATATTTATTCTAGACCCATATTGTGGATTTCTCTGTCTCTTCTATGGAATTTTCTCTTGTTGGAAAAGTAATGGGAGCTAGACCAAATATAGAAACATTGAAAAATATGATAAAATGGAAATGGGTTATTCGTGGTCAAGTTGATATAGCTCCTATGTTGAATGGATTCCTTTCATTTGTTTTTAACTACAAGGAAGATATGAATATGGTCCTTTGTGGAGGACCATGGTCATTTGGAAAAAGTACTCTCACTATTAAAAAATGGGAGCCAAATATGGATTTATCTGGTGTCTTCTTCTTAACTACTCTAATCTAGGTTACACTTCCTAGCCTCCCTTTGGAATTTTGGCATCAGGATATCTTTAAGGGAATAGGTGGTTCCTTTGGGGAACTAATTGCAGTGGATCATGCTATGGCTTTGAAATCTAAACTTTAGAGTGCAAAATTAAATGTGAAAGTGGCAAACTTGAATAACCTCCCAAAAAAGGTGGAACTAATTTCAAAACTTGGAAAAAGTATACAAGAAATTATATATGAAGATCTTCCAAATACCTATTTTTCCTATAAAAAACAGGGTCATAGGGTGAAAAATTGTCCCAAAAAAAGCAAGAACTATCCTAAGACTGATAAGAAGGATAAAAAGAAAGAAGAAAAAACCCAGAAGAAAGTTTGGAAACCTAAAATTACTCTTGCAAATGGTTTGAAGGATAATCTAAATCCAAAAAATCAAGAAATTGGTATGATGCCAGATTCTAATTTGAAGGAAAACTTGAGCAGTGAAAATTAGGATATTGGGGTGTTGTTAGATTCTACCTCACCTGAGAAAAATAAAGAGAATATGATTGACATGACAAAGCAATTAGTCATTTATCAGAAGAATGATACAAACTGGGAAGATATAGTTGAGATGGAGGAAATAGAGGAGGGTGAAATTCTGATGGATAGAAGTAGATCGATGTTGTTGGAGAAATCCCATAATATCCAATCTATTGAAATCTAGAATGTTATTCCTAAGCCTCTTGAGAAACCTTTATGCAAAGAAATTATTCCCTTTTAGAATGATTTTGAAATTGAGGAGAGGAACTTGGAAGGGAAAGATTTGAAACAAAAATAGAGTCAAAGGAAAAAGATGTAAAAGAAAAATAATATAGCTCCTAAAGGAGTAGAGACTTGCAATAGTAAGAGCAACAATCTAAGGTCAAACCAAATGTTGGAACTCCAGAGAAACCTAGAAGGAAATCTTCTAGGAAAACTAGAGAAATAGAAAGTTTGCAGAATATTGTTGATGGAAGACAAGCCACTAGTCTGGATTTTACCCCCAAAAAAAAAACATGAATATTATTACTTGGAATATTAGGGGATTGAACATTAGTCATAAACTTGATGTTGTTCAGAATTTTTTTAGGGAGCATAAGCTAGATTTTCGTTTGCTACAAGAAATGAAGATGAAGGAGAGAGCTAAAAAAAAAAGTCTTTTAATGATTACTGTTTAAAAGAAAGTATTTTAGAAGGAACTTCAGGAGGAACTCTAATTTTATGGAAGAAATCCTACTACTTTGGAACTATTTTGAATGCTAGTAAACATTTCATGGTGGTTAAAATTACTAGCATTGACCAGAATAATGAATGGTATATTGTAAATATATATGCACCAAATATTAAGAACTTTAGGAAAACGGTATGGGAAACTCTTTCTAATATAAAGAGTAAAGACTACTTTGGCAAATGAATCTTCATGGGGGATTTTAATGTTCCTCTTTATTACCATAAAAAAAGGGGGGTGATGTGAGCCAGCTAGATGGGAGATTGGAACTAATCGATTTCATTAATAAGGAGGCTTTAATGGATCTAGATCTTCATGGTATAGAGTTTACCTTGAGTAATAAGAGGCCAGGTGATGATTGTGTTTAGGCTCGATTGGATAGAGCTCTTATTTCTCCTAATTGGACTAAAGATTTTGTGTGCAAGTTAGAGGCATTATAGAAAATTGGGTCAGATCATTTCCCTTTGATCTTAACTACTGAAATGGTTAATATCAAAAAAAAATTTCCTTTTAGGTTTGAAAAAATGTGGATGCAACACCCATAGTTTGAGAGTAAATTGGCTGAATGGTAGAATATAGATGTTGATGGAACTACTCTTTTTAGAGTGGCTTCAAAATTAAGAAACGTCAAAAAGGAGGTTAAAATCTGGAATAAAAGATGTTTTGGTAATAATTTTAAGAGTAAATCAAGTATTAAGGAAGAGATAGAAAATATCTAGGGTAAGATACAGAAGGAAGGATACACTCTTGACCTTGTTAGAGAAGTAAATGAAAAACTGGTGGAGTATCATGACATTGTTACTAAAGAGGAAATTTATTGGAGGCAAAGATCTAGATCAATCTAGCTAAATGAAGGAGCTAAGAATACCAGGCTTTTTCATCTTTCTGCTTTGAAGCATAGAGCTAAAACTGGTATCTCATATCTTAAATAAGGGTAATTTGAAGATTACCGAGGAAAAGAACATTTTGGAAGAGATGGTCTCCTTTTTTTCCACTCTGATGACATTTGACTCTAATATTGATTCCACTCATTAGGAAAAAGTTTTAAAGGTGATTACATCTCTAATTACTGAGGAGAAAAATAAATTGTTAGGCATTATTCCCAAGGAAGAGGAAATTTTAAAGGTAGTCTATTCCTCAGGAGGGGATAAGTCTCCAGGATTGGATGGTTTTCCTATCTTCTTTTTCTAGAAGGCATGGAAATTGGTTGGAAAAGATGTATGTGATGCTGTTAAAGAATTCTTTGGGGCTAAAAGAATGCCAAAGTAGATCAATTCCACCTTCCTTTTCCTTGCTCGTAAAAATATTGGGGCTGATTCTCTAGACCAATTTAGGCCTATTAGTTTGTGTAATTCTTTTTATAGATTATCTCAAAAGTCCTCACTTCCAGGCTACTTTTGGTGCTTTTGTCTCTTATTGCTATTCATTAAAATGGTTTTGTCCCAAGTAGGAAAATTCTTAACTCTGTTATTGTTTCTCATGAGAATATTGATTCTTTATCTTGTTCTAATAATTAGGGTTTTATCATGAAAATTGATATTGTGAAAGCCTATGACAAAGTGGAATGGGATTTTCTTGTTAAGATTTTATTGGCCTTTGGCTTTAGTCATAGGATAGTGAAGGCAATTTTTCAGTTGATTTCTACTACTTCAAATACTATTCTAGTGAATGGGTGTTCCTCTGAATTTTTTAGCCCTTCTAGGGGTTTAAGACAGGGAGACCCTTTATCCCCTATTCTATTCACTATTATGGCTGATTGTTTGGGGTGGTATATTGGGAATCTGGTTTTGCAAGGGGATATTAAAGGTCTATAGCCTTCTTCTCAGCCTCTTACTTTTTCTCATGGTAAATTTGTTGATGATACCATTTTCATGGGGAAAGCTAAAGTCAGGGAAGCCAAGAATCTCAAAAAAGCCCTTAGCCTATACTCTTCTACTTTAGGTTAGTTGATTAACTAGAATAAGAGCTCTTTGTTTTTTATTAATACCCCATTTTTGAGATAGAACAAAATTGCTAAAATTCTAGGGTGCTCAATAGGGTCTTTTCCTTGTATTTACTTAGGTCTCCCTTTGGGACCTAAAGCTCTAGATTCTTTTTGGGAAGATCTCGTTAAGAAGTTTAATAAGAAGCTTGTTGGATGTAAAGGTAACCTTTTGAGTCAAGCAGGCAGAATTAACCTCCTTAAAGCTTGTCTCCAAAACATCCCTACTTATTATTTGAGTCTCTTTAGAATTCTAAAAAAAATTGCAAATACTATTGATGAAATCCAAAGGAATTTTCTCTAGTCTAGCACTGAGGAAAGGAAGAGAATAGCTTTGATAGCTTAGGATCAAATTTGTAAGCCTATCACGTAAGGTGGTTTGGGACTATGAATAGAGCTCTTATAGCGAAACAGGGATGGAGAGTGTATCATGATGATAAGGAATGGAGAACTATATGGAAACATAAGTATCTTTTTAATGCTCCTTTTTAACCTAATTTTCTATCATCTCCTGATGTTTTTTTCCCTTCTACTATTTGGGGAGTTGTGCAGGGAACTAAGAACATCTTAAGTAAAGGATGTTCATGGAAAGTTGGAAATTGGTAGAAGGTCAGCTTTTGAGAAGATGTTTGGATATTGGATCATCCTCTGATTGAGGAATTTGAGGATAAGACCTATATTGATAAATGTAAGAAATTGTATGGAAATCTTGTGGGACATTACTGGTATAATAACAGTTGGGTTAGCCCTGTTGATGTTAACCAGGTTTTTCATAATATCTAGATTATGTTGAATGCTTTTTCTTTGTACCCCCTTAAGCAGGATAAGATGATATGGAGTGCTAATGTAAGTGGCCATTTCAAAGTTTCCCCTATATTCAAATCTGAGGAGAAAGGTAATTTCCCTTTATGGACTAGAGCTTGGGTCAAAGGTCTTATACCAAAAATACATATCTTTTATTAGATCTCAATTCTGAATAAAATTCTTACTCAAGAAAATTTGAAAAAGAGAGGCATTACTATGGTTAATAGGTGCAGCCTATGTAAAGAAGGTTATGAAGATAGAGATCACTTGTTCTTAAATTGTACTTATAGTCAACAAGTATGGAGTTCTATTCTCAACCTCTGGAATATCACTTGGGTCCACCGAAATAATATAGACCATTGTTTTAAGAGCTGGATTTGCTCATCTAAGGATAATGATGTTGATTTCCTATGAAAAATTACTCTTCCCCATCTCTGGTGGGGTATCTAGAAAGAAAGAAATAACAAAATATTTAGAAACAAAGAAATTCCAGAGTGGGTGCTTGGCCAAAAAATTCTCAGGGCAATAAAGGAAAACTTCAATTCCTAGAAAAAAGTGTAATGAAGATTTCCAAACTAACAATCCAATGTTTTCTAAAGGTTCTAATATGAAGAAAGAAGATCCGAGAATGAATACTAAGTGGAAGGCTCCTCCTATGGGATGGATTAAAGGGAATTTTTATGGTGTTGCTAAAGGAAACCCTGGCAAAGCGGGTTGTGGAGGGGTTTTGAGGGATCAGACAAGTAATGGTATAGATGCTATTGCTATACCAATTGGTATTTCTAATAGCCATAAAATTGAGGCTACTACAACTCTATATATGATGACGATAGCTATGGAAACTAGTTTCTGGTACCTCTGGATGGAAGGAGATTCCTTGAGAATTGTAAATATGCTTAATGGAAAAAGCTTGATCACTTAATCTATCAAAGTTAGTATAATGGAAATTAAATCCTTAATGGATAAATTTGATAAATTCTTTATATCTCATTCATTCTGTGAAGGAAATGTTGTGGCTAATTGGATTGCTAACCGGACTGTCTAATAGGAGTGTAAGATGACATGGCACAATGACCTAAGTAGGAACATGTATTTGAAAGCTCTTATTAATTATGATAGAACTCATGTGATTGAGCAAAATATTTGCTAAGATTAAAAATTTAATGATAACTGGAAGTGGGGTTACAGAGGCCAGTATTATTTTCTTGAGAAAGTACATAAATGTGATTATTATCCTAGCTTGGCACATATGTGTTTTAATGAGAATATTATTTGCTACTTGTTTGCTCAACTTTGGCATTTCATAGAGAAAAAAAGTTTTCAAAAATGGGTGGGGAACTGAGAAAATAGGAACCAAAGAACTATAAAGCATGGAAGGCCAAAGCCTCTGTTTAGCAGATTTTGCAGAAGGGTAATGTCACTACTTACCTAGAGTGCCTTCATGGCTATAAACCACATGTCACAGAGGCAATCTTCAAAAATTGGATCAAGGATAGGGTTCCCATGCATGGGGTAACAATTCAGTTGTCTAAAGATTTCATTGCCAAGGTTACGAGGCTACCTAAGGAGGGCATTTAATTAAGTAAGGAAACTAGTATCTCCAATGCTACATTTAAGAAATTTCTAAAGACTTAAGAGGAGGAAAAGAATCTGGAGAAGAATCGTGACTGTTATGAGTAGGGTTGAATAAAATTTATCTGGCAGGACATTCTCTCTTGCATCCATGAGTATTTCATTTTAGATGGTAGGGCAAAGCGTTTTCATAAAGCTCATTTTGTGTTCCTAAATCATTTTTGGCATAAGGATAGGATATCATTTCCTTTTTATCTAAGATTTTCCTTGCTTCAAAGTCTTCAAGCCCATAAGAAAAAATAGTCCCATCTGATTTTACATGAAGGGCTAATATTTTTAATTGAGAATTATTGTAAGAAAAAGGCTATTGTTTCTTCCCCTCCCTTTGAGAAAAAGAAGGGCTCTGTTAGTGAAACCTACTCTAGGAAGAGTAAAGGTGAGGAAGGGGTTAGTGTGAGAAAGAGGAGTTTGAAGCAAGAAACACCTTAAAAAATGAAGAGGAGATTACTGAGTTTGAGAATCCAGACAATAATAATGATAAGAATATAGAGAATGAGGAGAATATGGATGTGGGAAACTTTAGTTCAAATGTGGAGGGTTACCCTGGTAGCAAGGGTGAGACTGGTAAGGATGAGGCTAAGGAAAATAAGGATAAAAATACAGGGTCAGATAATGTTGGAGAAGAGGATAAAAACTAGAGTAAGCAAACCAAGAGAGTGAGGGAGGAAAATTTGGAGGAAGAAATGCCAAAGGAAAAGGAGGACCTCACTAGTAAGGGTGTAATGAATGTAGAGGAAGATACAAGGAAAGAGAAGGATGAGTCTACTAGTAAGGAAGAAATGGGGAAGGAGAAGGATGAATCTATTGGTAAGAACACAATGCTTTCTTTCCTTCACACTGCTAAGCCTAAGGTTGAATCCTCTCTCCAAGGTGGCTCTTGGATGTACAATAAGTTAATGAATTTGAAAAGAAAAATGGGAAATATGCAATAGGACCAAGAAGGTGACCAAACAAAGATCATTCAGATGGAAGTTTAGGTTGGTAATATCCCATATAACCTAAAGGAATACGAACATAGAATCTATCTTTTGATTAAAGATAGTGGGAACAAGATGGAGTAGGTCACTTAAAGCATTTGTGCAGTTGTTGCTAGCTTAGGGAAGAGAAATAATGAGGAAATCATGTTTCCTAGAAGACAAAGCAAAAGAACAAGACATAGCTCAAGAAATAAGGTAGCTAAGGTAACTAGGGGATCTATTGATGATACCATCCAAAGCACTGCAAAGGTGGGCAAGGAGGTGGTGAAAAAGATCAAAGAGTTGCAATAGCAACTAGTGGTGTTTCTAGTAACTAGTCTCTATTCTGGTGATGGTTTTGGTAATTGGTATCTGGTCTAGGTTTTTAATCTAGTTTTTGATCCTTCTATTCAAACACTAGGTTCTAGGTCCTTGTAAAACCTAGTTTCATTTTATGGTCTTATTTTGTGGTTTTAGGTCCTTGTAAAACCTAATTTTGTAACTATTATACTACAGGTTTCAGGTCCTTGTAAAACCTAGTTATGCTTACTAGTTTATCTTTTTCTTTTTTGTTAAGGGTTTTGAGTCCCTTCAGAACCTACTTTTACCTTAATCTAAAACAATTTTTCAAATACTTTCCCAAGTCCATGTATCACCCCTTTTTCAAACCAAGAGAAGCCACACTCCACTTTAGCTTCTCTAGGCCAGCATTGATTTAGTAAACATATCTGCACAATTTTTAGGTGTATGGACCTTTTCAAGAGATACTCCACCTTCTTCAATAACCTTTCTTACAAAATGGTACTTAATCTCAATATGCTTAGTTTTATTGTGATAAGCTAGATTTTTAGCCAAATGGATAGCACTTTGACTATCACAAAATATAATCACATTATCCTACACTTTTACAAAATCATCCAAAAAACCCTTCAACCAAATTGTCTCTTTACATGCATGTGAGGCAACCATATTTTTTGTCTTAGCTTTAGATTGAGCAAATATTGCTTGGAGTTTTTACATCCAACTAATTTCTCCACCAGTAAGAGTAAAGACATAACATGATGTAGATAACGTTTTGTCCAAATCACCTGCAAAATCAGAATCAACATAACCACACACTAAATTGCTACAAATTTTATAGGTGATACAATAATTACTTGTGCCTCTAAGATACCAAAGAACCCATTTCACTATTTCCCAATTCTCTTTACCTAAATTTTTTTTGTATCTAGTGACAACACCCACTGGCTGATCCCACAATAATGGGTTCCACTTTTTGACCAATTTTGACACTGAAATCAATATTTTTGCAACAAATGTCACATTCAAGTGATTATATCTCCAAAACTATAAATAGTTTCAAGATGACATTAACTAGTGATTTTGAGTACTTTGTTCCTACTTTGTAACCATATTTTTTAATCTAAAAATAATAATTATTTATGTCAATTTTTTTATCTCCTCCAAAAAGTGGTACATAATAAAACTCAATATTTTTAAAGAGTGACAGTCCGTTTGACACGCATAACTTTTTTTTAGAAAGGATAATGAAGTAATTATTTTGGCGTTAGATTTCTAACATCAACATCTAAAGGATGCATTTGGTTTGATTTATTTTGGTTGAATATTGTATAGTTTATGAAGTTTTGAAGTGACACGAAATCGTGATTCAAACATACGTTACATTTGACATAGATAATTTGAAGTCAATTTATCATAAACCTAATTTTTTTTTTGAATCAAAAGGTATCTCAATAAACTAGTTCCTACATTTAAAAAAAAAAAATTGACATGATTTACTAATTTTCCGGAGGTGTTGAAGTCGGTTGATGTTCAATTAGTAATGAACCAATAATGAACCTATAATGAGTTAAACTCATATTTGAAAATATTAATTCCTAAAATATGTATTACAATTATAGTCATTGGAAAGCTTGCTCCAAGCAGCAAATTTTAACATTTTTTATCTTATAGTAGGAGACCATTCTCCTATAATTATGGGAGTCAAAAGAGCAAAAAAAAAAATAAAAAAGGGTTAAAATTTTCCTAATTTTACACGTTCGCCTGAACAGGGTGTTTGTGCGAACATATTAGGCATGTTCATGTGAACCCATGTTCATGTGAACATGCCCATTAAAATTTCACAGCCACCTGGAAATTTAAAGGGCTAGTTCGGGCTAACATGCCTAGATCCATTATGTTCGTGCGAACAGTCAAAAAACCTTAAAATGATCAATTTGTAAAGCTATTTGCCATCAACTTGGTAGTGCATTGCCATCAACCTGGTAGTGCATTGCCTATCTTTGCCACAAATTTTGTTCACAGAAGTCAAATTGAAGGTAGCTGAGAGATTTCTCAATATCTGCAAATTAATGTTCTTCCTATCTTCGTTCACAATTTGGTAAAAAAATTGTACATCTAAATTATTTATCTATTTCTTTCATTAGTGAATTTGTTTAACAGATGCATTGAAGTTAAATTAAAAATTAGTAACACATTCATGGTGTTAAGAAATGTATATTCTTATTGGTTTTTTCATTTTTTAAAATATTGAATTTGTTAAAAAAAAATTGAACATCTAAATTATTTCTTTCTTTTTTCCATTAGTAAAGTTGTTTAAAGGATACATTGAAGTTAAATAGATTCAAACTAGATACTTTTAAAGTCTAGTTACATGTTAGTTTTATTTATCTCACTTTAATTATCTCGGTAGTTACATTCAATTGAATTTTTAAATTTACAACTTGAATTAATGAAAAGTATTTAATTTTATTTTCAAATCAAATTCATTCAACTATGCCCAACTAGGCCCCAACTACATCATTGACACAATTTGCACTCTCTGGGCGCACTTGGGGGTGTTTTGGGCCATTTTGGCCTTCTGGGGTGTAATCTTCTCTATCAGAGCACACCTAGTTCATAGTGAGCACATACACAACACAAAATCTACATCTAAGGCTTTCATTTCCTTCTAGAACATAGATTAGATTATTTTGTGTTACTAATGGTCTCCTTGTAGCATGTGACAATCATGGGATGAAGACATGATCATAACAAACTACTAATGCTTGCTTTGCAGGATGTTGTCAAAGACCATTGTGTGTTTGTCAAAACCATGTGTGTGGATTTATTAGATTAAATAAAACTTCATTTGGTGCTTAAAATGAACTTTTCATTTTCTTTCTAGCATGTCTATAGTGTTTAAATCCCTAGGAGTTGCATTGGATGTATCCTCTCCCCTCGCCATTCATGGATTTTGGGTGTAAGAGAAATCCATGTAACTTCTATAGGAGGCTTTCCTTTGACCAAGATACTCGATATTGGGTATGCCAAGGGACGAGATTAGAGTGGTAATTGGCCAAAAGTGAGGTCAACATTCCAGCTGCTATATAAAACTCGATTATGGTAAAAGCCATGTCGACAGTATTTTTGAGTGATAGCTCTCCTCCAGTACCCTTGTGGTGCATCAAACCTTGGTTCTCGGGGCTGGGAGACCTTCTAAGGAAGTTTATCACTCGTTGAACAGAATTCCCTTACTAAAAACCATGTTTTAGTGGCCAAAATCCTTTCTATCTGCTAGCTCAAGGGGTCACCCATGCCCGTGAAAACATTCGACATTCTTGTGGTCCTTAGTAGAGACAACAGTCCCTTGGGAAGTAGATCTTGGTAGCCCTGAGAAGTGAGTGCACTATAAGGGGGAGCTTGTGGTGCCAAGGTCCTAAGTTGGCTACTCTGGATAAGTGCAGTTGAACTTTGATTCAAGTAGGAATTTAGTGAATGCAGTCCTAAAGCCTAGGTTGTGGTGTGACTATTCACTTTTAACAACAGCTATTCTTTTCTTAATGTGTCTTGCATGTGTGTAAAACATAATCAAGATAAAAGCCAACATTCAAATTTACACCTTGGAAACTTGCAAAACCTTGTCAAAACATCAAACATTGTCAAAACCTTGTCAAAACATCACAAACTTTAATTCAATACATTCAAACCTTGGAAAACATGGCAACTTGTGCTCCTGAACGTGCTTGGTAAAACATAGATTTCACTCTTGCATAGCATCCACTTGCATTCTCCATAGTTTGAGCCCCATACTTGCATCATATAGAATTCATATTGCACCTTTTTAGTATCCCTCATATTTATATTGTAATCATTAGCATTTAAGATCGCATCCTTTGCATTTCACCTTCAAAATCATCACTTTGCATCTTCCATCTTGCATCTTTGCATACCCAACCCTAATCTTTACCACTTTAAACATCATTTCAAATGTTCTACACATCATTTTGAGAATTCATTCTAGTCTTAGCATTGCCCTCTATTATTTACCTCATTGTGCAATCAATCTAGAAAACATAACTCTTAGAATTACCTTAGTTTTAGCCCAGCTTCCCAACTACACTCTAAAACTACCAATTGCACCTTTTTGAGCCTTCTGAGAACCTAGTTTGGGCGTCTAGACAACATTTTGAGGCTTCAGAAGTGTCCTTAGGTACCTAGATAGGTCCCCTTGCATCAACATGCCCTGATCTGCATTTTGCACCTCCTAGTCTTCATTTTCTTCACTTAGGACATCATTACTTAGGTCATAAAATCTATTCTACATCTCCCAACCCATCATAACCTCAACCCCAACATCTTAGCTTCCTGGCATATCAACTTGGCAACCATACCATTTTGAATCAACAGACATTCATCCTAGCTTCCCAACTGCACCCAAAAACTACCAACTGCACCCTTCTGAGCCCCAACTACACCATGGGAATAGTTGGTACTATTGGAGCACACTTGGTACTTCTAGAATACATTTAGACATTGGCATGACCATTTTGGGCCTCCAAACTGCATTTTAGGACCCCAAAACTACATCTAGAAGCCTCTGCACCTCGTCATTCTGCACTTGACCCAAAATCACATCTTGCATCCAAAATCTCATTTTTCAACTTAGAACCTTTACATATCACATATCTACTCAGCATCATCACCATTTTGAGTCACCTAAACATCATTTTGAACCCCAAAACTTTTGAACTTAGTCAAAAATCTAAACAAAAGTATGAACTCTAGAGTATTACATTGTGTTAGTAAATGATGGATCTTGATCATGGTCATTTTATCATTTTATTTTATCATTTTCTTTGGTCAAACACTACCTATTCCAAGGTAGATTTTTCTTTGTCATTTTGATCTTATCTTTTTTTGTCATTTTTTTGGTCAAGATCCAAAGTCTATTGTCATAACGTTAAACTCTTAGGTTAATACCTTGTAAAGATTTCACCTAAGTTCAAAAAACCCTAGGTATACTAAGCTATCATTAGCATAATCATATTCCTAAATGTCATTTTTGACTTACCCTAGTGGTATATCCCCCTCATATTGCATTGTTCAAACCCTAGCACATCATTTTCACTATCAAACCCTATCAAATTGTCCATCAACCAACTTGTCTTCTTGATCACCTATCCTCATTTTGCATAGCCTAAACATCATTATCAACCCTAGGAAACCATCCCTTGCATAGTCCACTTTGCATACACTTACCTTTAGCATCCTTACCAAGTCCAAAACATAACCCTAACCTTCATTTTCCATATCATAATCTTCATCTGGCATACCTTCAAAACAACACCTTGCATTTGCACTTGCATAACATCCCTAGGACATTTTGTAGTGCCTCTCCCATTTGACTTTTGTGAGTCGTCCTGATGGATGCAACCTTGCTGATCTTTTGTTGTGATGGGATAATGATTGTGACCCTGAGTGGTCTACACCATTGAGGTGTTTGGGTTTATGTTGTTGTATCAGTTGCTTTGTTTATGCTTTTGTCTGATTGATGAGATTATGATATGATTTTGGTTCACTGAGGTTTGTGCTAGTGGATACCAGGATCGATGTGGTATCATGAGGTTGTTTCGTGATTACCCTGAGATGTGTGCAGAGATTGCACTATGTACTTTTTACCATGCTACACTAGAATAGGTTCCTGTAGCAGTGGTTAGTCATGTTTATGACTGTGTTTGCATATGTGTTTTTAGTGCCTTTTTAATGCAGAGTAATCAATCATTATTAAATGCTTAAGTAATTAGAATGGATTGTTCTTGTTGGATTATTTGGTTATGTGTTGCAGACATTTACCTTGTTTTATTTTGATCTGAGAGATATCTGTTCTTATGTGATGTTTTACATTTGAGATGACCTAAGGGTCAAATGTTACTATTTGATTCCAGTATCATAAATATTATACTACTATGCTGTTCAATTAATCATATTGCATGATGATGCCATTTTGAGATGACAGTGTGTTTTATGATGATATCTGGTTATCTGGTATTTGGACATACCTTTGATTATGTTATGTGATGGATTTAATGCTATGGTTATTTACTTCATTCCTATGTTGCTATGCCTTTTGTGAATGTGAGTGATGTAAATAGATTATTTTAATATAATTAAATAAATGGTTAAATTAGGTGATTTAATGCGTTTATTGCTTCGGCTATGTTATTATATGCAATTGCACTTGATCGTGTTTTTTAGTGTGCATGATTATATCCTTGGCAGTGGCACATGGAGTTAGTGATTCAGCCTTTCATATTTTACCAATGTCATCCTTGTATGGTCGACGTATCTTTTATTAAAATTTTTAATTAAGCCTTTCGGTGATTATTAAATCCGAACTCTTTGCATTATGTGATTAGACCAGTAAGCGTGTTTGTGCATTTAGAGGTTCGCATTATCGCGAAAGTTGTTTAAGGAGATTTATGTGTTTTTGGGTTTTTGGGCTTTTTAATTGATTTATTTTAATTTTTGACAGCTTTGCCATCGATAAATTCCTATTTATAGGAATAGCCTATTTTCGTTTGGGTCGATTCGGGGTTTAACTAGATTGGCTAGTTAAATGCCCTAATCGATTATTCACCCAAAAAGTGAATAAGTATCCAAAGAGGAATTTAATTCCTCACTTCTCACTTTCAAATTGGAAAGTTGGAGAGTAAAACCCAAAATCTTCTTCATGAGGATTTACTGTTTTGTTCATTGTGGGAGCTACGGGCGTGGGATCATCACAAGGTTAAGCTCGTTAGATCCAGCTCAGAGAAACCTTGGATTGCCGCAATTTTTAGCTACTTCTGTGAGATATTTATTTTATGGTTTAGATTCTCATTTTTCCCTTTTGGCTGTGAGGTAGGGCTTTCCTGTTTTATTGTTTTTGCTTTGTTTCTACTTCTGTTTTTGGTAGCCATTTGTTTGGAGGCTGAGAACTAGTGTTCCCCTCCATTTCTGTATGCTAGTTCTACCCGGTTGGGTGGGTATGAACATTTCCCTATTTTTTGGGATGAGGGTTTGGGATTTTATGCCGTTATGCTGGCTATTTTTGCATACGGTGTCCGATTCTATTTATTTTTGGATTTTTGGAGTTTTTGAACCGAAAGGCCAAATGGGTTTTAATTTTGAAGTTTTTCAATTTTTTGGGGTTTTTACCTCATTTTGCATGTCACCCTATTTTCTCAAGTTTTCTTGGCACAGTGTGGGTCATGGACCTTCATGATCCATTTGGATATCAGTCAGACTACTTTTGCACTTTTATGTTGCATTGGGATGCATGTTGCATCCGTACTCCCGACGTTGTGTTCGATTGAGTGATTTTATACTTGTTATGGTTTTTGTTGGACCTTTGCTTTTGTTTCGTGAATCCTAGGATTAGATTAGAATCCATACTCTCAGATTGAGGCCGGTTGAGTGAGTTCATGATGTTTGGTCTTGTTACATCATTGGGATTCATGTAGAATCCATACTCTCGAATTGAGGCCGGTTGAGTGATTTCATGATGTATGATTTTATTGGCTTTGGGATTCATGCAAAATTTGTCCTTCTCGTGTTGCTTTCAGTTGGGTGTTTTCTTTGCATTGTGTTCTTATTCCTATCCTAGTGTTTTGATCTTCGTGATGGTGGTGCGCCACACACGAGTAAGTGTGGATACATTTGTCGAGCGACTTGCAAGGCTCGATCTTCCATGGTACTTCCGAAAGTTATGATCATTGGGGTTGGGATGGGAGTATGCATGCCCACAGGCACTTGTCGTAGGATGAGCATGGGTAGGGTAGGGTAGCATATGGAGGGGTCTTCTACCTCGCAGCCTGGTGATCATTGTGCCCAGAGGGTTGGCGAAGGAAGCTTTAATTAAGTGAAAATTAAATAAATGTGTGAATGATAATAAAACTTAAGATAATAAAAAGGTTTGGGGTGCAAGAGCCTTTCCGTTGAGGGATGTTGAATCTATGCAAGTCCTAGCTTGGGCTTTTTGATGCCAAGTAACTCTCCATGATGTTAGTCCCTACATAGTAGCCTATTGAGTGTCTAACCAGGACTTGTACTCCTTGCATTATCTTAGGTTCTTAGTTCAGCCATCATACTATCTGGCGTGAGTGTTAGCCATGGATGTTGTGATTTTTGTGTGTTTGTGGTTGGATCTTTATCTCTATCAGCACGGTGGGTGTGGACCTATGGGTGCCATGTGGTTGGGAGGCATAGCTACCTTCACCACTACTAGGGATTGGTGTACAGAGACGATCTTTTGACCTAGTGCGACCGTTGCTGGATGTCTTCACTTGGTACTTCGGGTTTCGGAGTATGCTTTCTTGTGATTTATGCTTTCTTTGAGATGCGTGTATATCATGTTTAGATGATGTTATTTTATTTGGCGCATTCCCTTATTATGATGTTTAGCATATGATTAGATGATGTGATTTGCTTTAGTAGTATATTTGTTGCTTACTGTTGTTTAGCATGTGATAGGTGATGTTATCTACTATAGAATTATCTTATGCTTTATCACTAGCATGTTAGATTTTCTTACGCTCTTATTGTGCATGTTTTAGTAGTGACGTCCCTATTACAACAATACTAACGATTTGGTTGGTGACTTGGGATGTTATGCACGGGGGATGGCTAGAATCCACAATGGTCTTATGATGCTATTAATGGTTGGGAGGAACCATGTACTTAGTTTGGTTGTTCAGTTCACTACAATGTTTATTTTCAGTGTGTTCTTTGCTACTGTAGTTTAGATGGTAGATGTTCTCCTTTCTGTGTTGTTCTTGCACTCGAGTGTTCGTTGCTCGAGCCTTTGTGGATCTGGTACTCCCCGGTGTGGAGGTTCTTTGCTCTAATTTTGGTCATTTTTGCTTTTGGGAGTGTTTTCATGTTTCTATGGGCGACATTTGTTCAGCATGGTGCGACACTCAAAAAAGTATCACACGCCCATGCAAACTATGTCGTACGACACTGTAAAGTATCGCATGCCTTCTTGAGAAATATCGTACGATGCTGAAAAGTGTCGCATGCCTTCTTGAGAAATGTCGTACGACACTGGAAGAGTGTCGCACGCCTTAAGGAGAAGTATCACCCTCCCTTAGTAAGAAGTGTCACACCGTTTTTGTGAAAAACTTGTGCGTACCATCAGCGGGCACTTTTCATCGTGATCTGATCTTTTTGAGAGTGGTTTTGGATACCCTTTTGGGCATTCTTCAACCCTATGCTGTTGCATTTTGAATTTTGTCAGTTTCTCTTGAAATCAAGTTTTTGTGTTTCTATTTTTGTCTCTTAGGGTTTAAATATATCGTTTAAGTATAAGCTGACTCATATTTAATTTCTTATACTCTTAAGATATATTTTAATAAATGTGACAAATCGTTTGAGATAGGTTTCAGACCTCTCAGAGATAAGTTATGGATTCTAGGAAATTTTTGGGCTTCAGAAATCCAAACTTAGCCAATTTTTAGGGCTTCAGGATTTCAGGCTTAGCCAAATTTTGGGATTCTGCATTTTACCCTAGCTTGGTGTTTTGTTGATGAGTGGTCTTTTCTTGTGCCCTCATCTTGTTGTGGTGGTTGTTGGTTTCGTTTGAGTGTGTCGGTTTGGTAGTGGCGTTTGGAGATTCGTTGGTTGCCGAGATTGTGTTGAAGTCTTCCGTTGCGATCTTTGTGATCCTCGTATGATGTTGTCTTGTGCATTCATACTTGTAAAAAAACAAAAAAAACTTGGCTTGATTTGAATCCTTGTTTCCAAGGATCTCCGGGCAGGGCATTACACATTTTCACTTTGCATATCAAAACCCTAGGTCATTTAGCATTTCCTCACATTGCATAACATCCCTAAACACTTAAAATCTCAAAAACACTCATATTTTTCATACCCACATCTTAATTATCAAGTTTTGACCTCTTTTACCAACTGCAACCCTGTTTTACCAACTGCACACTTCATGGGTGTAGTTGGTAGTTTTAGGGTGCACTTGGTAATTAGGTGTTTCATTCTAGGTTCCAAAACCATAATCTACACTTCCACACCTTGCATTGAATCCCAAGACCTTAGGAAACACTCTAAATCACTCAAAACACTCAAAATTTTCATTTTAGGAAACTTTGGAGCTACATCATTTGGAGAAGAAAGAAGGACATGTGAGCTACAAATGAAAGAGGGGGTTTCTAACCTTGTGTTTGCTTCTTTTGATTAGTTTGGCTTTCATGGTAGACTAGTGGGTGCTAATGTATGTTGATTGAGTTATTGATTTCTCATAGTATGTTATGCATTTAACCCATTTTTCTAGTCCTACAATAAGAATGAAAAAACTAAAAAGACAAAACAATTATATATTTTATAAGAAAGAAAAAAATAATTTTTAGGAGAAACATTCTAGTATTCATACCATGTTATTTTTTTGTGATTCAATGATGGCTTAAGAAGGATTTGGTGCTTTGCCACTTGTAAAGAATGCGACTCACAAATTTTAGTCATATAATGAAGAATATTTATGCCTTGTTGCAGACGGCTGCATTCTATTGATTTCTATCAAACAATTTAAAAGTATTGATAGTGACAGACAAATCCGTACAGTGATTTTTTTATCTGGTTATTGCATGAAATTTATCTTGAGGCAAGGGATAAAATTTTTTTTTTTTGATTTTATAATGGGAAACAAGAAAGGAAGGAAAAACAAATATGCAAGGAAAAGATCTGATGAAGTAGAACAAAGAAATATTCAGAAGATTGCGGCACATTATCATCGAATTAAACAAGGTGAAGAAATGTTGAAGAAGGCTCAACAGAAGTAGAACCAATGCATATGGGAGAGAGGTTAGTAACAATCCCTAAGAAATATCAAACAATGAATGTTAAAGAAGGCTCAAGATCACTCCCTATAGAGGTTCAAATAATAGAAGTTGGAGAAGAGTCAGAATCTTTCCCTGCATAATCTCAAACAATGGATGTTGGAGAAGGCTCAAGATAGGTCCCTGTAGAAATTCTAATAATAGAAGTCAGAGAAGGGTCAGGATCAGGTGTAGGAATTGCCCAATCTTTAAAGAATAGTATTTCTCATAAGAATTTAGATCATTTACTTAAAATGGATGTGGATAGAATGACAAAACTTGCAATTAGTGTTCAATCATTAAGTTTGTCTAAGAAAAGGTCAATGAATAAGAAGATAAGAGAAATTATGACTCAATTTGATAACACTGAACAACTTGAACAAGGTCAGTTGCTTTCAAATTTTCTTACACAAAAGAAGTAGAAAGAGGCATTGAAATTGTTAGGTCTAGACACAACATCAAAAAATAGAAGATTTTCTAACATGCAAACTAATCTAATTGAAAATGTTAAACAAGGTTTGCGAAACATAGGAAAACACTCTCAAACTAAAGATAAGTCTGCGGAAAGAAAAGTGATGTTGATGTCTGTTGTAAGTAAGAATATGACCCAAAATAGACGAATATCTTCAATTTCATCTGAAATGGGTTTTAGTAGGAAAACAATGAGAGAATATGTTAAGAGAAGATTAATTGTGGATGATAGTACTATGGAGGGCAATTGGGCAATCGTGTGTAGAGCACCATGTTCTGATAGTATTGAAGAGTTATTAAAAAAATTAGTCATATCATATTGGATTGATAACACTCATCCATCATCAAATAGTAGAGATGTTATCAAGCATAGGATTGCACCTAGTCAATATGAACATCATAGAAAACATTGGTTGGACACAACACAACATGAGTTATATGTGTCATTTTGTAATGAACATCCGAATGTAAAAGTTGGACAAACATTGTTTGAAAAATTGAATCCATACTTTGTGAGGTCAAAAAAAGTGTTTGAAATGTGTTGTTGTTGTCATCATATTGAGTTTGATCTCCACTATCAGGTATTTTGAAAGTTTGTAGAAGACACATATAGTTTTCATGATGCTCCTCCTAGTAGGAGAAGTGAGTTTATATCATCCATTTTGTGTGACAACATAGATGATCCAGCTGGTCAAATAAATTGCATAAAAGGATTATGTGAAACATGTGGTGAATTGGCTCTATTTCCTTTAAAAACTGAAAACATTGATGTAACAAAAATATTGAATTGCAAAAGTTACAAGTATGTCAAGAATGAAACAAAGTTGGGAAAAGAAACAAAAGGGTTGGAATACGTTGAAGAGGAGTTGCCTGTTCTAACATTTATGGACAAATTTAAGAAATTGATTAAATCTTATATTCGTCACACATTTTTTGCAAAGTGGCAAGCACAATAGTTTCAAACTCTAAGAGATAATTTCCCACTTGGAACAATTGTATTAGTTGTTGATTTTGCAAAGAAATATTCCTTTGTTCATCAGAAAAAAATTCGATCAGATTATTACTTTAATAAGAAGGTCACTATTATGGTACATGTTTGTTATAGACATGCACAGTTAGATTTGGATGGTGTTCAGAGTACAGTTCAAGCATGAGTAATTATAAAGGAATATCATTTTTATATAAGTGATGATAAAGAACATGACATTCACTATGTAGAACATTGCTTCAATATGTTCTTTTCTTATTTGAAAGAAAGAAACATAAATGTTGATAAACATTATGTTTGGTCTAATGGATGTGCCATATAGTTTAAATCATCTAGACCATTTTATGCATTGTGTAGATATCATCGCAATGAGAATATAAAACAGATATGAAATTTCTTCGAGAGTGGCCATGGAAAAGGTGAACATGATGGTGCTGGAGCTTGTATCAAATGTGCTTTGCGAAAGTATCAAATGAATTATCAGGGAGTTCATGTAAATGATGCACATGATGTTGTTGAATGGTGTAAGACTCATTCTGCATTAGATGAGGTTAGGACATCATCAACCACAAGTCGATAGGTACCATATAGAGTCTTCTTGGAGATAACAGGTATGGATGTGTACGCCTATTTAACTTTTATGCAATTAAGTTATAAAATTTTATTGTTAAGTTTTATTTTTCAATTCATTGAAGTTTAAATTCAATTTTTCTATATTTTCAATTTAATTCAAACTTTTAGGTGTTCATAGAAAAAACATGCATGGTTGCAAGAGGATAGAAAAGACACATTCCTTACATTTAGTCATGAGTATAGATAATTGCAATTGGATATTGAAGACAAGAGAATACTCCTATTTTTGTGACAGTTGCATTGATGAAGACTATGAAGAATGCATCAATCAAACACGTGGATATACAGGTGCATGAATTTTGGTACCACTTGATGTTATTGATACATTTGATAAAGATGATGAACATTTTGATGATATTCCATTGATTTCTAATGATTATAATCATATCTCTAGATTGGTAAAAGTGGGTGAGTATCATAAAGATTAATCCTAACTTGTTAATTAATTATCAATTGATTTCAAATGTGTTATATATATTATAAACATACATTCATGTATACTTGTTATGCAGGAGATGTCTTTGCAGTGATTGCTGAGCCTGGAAATCATGAAGGTGTCAGTTATTATTTATTGCGATGTACTGCAGAGAGGACAAAGTTATATGAACCTGAAGAAAGTGATGGAATGTTGTTCCCCATAGGTAAATTATACATATACATGTATGCACATACATATTTAAATAAATAAATATATATCTAGGTAACTTTATATCTATCAAATTTTAAAATATTTAAATTTGTGGTGCAGGTTCTGTTGTGATAGAGGGAACATATCTGAAGCAAGACAAAATAGTCCAACATGGAATACACTTTGTTGATTATCAACCTGACAACAAGGTTTTACAATATAGCCACTTGGTCATTGCTATCGGGCTTTGTCTACATCCAGTCAAACTTAAGCGTGTACGTCGCAAGTGGAGACTAGATAGTGATGATCATGAAAAGATATTACATGTTATAAGTGTACATCATGGTTGATTAGACCTTTGAGATTTATTTAATAATAATCTGAATATCAACTTTGATGAAATGTGTTTTTAATTGTATGATCATAGTCTTAGTTATTATTAGTTTATTAAAAAACTATAATATTAATTGTACTATGGATGAATTTAATAATTTAACAACAAGTGATATCTAAATACTCTAGAAGTTAGTGTGAACTTACACAATTTCATTACCTATAGATATGTATCAAAAATAATTTAATATGTTACAATTCTTAAATATCAACTTCTTTTCAAACTATTGAATTTCATCTTGAATTAAATGTGTTTTGAATTGTACAATCATAAGTTCTTAATTATCATTAGTTTATTAAAAAACTATACAATTTAATAATTTAAATTAATTGTACCACATGGATGAATTTAATAATTTAACAACTTGATATAAATAGGTTTTAAGTTAGTTCAAACTTACACAATCATTATCTATAGATTTATATCAAAAATAATTTAATATCTTACAATTCTTAAATATCAACTTCTTTTCAAACTATTGAATTTCATCTTGAATTAAATGTGTTTTTAATTGTACGATCATAAGTTCTTAATTATCAAATTTATTTTATTAAAAAACTATATAATTTAATAATTTAAATTAATTGTACCATGGATGAATTTAATAATTTAAATTCATTTATCAACTTTTTTTTCAAACTAGATTGAATTTCATAAGTGAAAATTAAACATGTGTTTTTAAAATTGTAAGATTATAAATTCATAGTTATCATTTAGGTTAGTTTATTAAAAAACTATATATTTTAATGTTACTTTATTAAATCTATGGTCATGTTCTCTTAAAGTTTAAATTAGTTTAAATTAATATTTTTTAAAAATATTATATTTCATAAAAATTTTCTAAAATAATGTATTGGCTTACCTAATTAACATACTTTTATCCACATAAAACTAATATTTATCTTTAGTAGGTTAGTAATTGATAATTTAAGAAATATGTATCTTTCTAATTTCCTACTAATTGATAATTGATATACACGTACACACGTCTCAAGATAATGTTCTATAGCTATAACACAAAAAAAATACACATATGTACACATATACAAATCTCAAGAATAAACATCTACAGATCTAATATATCTATGTATCTGAAATGCAAACTATAAATCTCGAATAAATACACGTATGTAGCAAAATATAAAAAGTCATATATACATACATGTGATGGTATCTAACTACTGAAATACTCAATAATCAAATAAATAGTGAAAGTACATGTATGTCATCAGGGAACTGAAATACACATGTGTACATGTAAATTGGACCTCCAATATATAAATGCATCAAAAAATTTATAAATCTGATCTACTACTAGAGGGACCCCTCAAGACACATACGGACAGAACGACCCTCTGATTGAGTCTACTATACATCCTCTTGCCGAGGTGCATCAACCAAGCCTTGCAAATATATATACATATATACATACATGTGTTAGAGTTCTATCTTTAAAACATATATATACATATGTGCATCATGTGCATGTACATTCAAATTAAATACGAACTTGCATATATATATATATATATATAGTTTTCAAAATATTTAAATAACTTTAAACAAACTATTTAAAACTCAAGTACCTGAGCACTACCATGTGCCTCAATAGAATCATCTCTCTCATGTACATCATGCCCTAAACAAACAGTATGTGTAACCATGTGCTCAATGACCTATGCCTACATGATTTATTATGAGTTAAAGATTAAATTAAATATGTACATATATATCTGAACTAAATTTTTCAATAAATGAACATATTTTTTAATTTCATATATATTTAAAATTAAAAATAAATTATATATGTACTTGGGTCTCCGGAGGTGGAGGATGATCAGTAGACTCCATTGTATCATCTACTGATGCACTTGAGCCTGAAACTCCATGTCCAACTGCTAGTAAATCTGAGTGAAGTGGACTATGTAATTGGCTAGGTAATGGTGTAGAATCAATGCTGCTAGGTCCGAACAACAGGTCCATGTACGATGAAATACCCAGGCTTGAACTAGTATCAATCTTAGATAGGCCTTGCAACTACTCACCAAAATCATCAAGACCCTCAGCTATGATATGGACATCTCCAACCTGTATGCTCAAGTCAACTATAGAGTGTTGTGACTCTGGTGCCGAATGCTGTGAGCTACACATAGGTGTATCATCTGTCACTGGTGTGGCAACCTATGTCTATGGAACTATGTCAGGGCTCTGATGCTGTCTAACAACATCCATCACAGAGTGTACTAGAATCCTCTGTGTATCAAAAATATAGCTAATAAAGTGCAACATATCCTCCAAAAAATATAGTGCCATATCCATATGTGTCTGCTGTCCTAAAAGACCATGAATATCACCTAGCAATGGTAGCCCATAAGCTCTATATGTATCATCAGAGGAGGCACCTGAAGTGCTACTAGATGCTTGTGAAGATGGTCAACCAAGTCGACGAGGACATCAACTATGAAGATAATGACTAATCGAATTTGATGTGATAGTAGCTGCCACAGATGCAATGAGCCCAATAGTGTCAATTTCTCCCCTCTATAAAACAATGATGACTCTATCTACAATAGGCACATGTGCAAGAGTCATAGGAGGCATCCTCGGTCCAACAAACTATCTAAGATCTTCAGGTGGCAGATGATCTACACTGCAGTATTGGTCACAATCTGTGATTTGACCATGCCCCTGTCCGAAATAATCAGGAATATCCAAGTAGTTGATGTTGAGCCCTATACGAAACCCAGTGTAAAACTACTGTGCAAAATAAAGGGTTATCTAGTCATTATTAGGATAACAACCATGTGCAGCTAATAACTATGGATAGATCATGCTAGCAATAATAGGGTCTCTACATTGTTTGACTCTGTAGCCTCTCACCCTACCCTGTGTTCCATCATGCGTTGGAAAGAACTCTCTCTGGATGAAATCTTTGGAGGCTACCCTCTTGACGTCATCGAACGATGCATTTCCTGAAACCTCAGCCCTAAGCTCCCTAGATATGGAAGCTAATATGGTAGGAGTAAATGAATGGTGTGCTCTAAACCTAGCTATCAAATCCTGTAAACTCCTACATATTGTAGTACATATGTCTCTATTAAGACCATCATCAGAGGTCAATATACAGTGCTATAATCTAGCAACCTCCTACTTTGAAAATGCAAATAAAGCATCGATATCGATGCGTGGAGGTGTTGCAACAGGACCTCCAGCAGGAGTTGCAAGTGCAGCCTAACTGAGAACAGGAGCTGCACCAGGAGCCATGGCAAGATCTACACCACCAAGAGCTGCACCAGGAGCCAAAAAATAAGCTGCATGATGAGCCCTACGTTGAGGTACATAATGAGCCCCACTAGAAGCTACAACACAAGCCCCACCACAAGTTGCACGAGGAGCCAGATCAGAAACTACATTAGGCACTACAATAGGAACTGCATCAACCTTTGCTGTAGTAGGAGGTACAGCAAGAACTACATTAGGTGTCGCATCAAGCTGATCATGTGAAGCCATATCTGTAGAAATGTATGAGGAGATAAACTACCTATTGTACACATAATTTTTTATTTTTAAAATGAAAAATTATACACATGTAATTAAACATACATCACACATCATGGACCTAGATAATCTGTAACACATCTAGACCTAGATTAATTTGCATAAAAGTATAAGATAAATTTAAAGTTAAGAGTTTGGTTATGGTTAGAGTTAATTTAATTATTTATATTACTCTTAAATGATAATGTTTCGAGGTTTAGGTTTCAAGTTGGGTTACATATATATCATTTAAAAGAAGGGTCATACTTCATGTATGTACATGTGTTTGAATGTATGTGCATGTATCTCAAATGTAATTTTTAACAATTTAGGATTAGGGTCAACTTCTTTTAATTTTATGTAAGTTAGGCCTCAATTAGGTTTTGAAACAGGGTTTTAGTGTAATTAGGCTCAATTTTAGGGTAAAATTTAAGACCTTATGACATTGTTAGGGTTTACACAAACTTACATAATTTCTAGCATTAAATTTAGGGGTTAATATTAAGGTCCATGGTTAAGAATTTAGGATAAGGAAACTTAGCATATGCAGTTTATGATTTGGTTCAAGATTATGATTTAAGGTATTAATCAATCTGATTAGATTTCCACAATCCATTAGACTTTTTTATCTTTTGCTTTTGGATTTGATTGTGTTCATTTTTTTAGAATCAACATTTCGAATCACATTTTTTCATTCTTGCATTCTCTCATCCTAATGATGGATCACAGCGTGTGATCCGAAACATTGATGCTAAAAAAATGAAAACAATCAAATCCAGAAGAAAAAGATAAACAAAATTAGGGTATTTATTATCATTTATAATCTTGGGTTTAGAAATTAAATTTTAAGATCAAGGTTAGGGTTAGGGTTTGGATAATGGTTAGGGTTAGGGTTTCGTTAGGTTAGGGTTAGGGTTTGGATGTACATGTATGTTATATTCATACCCATATATGCAAATTGATCTACATTCTTATAAATGTATAATTTAGGATCTCCCCTTAAGACATCTCATTGAATTATATAGTTAATTATATAGTTCTAATTATTAAGACATTAAATATAATAACATATGTACATTTAAACATGAATATTGAAAACATATGTATGCACGTCTATATCTAACACATGAACATATTTACATGTACATTTATGAAATAAAATATACATTTTAATCTAAATTCTTATGTATAATTTAGGATCTCCCCTTAAGACATGTGTAATTAAATATAGTTAATTACACTTAGTTATAAGATAAATTAAGATCAATAGTTAACATATACACAAATTATACATATAAAAATGTGAGTTTATTAAAACATATATATACATCTACTTTTAACCATGAACAAATATTCATGTACATCTATGTTCAAAATAAAAAATTATACATTCTGATCTATATTTTTACATGTACAATTTAGGATCTAGACCCTTAAGATATGTCATTTAATTAAACTTCTGAGATTAAGACATTAAGCTGAATTTGACATATATACATAAACATTAAAATCAAAAACATAAATGTGTACATTTAACATTAACACACACACACACACACACACACACACACACACACAAAAAAATTATTTTCTAAAATTTTGTAATATTTTTGTAATGTTTTTAAAATATTTTTTCTAATGTTTTTCTAAATTTGTTTTCTAAATTTTATATTATTATAAATTTTCTAATATTTTTCTAATGTTTTTCAAAAAAAATTTCTAAAATTTATATTATTATAAATTTTCTAACGTTTTTCTAATTTTTTTCTAAATTTATTTTCTAAAATTTATATTAAATTCTAAATTTTCTAATGTTTTTTTAATGTTTTTTTTAAATTTGTTTTCTAAATTTTATATTAAATTATAAATTTTTTAATAATTTTTCTAATGTTTTTCTAAATTTATTTTCTAATGTTTTTAAAATTATTTTTCTAAATTTTTATATTAAATTATAAATTCTCTAATATTTTTGTAATGTTTTTCCTAAATTTGCTTTCTAAATTTTCTAATGTTTTTGTAATATTTTTTAATGTTTTTTTTCTAAATTTTCTAATTTTCTAAAAAAATTTTAATAATTTTTTTTTTAAATTTTATATTAAATTATAAATTTTCTAATGTTTTTGTAATGTTTTTTCTAAATTTTCTATTATTTTTGTTATGTTTTTTCTAAATTTTATATTAAATTATAAATTCTCTAATGTTTTTTGTAATGTATTTTCTAAATTCGTTTTCTAATGTTTTTCCTAAATTTTATATTATAAATTTTCTACTATTTTTCCTAATATTTTCTAAATTTTTTTTCTAATGTTTTCTATATAATTTTTTTTTTTGTTTTCTAAATTAATATTAATAAACAATATTTTAAATTAACATTTAGATATGCTTTCAGAACCATTAAAAATGTAAATAACATTCAAATATGTTTTAAAAACATAAAAATGCATTGAAAGCATTAAAATCTACTTTGATAACATTAAAAAACGCTTTAAAAATGTTCAAAACATTAAATTAATAATAATTTGACATACTCAATGATGAGAATCAAAATGAAAGCAACAGGATGACGCTGACGAAGGTAGCACAATTCACACGTTTGCCCCAATGCCCGAAATGAATGGTACTCATCGTGAAAATGAATTGGGAAAAGTTAAAAAAGCATTTTAAATTGCTAGAAATTGATGTGATACATGTTCCCGTGAACATATGACATAGGCATGTTCATGTGAACATGCCTTCAAAGCTACTAACATGTTCGCATGAACATGCCTATCCCATATGTTTGTGCGAACATGTTTGTGAAGTTTGCGTGAACATATGGTGTATTGAATTTTGAAAATTTCCCAACTTTTCTAAGTTTGTTTGTTCCACTAAAGTGGAACCCATTATTGTGGGATCACCCCACTACATGTAAAATATCTAGTCTTGTAGATACTATCACATACATTAGACTTCCTACTACATTTTCGTAAGGTACATGAGACATATAATCTTTTTCTTCCTTAGTACTAGGACATAAACTTGAAGAAAGCTTAAAATGGGAAGTGAAAGGGATATTAACAGGTTTCACATTTTGTGTATTGAATTTGATGAGAAATTTTCTCCACATACTTATTCTGTGATAACCAAAGCTTACAATGTTCCCTGTCTCTATGTATCTCTATACAATTTTTTTTTTTTTAGCTCCTAGATTCTTGACATTAAATGTCCTAGCTAGCTAAGTGTTCAACTTATTAATCTCAGTCATGCTCTGACTTGGTACAAGCATATCATCAAATATAATACTGAGATAATGAATAAGCCATTTTCTAAACTTTTAAAGTAAACATAATGGTCATACTCATTTCTTACAAAGTTTTGGCTCACCGTGAAGGAATCCAACTTCTTGTACCATTGCTTGGGTGACTATTTTAGGCCATACAATGATTTCTTGAGTTTGCAAACAAATCTTTTATTGTGATCTTGAAAAGGCCCTTATGGTTGTTCCATATATATATCCTCATCCAAATCTCCATGTAGAAATGTTGTCTTAACATCTAGTTGCTCTAACTCAAGATTAAGTAATGCAACTAATGCTAATACAATCTGAATAGAAAAAAGCTTAACAACTGGTGAAAGAACCTCATGAAAATCAATATCTTATTTTTGAGAATATCCTTTTGCTACCAGCCTTGCCATGTACCTTTCAACTTTATCATCAACACCCTTCTTCAATTTGTAGACCCACTTGCAGCCAACAATCTTTCTACCTTTTGGAAGTTCTACCAAGTCCCATGTCTTATTCTTCTCTAAGGCATCCATTTCTTCTTTCATTTCTATTTTCCATTTAGCATTACTCATTGCATCCTAAAAACAAATTGGTTCCCCATCATTAAAAATCAAAGAAATTGATGAAAAAAAAATCATCATACATTTTAGGAGGATTCTTAACTCATGTAGATCTTCTAAAGGATGGTTATGGTATTTCCACAATTTCCTTTGTATTTTCTAAATCTGCACCTTCTTCTTGAGAGAGATCTTCTTGCTCTTTTTCTTTTGTAGAAGGATGAGTCTCCAACTGAACTCATTTATATTGTGGTACTTCTCTCTATTCCAAATTATTTTATTTTCTACAAAATCTTATTTTGTTAGAGAGGATTCATAAAATACTACATCTCTTCTAATGATCATTTCATGGGTAGTAGGATCTCACAATCTATATCCCTTAACTCTATCACCATAGCCAACAAAGGAGTATTTCTTGGATTTGGGGTCTAACTTTGAACACTAATTTTTAGAAACAAAAGCATAAGCATCACAACCAAATATTTACAAATTTGAAAAATCACATGATTGACCTATGCATACCTCTTCAAGTTTCTTGTAATCTATTGTAATTAATGGTGACTAATTTACTAGATAACATGTTGTATCAACTGCTTCTTCTCACATCTCTTACTATAATTTGGCATTACTGAGCATACTTCTTGCTCTCACTAAAAGAGTCCTATTCATGCATTCAACAACACCATTTTGTTGAGGAGTGTAAACTGTGGTTTTATGCCTTATGATCCTAGCTCCTTTACAATATTTCTCAAACTCTAAAGATGTGAACTCACCTCCATTATTTGTTCTCAAATATTGATTGATTTTCTTGCACTTTTTTCAACAAAAACTCTAAATTGTTTGAGTACATAAATAAAAGATATAGATACATAAATAAAATGGCTGGGTGAATCAGTTGTCCAAGGTATAGATACATAAATAAAACTTTTCACAGCTTAGTGAACCCATATCCATAAAACATATTCATCGTGCATGCATCCATTGGATCATACAATCACATAAAACATGTAGGTTACTGTCCTAGGTCAAAATAACATTGCACTAATATAAACATACAACTTAACAGATTCAATAACACATTTGATACAAGGATTTTATGTGGAAACTCAATTTGGAGAAAATCACAAGTAACATGCTACTAATTCTGACTCTTCTGAAGTATTGCCCTATGAAAGGCCAATCATGTTCAAGGTTACACTACACACTATTAAGTGTTACCTAGTTAAAGGATTTTCATTCACCCTATTAGAAGTGAGCCTTGTTAGAGGAATTTGGATCATTCACTTGGAATGTCATTGGTTAAAGGATTTACAAATGACTGTTAGGTCAAGCTTAATCCAAAGAATTTACCCTAGACTGATTCATTGATTAGAAAGTAATAGTAAGGCTTGATCTAATAACAAATTATAACTCACTTGCAGATTATAAATCTTAATTTTAGTCCACTATTCTCCTTGGTTTTCATACACTTTAGTTTTTATAGCTTGATCATGCTTCAAGCATTCATACTCTTAAGTCTTCTTGCTTTGCTTGCCAATAGTAGTATCCTATGTTCGGTCACTGAATGAAGCAATACCTTAGAGCTCTTGTCTAACTAAGGTTCTCAAACATTGATCAACACTTTCTTTTGACTAGATATCTCTATAAATTATAGAAAATTAAGATTTTTTTATCCTCTATCATCCATTTTAGGGTTAGGTAGGATTAGGTAGGATTCAATGAATCTACCCATCAATTCATTTTAGTCCATCTAGAAACTTCTTCTTGAATCCACTTTGAATTTGCCTCAAAATGGTTTACCATGAATTTTGTGCTACCAAATCATCATAGTTATATTCCACACACTTCACAAAATTCAAGGAAACAAAATAGTTAGCTTAGATTCATCAAATCTACAATTTAACATGAATACTAGTACTCAGCATCAATATGTTGTCACTCGGATTCCATACTGTTCTTTCACTTGACTTCAACTAGATAACTCGACACATACTAAAGTTTGTTGGTGCTTGGAATCAACTAAAATTTACTTATCTTACACTATATCACTCGACATACTCTAAAATTTCACTTTCATTGGCTCCAACTAATTTTCTACTCGACTTGCACTAACTTTTCTCAACACCTACTATCCACTCAATCAAGCTTAGTAGTCTCAATGCTTCTTTCTTGTTCTTCTAGACTTAGTTGGTGTATCCAACCTTTGCAACCTTAAGTAGATATTCAATGCACTATAATATCACTATCTTAACTGATCTTTCTACTTCCTTTTTCTACCATTACTCAACCTTTCCTCTAGGTGCTCTTGTTATCTAATTTGATCAAATCTTCTTCATCAATAAAACAAATGATAATACTCAAATCATCTAAGTAGTTGTCTAACCAACAAGTAGTAGGTTTGGCATCAGTGAAAAAATAATGATTGAAACACATCTTCATACTTGTATCAATCTATTTTAAAAAATCTCCCTCTTTGGCATTGATGGAAAACCATACCGACAACAATACCAAAAAGAAAATAATTCCTTGTATTGAAATCTCTCTCCATATCATTAGCTTTCAACTTCTATATAGGTTACAAGATTCTATTCTGATCAACAAACAATCAACCCTTCCTTATGACTCCATCTATCATCTTGCAGTACTTTTGACTTTGTTGATCACTCCCTCTTTAGATATTGAAGTAGTTTTATATCTGTAACTATTCTTATATTTCTCTCAACACTTTCTCCCTCTTACTAGATAGATTAGTAGGTTATTTCTCATTTCTCCCTCTGCTTGGTATCCTTTTAAAATAATGCCAAAGACTTGTCATCTCAACATGCAGCTATGAACATTGTCAATTTCTCCCTTTGTCACCTTACATTGTGACTGATCAAGTATTCTATCTCTTTGATTACTTTAGGCAACTCCTAATGTAAGATCCACTGCATCAAGTTGTAAGATACATAATTCAGCTCTAGTTGATGTAGGATGCTTCTCGTGCTTCTTAAATAACATTAGATAGGAGTATTACCCCTAGTGTACCTCTTATATACTCATGAGCATCCTTAGGTAATAATTTTGTGAAGATATTAGCTATTTTCTCTTTTGTATTCACATATTCCATCTTCACCTCTTTTTATTTAACTAAATCTCTCAAGAAATGAAACTTGATTGCAATGTTGCTTAGTCTTTGTATGCATCACATGGTTTTTTGATATATTTATAGCACTTGTGTTATCACAATAAAGTATCAGAGGTTCAATGATTTCTTCCTTCATTCCTTTGAGTAGTTGTTTGATCCATGCAATGTTTTTACAATTTACTGTAGCAACAACATACTTTGCTTCAACAATAGATTGAGATATGCAATTTTGTTTCTTGTCAATCTATATCAGAGCCCATGTTTCAACACTAGGAACCTTAAAACATTGTGCTTCCTAAACTTAACTCAAACTTTTAATTGTGTAGATGCCTCCTATTACTCAAAGAAATCGGCAAGGCAGAGGTCATAGGGCTAGGGGTGGTAGAGCGAGACAGGAGGATGGACCACCACCTCCACCACCACCACCACCTCCACCTCCACCTCCACCTTCACTGAACCTAAATCAAGACATTATAGATGCACTTCAGATGTTGATTAGTGTAGTTCAGCAGAGGGTAGTGCCTGTAGTTCAGCCACATCAGCAGATTCTCGTAGTGGAAGTAGAGGGACCTGGGGGAGGTAGACCCAGAGTTAGAGAGAGAACTAGGAGTCCCTTGCAGAGACAGATAGAGGGACAGGGTGAGAATGAGGGAGAGTCAATACACCAGAGAGGACTACCACTTGGCAGACCTCCTAGACATATACGAGATGATATAAGGGAATTGATTCGACTCAAGCTACCATTATTTATCGGTTCCACTAAGGGGATAGTAGCAAAGGCATGGTTACAGAGCCTACAGTGGTGCTTTGGATTACGTCCTTATGGGAGTAATCTAAAGGCACACCTAACAGTCCATGAGTTGAGAGGAGATGCCTCCAATTGGTGGCATTAGGAGGAGACCGTAGGAGGAGTGAGGATGGATACCCTTACATGGGAGTCTTTCTTAGAGAGATTCCGAGAGAGGTACTTGTCAGAGCATTTTTGACAGAAGCAGATAGAGGAGTTTCATTCTCTTTATCAAAGAGGTCTTATAGTAGCTCAATACAAGAGAAAGCTTCTCGAGCTCCTTCCTTATGTAGAATACATGAAGGAGAAACTACGAGTGCATTGCTTTATCATGGGTTTGAATTTCTCACTTCAGGGTCCAGTTCGGATGGCCTTCCCTACAACCTTCACACAGGTAGTGGAGATAGAACTAGTTGCTAAGGATACTCAAGATAGGTAGGAGTCATGAGATTGGTCTCAGAACCAAAACTCTTCCTAGCAGAAACCCCCTTGAAAAGGGAATCAGAACTATATAGTAGGGTCCTCTAAGGGCCAACAGTCTCAGCAGTCAAAACCCCAGCAACAGCAGTAGTAAAAACCTTCTTAGGGTTATCAAGGTTCCAAGCCCAAGCAGTGGAAGTCACAAGGTCCTAAGCAAGATCAAAAAGTACAGGCCCCACAGTCACAGTCAGTGAAGACTCAACAATCTTTTAGGGGTGGATACAGTGGATCTAGCAAGTCAGGAGGCCCATAGTAGTCTGGATCACAGGGTGCATGATCTTATATCTGAGGACCATGCTACACTTGTGGTGGCATGGGTCATATAGCTAGGGAGTGTCTATAGGGATAGGCATCCGGTGGTCAGAGAGGGGCCTTTTTAGAGCCGACAGTTGGTGACATGGGTAGATCCCACAGAGTTTTTACAGCGGTTGACAATTGCCAGGCTAAGCATTAGGCCATATTTATTGAGGCTACAAGTATTATTGAGGGCCATATAGTTGTAGTTTTATTTGATTCTGGAGCTACTAACTCTTTTATATCTCCATATTTGGTGGAGTGTTATGAGCTAGTGGCAGTTAGACAAGATGTCAGTTGGGAAGTAGAGTTAGCCTCAAGAGCCAGGGTGTTAATTAGTTCCATGGTGCATAATTGTCAAATGCAGATTGGAGACATGTCCACTATGTCTGATCTACGCATTACCCCTCTAGGTTCTTATGATGTTGTTCTTGGAATGGATTGGCTTTATGCCCACAACGCCAAGATGGATTGTCGACAGAAGAGGGTGGAATGTGTGGATGATGATGGTATCTCTAAGGAGATCTTTAGAGTGAAGAGACCTGTACCCCTTCCTATGATTTCTGCTATGTAGCTTATACGGTGCATGCAAAAGGGTTATCAGTTGTTCGCTATTACCATTAGAACCAAAGAGGAAGATTTTGAGGGGGAGCCATCCCTCAATGATTTTTGAGTCCTATAGGAGTTTGCAGATGTGTTTCCTTCAGAGCTTCCTGGTATGCCTCTACCTAGAGTAGTGGATTTTTGCATAGATCTTGTGCCAGGAGCTGAGCCAATTTTGAGAGCACCATACAGGATGACTACTCATGAGCTCAGTGAACTAAAGGCTTAGGTGGAGGAACTCTTAGAGAAGGGGCATATTCAACCCAATGTGTCACCTTGGGGTGCACCCATGATCTTCATCAAGAAGAAGGATAGATCACTTAGGTTGTGTATCGATTATCGGCAATTGAACAAAGTGACCATCAAGAACCGATATCCTCTCCCTAGAATCGATGATCTCTTTGACCAGTTATAGGGTGCCCAAGTATTTTTAAAGATTGATCTGAAGTCAGATTATCATGAGTTGAGGATTGTGGATAGTGATATCCCCAAAATTACTTTTCGTACTAGGTATGGTCACTACGAGTTCACCATGGTACCATTTGGTCTCACAAATGATCCAGCTATATTCATGAGCCTCATGAATGGAGTATTTCATATCTTTTTAGATAAGTTTGTGGTTATTTTCCTTGATGACATTTTGATTTATTCTCATGACGAGAAAGAGCATGAAGAGCACCGAAGGAAGGTATTGCAGAAGTTGAGAGAGAATCAGTTGTTTGGCAGCTTGTTGAAGTGTGTGTTCTTCAGACCTGAGATACATTATTTGGGTCATGTCATATCAGGTGATGGAGTCTCAGTAGACCCATTAAAGACTAGGGCCATCATGGATTGGCTAGCACCCACTAGTTTCACTAAAGTGAGGAGCTTTATGGGGCTAGCAGGATATTACCGATGCTTCATTTTAGGATTCTCTAGAGTGGTACACCCCATCACATCTCTTCAAAAAAATGAGAAGAAGTACGAGTGGATAGAGAAGTGTGATAGAGCTTTTTAAGAGCTCAAGAGAGCCCTCACGAGTGCACCAATTCTTGTAGTACCAGATCCTTCTGCAAATTTTGTGATGTGCACCGATGCATCTCTAGATGGTATAGGGGCAGTCGTTATGCAGGATGGATGACCTATTTCCTATGAGTCTAGGAAGTTGAAGACTCATGAACTCAATTATCCTACTCATGACCTAGAACTTGTGGCAGTTGTTCATGCCTTGGTGAGATGGTGACACTTCCTTCTGGGTCATAGATTCGAGATTCATTCTGATCACCAGAGCTTAAAGTACATATTTTCTCAGTCGAACCTTAATGCTAGGAAAAGAAGGTGGACAGAGTTTCTATGTGAGTACAATTTTGATGTTCATTACATCAAGGGAAAGGAGAATGCGGTTATAGATGCCTTAAGTAGAAGGTGCCATGAGCTTTCATCTATGACTACAAGCATTGACTTGAGAGAGAGGATCTTACAACACTTACTAGCTGATGAGCTTTATGTAAAAGTGAGTCAGATAGTGCATTCTCAGAGACCATTGGAAGGGAAGTATTCAGACTATTCCTTGGAGTTTGATAGACTTTTGCATCATAAAGGACGTATGTATGTACCTTCCATTGGGGGTTTGCATGAGCTCATTGTACTTGAGGCTCACAGAGCACCTTATGTAGTGTACCTCGGTGCATGCAAATTTGAGGAAGTTGTATCATTGGCCAGGCATGAGAGTGTAGATTGTGAGCATAGTTGCAAGATTTCTTGAGTGCCAGAGGGTGAAGGTGAAGCACCGTCATCCTAGTGGGCTTCTTCAGCCGCATGAGATTGCAGAGTGTAAATAGGATACTATATCTATGGATTTCATTGTTGGTCTTCCCATGTCATCTCGTCCCCATGATGCCATTTTGGTGATAGTTGACACATTGACCAAAGTTTCTCGTTTCTCACCAGTGCGTACTACATTCACAACATGAGACATAGCACAGGTATTCTTGCAAAACATTGTCAGACTTCATGGTGTTCCCCGTAAGATCATCTCTGATAGAGATTCTTTGTTCACTTCTTCATTTTGGAAAAAGTTGCAGGCAACTTTGGGTACTAGGTGCAATTTTAGTACAACATACCATCCTCAATCCCATGGTTAGACTAAGTGAGTAAATTAGGTTTTGGAGGACATGCTACATATGTACGTAATGGACCATCAGGTCAAATGGGAGGAATACCTTCATCTTGTCGAGTTTTCCTATAACAATGGGCACCATTCTTCCATAGGTATGCCGCCTTATGAGGCATTGTATGGAAGACCGTGTAGGACGCCCTTGATTTGGGATAGGATTGAGGATCAAGTATCTATTGGTCCCCAGTTAATAAAGGAGATGGAGCAATAGGTGACCCTGATTAGACAGCGCTTGAGAGAGGCACATGATAGGCAGAAGAAGTATGCTAATGCGAAGAGGACAGATCAAGAGTATCAAGTTGGTGATAGAGTGTTCTTAAGGGTGTGACCATACAAGAGTCCGATTTGATTTGGAAAGGGCTCTAAGTTGGCACCCCAATTTGTTAGACCATTTGAGATCCTAGAGAGGATAGGACCTGTTGCATACCATTTAGTCTTGCCACCTAGCCTATCACGCATCCACGATGTGTTTCACATTTTAGTACTTAGAGGATACATTTATGATGAGTCTCATATTATAGATTGGGATGCTTTACAGGTGGAGTCGGACGGACAGCTAGCACTGGAGCCTATCCGTATTATTTCTTGATGGACCCTAGCACTTCGAGGCCGAGAGCTGGACTAGGTTAGGGTCTAGTGGGATTGTTATGATGAGGTCATGGCTTCATGGGAGGATGCATTGCAAATGCAATCTTAGTACCCTTATCTTTTTTATGAACTCTAGGAGGAAGTTCATGCCTAGTGGGAGAGGATGTGAGGCCTCGCCCCGACCCATCGTAGCATAGTGATACATTACTATTATTTTGATACTCATGACTCAAAATGTTGAGACATTATCTAATGCTTTGAATATATTATATTATTTCAAGTTGTGTGATGTTACTCTTAGATATTTGATGTTCATCATTTAATTTCATATGTATATGTATGTTGATGAAATAAGTAAATGTAGGATTAACACTTTGATTTAAGAGATTTTAATGGTTAAGAATTGAATAGGATGAGAGGAACCCTGGTTGTTTTATAGATGTATGTTTCAATTTATGTGAATTCTTGATACGTATATATACATATCTGCATGTGGTTTTATGGGACTACTGATGTGTGCAATGAGTGTGTAGGATATTTTAGCCAAGAAACCCAATGGAGGAACAAAACTGATCCCTACCTTGTTGTTTGTAACTAAATTATATTTCAAGATTTATGAATGTATCTTTCCATGATCAGTAAATGTTAATGTTCATAACTGTGTTCTTATAGTGTCTCTTAACACTCGTGAATTTGCATAAGCATTCCAGTGTGCTAGCTAGGGTTAGTTGTGTAACCTTTGGACCCAAGTCAGATTAAGTTAGTGTCTTTTTGTTAATTTGTTTCTTAATTGAGTTTAGTCACCCCTAATCTGGATTAGTTCTTAATCAACATTTTAGAGTTGTTAGATGCTCCTAAATATTTCCTATCTTTTGTTTGGTTCCAAATCAATTCCTAAGGGTTTAAATCATGAAATAATTATACCCAAGGGGTATGGGTTTGGGTTGGGGGCATTTTCCAACCCCTAAGCCCCTTTTATTGAATTTTGAGGTCACTCAAAAAGTCTATTTTTGCCTTTGTGCGAAAATTGAATATGGCTACCATGAGTTGCATCACCTCAACTCCACTTAGTGGTTAACCTTAGTATGGGTTGAGTTAGAAACTTCTAAATTTGTAGGTGAGTGGGAGAAGTTATTGCCCTTTTGGTGGTTGAGTTTGGATATTATTTAGAGGCCCTTCTTGAAGTAGTTTTGGTTGTTACCCAATCTCTACCTTTAGAGAGGAGTCTTGGAAGATTGAAGGCAAGGAAAGAAAAGCTCTTCTCAATTGATCATTTACCATAACCTCTTTGTGAAGGTAGGAGTTATTCATCTCCCTTATTTAGATTTTCATACTTGTTTCATGCCTATGCCATTATGTTGTTATTTGGATGCTTGTTTGTATGTTGGGTATGTTGGGAAGGATTAAAACTATGCTTTCGTGAATGCTTTGATTTCATATTTTTGTTTGAATTTCAAAGTTTTCTTGTATGGGTGTTTTTCTATTACTCACCCTTGGATAGGACAAAAGTGACCAATTTCGGGAAAGGTCTTTTTAGTTGGACTCCAACAAGTGTAGAGTCTCTTCTTAGGATGAGAAGAGGGAGAGAGGGTAGGGTGTTATGGGCCCCTGCCTGTCAGCACAAACCTCGTATGAGTTTGGCATGTTAAAATGGAAGAATAGAAGTTCTTGATTTATAGCCCCAATCGGGCATCTATTTTGGTGTTGTGTCTGACATCTCTTGTTGAAAAAATACACCTTTCCCTAGTTTTGATTCATTATGAATCCTATTATGAAAACTTAGTATGAATATGCATGTTTGATTTGTCTCTTGGTCATGCTTGTTGACACCTGATCAGACTCTGTTCTCTCCACGATCTTAGCAAAGTATTTTGGAAAATGATATGGATCCCTTGATAAGGGCCATGAAGAAAGTTTCATTAAATTGTTGTAATTTTGGGATTGGAATCCTATGTAATTTGTATTTCAAAAAATTGTTGTAATGGCAATGATGCTGGGTTTTCTTCCTGGTTCTTTCCCAACTGAGTCTTTGAATTAGGTTTGCCAATAAAATGGTGATTGAGTATTATTGTTTCTCATGAGATTTAATTGTAATTTTTAGTTAATACGGATGCACATAAAAAAAAAAGGATGGAAATGATGTTGATTCAATTAGGCAAAATTTCAAGTTTCCTTATATGTTGAAAGCAAAAAAAAAAAATTATATTATGAATGAAAGTTCAGTTTTCATGATTTTTGGAATTAAATCAATTCTTGCATTGTGGTTCAAATGGATAATTAAATCTCGTAGTTTATTTAGTTGCAAGAAGTCCTATTAGATTTACTAAAAAAAAATATATAAAAAATAATCCCCTCTTGGATAATATATCAACTTTAAAATGTATACTTAAAAAAATTATGACTTCAAAAAAAAAATTGTTTGCCCAAGAGCAAAAGCCCTCTGGATTTTGTATGGGCTTGGGATTTAAATGTCTCTTTGCAACAAAGAATATTCTTATATTTAAAATTGGAAATAAAACAAAAAAAGGGGAAACATAGATATATATGTTTATAATAATAAAGTAAATAGCATAAATAAATAACTATCTAACATACCATCTAAAATATCCATTCTTACCTATTTAACTTTTGCATTAACTCCTCCAACTTGGCGTCAGTTTTGGGTCATGAATTAAAAAAAAAAAAAGTTGTTTGTATTACAAGTCAAAATTGTCATTATGGGGGGGTGACGTCCCTCTGTCCCCACATCCCATCCCCTTCCTCCTTTTCAAAGTGGGTGCTCACCTCTTGCTTGGATGGGGAGTTTAATAAAGTGGTTTATTTTAACAAGAAAAGCAAGCCAAAACTTAAAACTTACCTTCCCTCCACTAAGCGCCAACTTGATTGGGGAACAAGACTGGTGCGGGTACGTTTGGGACAATGCGCTTGACTTTGGAAAGCACAGGGGAGTAGGGTGTAGGGAGAGTATGGGGGGGGGGGGGGGAGTTAGAGTTAGGTTGATTTAAGTTTAGTTTATGTTAATAAATATGTTAGTTTAGGAAAAGGTTAGCATATGTTATGATTAGTTATTTTTATATTTGTTAATAGTATTGTTAGTTAAGAAAAGGTTAGTTTATATTAGTACTTAGTTTAATTTACTAAAGTTTTTAAATTAGTGTGTATTAGATTTAGTTAGTTTAGTTTTAAATTAATTTATTTTTTAATTATTTTTTTAGAAAGTTATAATTTAATGATTAGTTAAATTTAGTTAGTTGTTATTTAATTACATTTAAATTTAATAAGATTTAGTTAATTTTATTTGGAGTAGTACTAGTTAGTAAGTATTTTATTTAAGTTGTTTTAGATTTTCATTTTTGTTTTGTAAAGTTAGTTTATGTTTTTAGTTAGTGTTCTAAATAATTATTTAAATGTAATTTTGTTAGTTTTAATTGAGAATTGGTTAGTAATTGTTAAAATTAGATTCTAATTAAAGCAATTTAAATTAAGTATAATTATGTAGTAATGTAACAATGTCAATATCAATCTAATAACGAAAGTTTCAAATTTAATGTTTGATTCAATCCTGATGTTTACAAACTTAAGAGTAACGTAGTAAATCTATTGGTGCAATTCAACTCTTAAACTTTAGTGAACTTTATTATTATTAAATTAAAAAAAATTAGTGTGTTTTTTTTTCCCCTCGTATTTTGGGCATGACAGTCTATGTAACCAACCTCTTTTCCAAGGAAAATGCTCCTCCACTAGTACTCTTTCTATCATCAATATTTCCATCCCAATCAGTGTCATTGTAGGCTTTCAATTTAAATTTCTCATTTTTCTTATAGTATAGACTATAGTCTTTAGTTCCTTTCTGATATCTCATTATCCTCTTAACAACCATCAAATGATTCTCCTTAGGATTAGAAGAGAATCTTGCAACTATCCCAATAGATAATGCAATGTCAGATCTTCTATGCACTAAATATTGCAATTTTCCAATTATAAACTTGTACAATGTTTGATTCACCTTAGCTAAATCATCATTCTTTGACAATTTGTGTCCTATAACCATAGGTGTGCTTACTAGTTCGAAATCTTCCAATCCAAAAGTTTTCAATATTTCTATCACATACTTAGACTAAGTGATGTATATATCATATTTCATTTGATGTACTCGCAAATCCACAAATAACTTCACCTCTCCAAACATAGACATCTCAAATTATTTCTTTATTTCATTTGTAAAAGCTTTACATAAAGTATCTTGACCTCCAAATATGATATCATCTACAGAAAATTTAGATAGTAAAATACCTTTTCCTTTTTTTGTCTTCAAGTATAGATTGTTGTTATCATCGGTCCTCTCAAATCCAATTTTCACAAGATAATTATACATCCTTTCATACCATGCTCTTGGTGCTTTCTTTAATCCATATAAATGTTTATGTAGTCTACATGTCGTGTTCTTGTTAATAGCATCAACAAATCCTTCTGGTTGTTCAATATAAATCTCTTCTTCTAATATACCATTCAGGAATGTAGATTTAACATCTATTTGATAAACTTTTAAACCTTTGTATGCAAAGTAAGCAAGTAGTGTTCTTATTCCTTCCAATCTTGCAATAGGGGAAAATGTTTCACAATAGTCCATCCCTTCTTCTTGTGCATATCCCTTGCAAACTAATCTTGCTTTATTTCTTGTGACTTCACCATTTTTATGTAGCTTTTTTCTAAACACCCACTTGGTACTACTCAAATTTTTATCTTTTAGTCTAAGAACTATAGTCCATGTCTTGTATTTCTCAATTTATTCAATCTATTCTTTCATGGCTTTACTCCAATCCTCGTTCTCTAAGCCATCTTTCACTGTTTTAGGTTCATGTATACTCAACAAACATGTATCACTTCTTAGTTTGTTCCTTGTCATTGGTTTAGCATTTCTATCTCCAATAATTTGTTTGATAGGGTGATGTCTCTTGACATACTTTGACAATCTTGGTGTTGCTCTACTTTCTTCATTAGGTCTATCAACTTCTAAATCACTATGTGATTCTCTATCAAGTAATTCAACATCTCTTTTATGTACACTAATCTCAAAATCAGAATGTGCCTCGGCTTCATTCTACAACTTGGCATTTGACTATATATCGGTCCCTAAATGTAACTCAACATTCATAGTATATAACTCAATAGTCACTAAAAATTGTTGTTGATTTGCAACTTGGTTTACATCATCTTCATCAGTAGTCATAACTTCATAAAAGTATACAAAAGATTTGTATTCCTCTAGTTCCTTCATAGATTCAAGCTCATGTACCTCTGTATATTCATCAAATTTCACATTTTCACTTTCCACAATTTTGTTGGTGTTAGTATTTAAACACTTATAAGCTTTACTTCTTATGGAATAGCCAAGTAGTATACCTTCTTCACTCTTAGCATCAAATTTTGCATTCCTACTATCTTTGAGAATATAACATTTGCTTCCAAATACCTTAAAATATTTTACATTGGGTGAGTATCCATACCATAGTTCAAAAGGTATTGAATGAGTACCTTTCTTGATTTGCACATGGTTCAAGGTATAGATAATTTTACTTACAACCTCTCTCTAGTAATTCAAAGCAACATACTTCTCCATCATGAGTTTCCTAGTACAGTCCATTATAGGTCAATTCCTCCTTTCAACAATTCCATTTTGTGGAGGGGTCCTTGGTGGAAATGTTTGTCTTTTGATTCCTCTTTCATTACAGAACATCTCAAACTCATTTGATATAAATTATTCTCCTCTATTAGATCTCATACATTTTAGATTTTTACATGTTTCCTTCTCAACTCTAGCTAAGTACCACTTAAACATTTGAAAAGTATTATATTTATATTTCAGAAACATGACAATCATCATCCTAGAATATCATAGATCTACAAATAAGATAATATACTTATCTCCTTTGTAGCTATGCACTTCAATTGGTCCACACAAATCAGTATGAATAATCTCCAAAATTCCTTTAGAGGTGTGAGTCTTATTCTTAAAACTAAACTTTTTCATTTTGCCTAACTAACATTGTTTGCAAATTATATTATTAGGTTTCTTCAACTTAGGCAAACCTCTCACTCTTTTCATGTTACTGATACTAACCAAGTTATCAAAATTAACATGACATAACCTCTTGTGCCATAACCACACATCATCAAATTCTACAACAAGACAAGTAACATCATTCATATCAAGGTAGAATATATTACCTATAGTTTCATCACGTTTTCCAATTAGCTTTTCATCATTGTCATATATATTAGCTATCTTGTTCTCAAACTCAACCTTGTAGCTTGAACTATTCAATTGTGACACACTTAAAAAATTATAGTAAAGTCCTTCAACATAGTAAGCATTGTCATATAAAAAAAATTCTGTGAGTTTGATAGATCCTTTTCCCTTTATCTGGCAGGGTGCATTATTACCAAACCTTACACTATTTCTATCATAATAATTCAAGGTAATGAACTTACTTTTATCTCTAGTCATGTGATGTGAACACCCACTATTAATGATCCATCTGTCATTCTTGTTCACACAAGACACTAGTAAAGTTGCCTCATCCTCATCATATTCATCCTTCATTGCAACATACAACACTTCATCATCATGATCATCAGATTCATCTTTGGTTTCCTCTTCTGCAATGTAGCAAGACTTCCTACCTATGTCTTTTTAATCTTTGCTATCTTCTTCTCTTTTAATAATGTATTTGTCTCCACCTCTTTTTTTCTTCTTCTCTAGACATCTAGCAACAATATGACCAACCTCATTACAATTCAAACATATAATAGATAACTTACCTTTGAATTTTCCTTTACCTCTGTGTTATCTCCTTGAAAGTAGTGCTTTAAGATGTTCTACATCCTCCTCATTGGGATCACTCTCATTGGAAACATAATTTACCTCTTCCTTCTTCTTCTCATTAGGTTCCTTCAATGACAACTTAGCTTTTAAAGTAGATTCCACATTAGGTATGTGCAAGATCATGGTGTACCAAACTATGGCCTTAAGTGGCAGTGAAAAACCAGCAAATCAGGGTTATGTCAACTTGACACATAATTTTAAAGTGGTTCTGGACTTTATATCAAAAAGTTGTAAGAAAATAATCTGTAGAAAATTGAATCTAGTTTCTAAACTACAAGGCCTTATCTGGAGAAAAAAATTATTTGATTGGTTAAAAGTTTGGATTTTAATGCAGTACTATAAAAATTTAAGGCAAAAATAAAAAGTAGGTGTATGTCTGACCACCTTAATCATAATCAAATGATAATATTTTTAAATATAATTTTAGATATAAAAAGTAGACTCATGCCTGGATGTGACACATATTTTGGCAATTTTTATTCCAAATAAATAATTAATTATGAATTTTCTACTATACTATTTTCAGAATTAAAAAACTCCCGTGTTTGACCACCTTAACTAGTTCATAAAAAATCAAAATTAAAATTTTTTTTTTTCTTATACTAGTCAAAGCATAGAATGTGACACATCTTTTGGATTTCACAAATCTTATATGATTTGAAAGTTATAGCTATTTTTCAACCAGTATGTCAATCAGCACTTTGTAGCTAACTCCATTAGAAAATAAGTAATAATTACTTATTGAACTCGTAATTTGACAAAACTTACATTTTTGAAAAGCTAAGAACATTCTTAAGAAACCCTTTTCATTACATCAAATTTTGGTTAAAAAAAAGTTGTTAGCTACATGCTTGAAGTAAAAAACACATAAGAACATGCCAAAAACACATTTTCGGGATGTTTTAAAGATGACCATATAAGGTTGGTATTGAAAGATATAGTAGGAATTATAAATGTATTAATTGTTTTCATTTAGTATCAGGATGGGTGGGAAAAAAGTGGGAATAGATTTTGAAATTCTTTGAGGCATTTTAGAACTACATATTTTTCAGATCGCCACTTTTTGGCACACCATGATCTTGCACATACCCCATTGTCATATTTGAAGTTGTCAAAACTAGATAGCTCAAAAGCAGTGAGTCTACCAACTATACCTTCAACTGTCAAATTAGAATTTGGTATACATCTTAGTTCTTGTATGGAAGAAACTCTAATAGCATAAATGGGCAGTAGTGTTCTCAAAACTTTACTCAACACAATATCATCATCTATCTTACCATTATCTCCTATTATATCATTAACAATATCTTTTGTTCTAGAGGAATATTGAGCAATATTCTCACCTTTCTGCATTCTCATGTCATAAAACTTACCTCTAAGACTTTCATATTTGGCTCTCAAAACATTTGTATCTCCTCCATAAATGGTGTGAAGAGTATGCCACATCTTCTTTGCAGAGTCACAACCCTTGATATAATTGTAGTCAACATAACTTAGGGCAGAGGAAATTTCCAACATTGCCTGATTGTGTTCTTTCTTCTTCTTTAAATCATTAGCAACTAGGGCTCTAGAAGAATTGACAATCTCAGTGGTGATTATAGATTGTGCATGGTTTTCAAGACCTCCTAGATGTAGCATCATTAAAATTTTCCATGCAGGGAAGTTGTCTTTATTGAGCTTGGGTACCTCTCTTTTTAACTTCTTGATCTTTTGCTTCTAGTACCTTCAAACTCATCTTCTTAGGCAGATGGCTCTAATACCAATTGTTGGAATTCTTTAGAATAACTAAGAGGGGTGGGGGGGAATTAGTTATCCAAGGTCCAAATGTACAAATAAAACTTTTCATAGCTTAGTGAACCCATATCTATAAAATATATTCATCATGCATGCATCTATTAGATCATACAATCACTTAAACTTGTAGGTTACTGTCCTAGGTCAAAATAACTTTGTAGTAATGTAATCATGAAACATAATAGATTCAATAACACATTTGACACAAGAATTTTATGTGAAAACCCAATTTGGGAAAAACCACTAGTACAACATGCTACTAATTCTCACTCTTTTGAAGTGATGCCCTATGAAAGGCCAACCCTGTTAAAGGTTATAATACATAGTGTTAAGTGTGACCTAGTTAAAGGATTGCATTCACCCTATTAGGAGTGAGCCTTGTTAGAGGACTTTAGATCATTCACTTGGATGTCACCAAGATAAAGGATTTACAAATGATGGTTAGGTCAATCTTAATCCAAAGGATTTACCCTAAACTAATAAAAGGATTAGAAAGTAATAGTAAGACTTGATCTAATAAAAAATTACAACTCACTTGTAGATTATATATATCTATTTCAATCCTCCAATCTTCTTGGATTTCACACACTTTAGCTTTGATGGCTTTTTCTCCCTTCAAGCATTCATACTCATAAGCCTTCTTGCTTTGCTTGCCAATAGAAGTCTCCTATGTTTGGCCACTAAATGAAGCAATACCTTAGACCTCCTATCTAACTTAGGTTCTCAAACATTGACAAACCTTGCTTTGGACTAGCCATCTAAATAAATATAAAATTAAGATCTTTTTCTATTCATCCTCTATTGCCCAGTTTAGGGTTAGGTAGGATTAGGTAGGATTCAATGAAACTACCCATCTAAGAAACTTCTTCTTGAATCCACTTTGAATTCACCTCAAAATGGTTTACCATGAATTTTGTGCCACCAACTCATCATAGATGTATTCCACATGCTTCAAAAAATTAAATAAAACAAAATAGTCAAACTAGATTCGTCAAATGTATGATTTAAACATGAATATTGGAACTCGACATCAATATGTTGTCACTCGACTTCCATACTATTCTTTCACTCAGCTTCAACTAGATAACTTGACACATATTGAAGTTTACTAGTGCTTGGTATCAACTAAACTTTACTTGGCTTACACTGTATCACTCAACATACACTAAAATTTTACTTTTCTCGGCTCCAACTAATTTTCTGCTTGGCTTGCACTAATTTCTCTCAAAACCTACTATCCACTTGGTCAAGCTTGGTAGACTCAATTCTTCTTTCTTGTTCTTATAGACTTAATCAGTGTATCCAACCTTTGTAACCTTAAGTAAATATTACATACACTATAATATCATTGTCTTAACTGATCTTTGTACTTCCTTTTTCTACCATAACTTAACCTTTCCTCTAGGTGCTCTTATTATCTCATTTGATTAGATCCTCTTCATCAATCAAACAAATGATAGTATTCAAATCATCTAAGTAGTTGTCTTACCAACAAGTAGAAAGTTTGACATTGATGACAAAACAATGATCAAAACACATCTTCATACTTGTATCAATCAATTTTCAACAAAAATATCCAATTTTCTTGAGTAGTCATCTATAAATGTCACAAAGTATGATGCTCCTCCATAAGAAATTATAGGGGGTGGACCACAAACATCTGAATGAATATAGTCTAGAATACCTTTGATTGTATGGCTACTAGATTTAAACTTCTATCAACATTGCTTTCCAAAGACACAATGCTTGTGAAAATTCAAATTCAAAGATTTTAAGTTTGGAAGCAACTTATGATTTACCAGTATCTTTATCCCTTTCTCTCTCACATGATCCAATTGTTGATGCCATAAACAAATAGATTCATCACTTTCCTTAGATACCACTATCACATGATTTACATCTATACTTCCTTCCATCCTATAAAGGTTTCCATCTTTTGTAGCCTTTGTCAATGCTAAAATTCCCTTAGAAACTTTAAGAACTCCACCTTGATAAGAGAATTTATAACCACCAAAATCCAAAACACACAAGGAAATTAAATTCGCTTTTAGTTTTGGTACATGTCTTACCCTTGTTATTGTCTTTACAATACCATCAAGCATCTTGATTCTAATACTCCCAATCCCAACAGTTTTACAAAAAGCATTATTTCCCATAAAAACATCACCTCCATCAATAGGTTGGTAAGAAGAAAACCAACTCCTATGTGGACACATGTGATCAGAAGTACTAGAATCTAAAATCTATTCATATTGATGTTGTAAGATTTTACAAATGGATAACACTTCACCAACCGTACCTGAATTTTCCTCAATTGGACTTGCTTCCTTCTTGGATTCATCATTGTCTTCCTTTCTTTTCCAACAATATTTCTTGAAATGCCATGCTTTATTGCAACACCAACATTTTCCCTTACTCTTTTTGCCTCTTGACTTAGGGCATGGATTTATCTCTCGAACCTTCCCCTTTTTTTGTGGAATGACCTCTTGCCACCATTCCTTCCAGTGTGGAGGTGTCAATGTTAGACTCCCTTCGCACCTCTTTGGAAAAAAAAGCTCCCACAAAAAAATAAAATTCAAGGGATTCAGTTGCACTAAAGCCAATAGAAGTAACTAAGTGATTCCAGGATTTGGGCAAAGAACATAACAGTGTAATTGTTTTTTTTTCATCTTCAATTTTTACATCCATACTACCCAATTGAAAAATTAGAGTAATGAAAAAATTTAAATGATAAAAAAATTGTATAGCTTCCTTCATTCACAGGCTATACACTTACCTCTTCAAGTAGATTTTCTTTCTCAAGGATTTTGTCATGTACATACTCTTCATTCTACCCCATAAACTTGCAGTTGTATCTTCTTCAACAATATTAAAAAGAACCTCATTTGCAAAACACAACTAGATTGTGCTTAGGGCTTACATATCCAAATCTTCCCAATCATCCTCTATCATATTTATTGTTTTCTTTGACTTTCCACCTAATGCCTGATGCAATCCTTGTTGCACTAACAAATCACATGTATTGAGCTTGCATAGCTCAAAGTTATTTTTTCCATTAAATTTCTCCACTTTGAATCTTTCATTTGAAAACTTTTTCCATTTGATACTGCAAAAAACTCAACACCAAATTTTAACATAGCTACTGCAAAAAGAAATCTCTCTGATACCACTTTTTATGGAAGCAAAACCATTAACTAGAAATAATATACTTACAACACAAGTTAGATGCAAAGAAATAATATGAGAAATAAATAAAAATAACAAGAGAAATGACAATACATAGATATACATTTTAGATCCTTGACAATATGTCAACGAAATATCCACAAGGCAAGTATTGGTATTCTTATTTCTCAGAAAAAACTCATTAAGTTTCCAACTTCACAGTTGATGCTGCAATTTTTCTATTCAGACATTATTTTATGCCTTCACAAAGAAGAAAGATATAACCTCTTGAAGATAAGACAAAAACTTCTCAACATAGAATAAAACTTGATTCATTCCTCAAAAGAACTTAAAGTTTCCTTCTGAAACTATTCTTTTTCTAAAATAGAAAAATATTCTTTTCACAATCTTTTTTTTTTAGCTTTTCGTCAATTGTTGTCATTATCTAACAACAAGTTTTGTATCTATTGTGCATTATTGGACATAGTTTTTGGTTTACAATATTTTTTCCTAATTTATAGATCATTTCTTTAATAAGTTTGACTTGCTTTTGTACTTTTTATGCTCAATTATCCTACATGAAATTGTTAAATTTGAAGCAAAATAATATTTCATACTAGAAGATTTAGAATTTTATTCTTTATTATAGTATTTACTATATAGTTTACTTTAAGTACGTATAGTTATTCTTGGTATCTACAAAACTTTTGTCCAAATTACCTTGGATTTTGTGTTTTTATTTTTGTAAAATATTTGTCCAAAATTGGAAGAATGAGGCATCCTTAATTTCTAATCTTAGAAAGTATTCATATTGTATGATTTTCATTTTGGATTGAGATATTCCTTTACTTCTAATATTGTTTCAAGTTACATGTTTTTGCAACTGAATTATTCCAATCCATATCACCCACTAAATGTACACTTATTTTATTTGCAATGTTTGACCTTCAATTCAATCTAAGTAGGATTCACTTTCATTGGAAAAAAATGGTAATCAGTTAACCTTATGAAATAAAATAATTACCATTCAAGACTATAAATGTAGTTATTGATTCTCTTTTTAAGATTCAACATTTTTTTTGGTTTTCTAGGTCATGACTAATCTCCAACAACCTGTCCAAGTAATAGAAATCTCAACTAGTACATCAAGATTGATACTCCACAATCATTGACTAGGTCTAATGTGTCTATCAGTTGGAATGTGTATCCTCAAATAGAAATACAAAATCTTGCAAATAATGCTTCTTTAAGTTGTACTCAACTTCTCAAATGATTGACAAGCAACACATTTTTTCGTTACTAATGAACCAACAACAAAATGCTCAAAGAATTAAATGTCATGATTGTAGTTTGTACAATGCAGTAAATGCACATCATAGGCTTGAGTAATCTATTGACAATGGCTGCCTTCATAGAGACGTTTTATTGAATGTAAACTCCAATGTGTAATTATTACAAAACACTTCTCGATCAAGGCCAATCTTGTTAATGGATCTCCAATAGGGTCTAAACCTCCTTTGCCACTTTCATATGTTAAAATAGAGTTTAATAGCTCCATTGATCCACCACGAATCCTTCAAACCCCAAATCCATTCCATTACAACCCAACTCTAAGACAATTATTTAACAAATATTCCTAACCACAACTTGGGCTATCACTCTAGATAAATCACAAGGCCTTACCCTAGGTAAAGCTACAATTGACAATGGTAGAGTTGAAAGACAATGCCACACCTTCATAATAATCTCGAAAATCAAATCCATTAAGGACTTTGTATATAGACCCTTCCTTCTCTTTTAAGAAATTTTGCACGATGCAGAAAAACCAATACAATATAAATAGGAAAAAAGAAGAAGCACATCTGCACTCAATGATCTCGCATTTAAACCAGATGTATGAAACTACTTCTACAGAAAATGGTAAAGTCAAGAGACATTCTAAAACTCTTCCTTTGTTCATTTATTGGTTTCTTTTTTGGCTTCCTAATTAATCCATTACTCTTTTGTACATATTAACATTTATTGAATTTAGATAAGGTGTTGACAAACAATTTTTTTTAAACAAGATAATTTCAATTATGTAATATTACCATTTCAATGTGTCTTAAATTACACTATTTCTGAATTTTACACTATTTAAGTATATGTACTTCCCCTTATCAACTAACACCATTTTCCTTTTAGGTACAACAAATAGGAATCAAATTATGGTTTTAATTACATAAAAAAGATTTCAATAATTGTACATTTCAAACTTGACACACTGCATGGTAGGAGAATCTGCAAAAGGAAATATCCTAGCCCCCAACAATTAACCACACTTGACATAATATAAAAATTAACAAAGAGATTTAGATCCACAATAATGCCAATTCTCATAATAGAATCTTAAGATTTACATCCATCATGCCCAGTTATAAGGTCTTTCAGCTTACAACCAATTACAAAGCAATCCAACAGCAGTTAGATGCAAGACCTCACAATATCCAACTCTTAGCTAGCCCAGATCCACAATCTGGTAGAGAACTCCAAGAAGAATCTAAACTCATGCTCATAAGCCACCAAACAACCTTCTTGTTTCCCAAGCCTACGCTTAGCTACTAGCTTAGCTAAAATTTTCTCTTCTCAGCTACTCAATGCTTAATGAGTCATGACTCTAGACTCCATAAGACCCTCTACTTATACTAAATCAAGCCATAGGTCAACCTAACAAGTTACATTAAAGAAATACTCACATATTAAATAAACCCTCAAGCCACAAGTCAGGTTGGCAACAAACATTAAATACATGAAATAACTAAATACTTAGGACATGCCACAAGTTTACAATGCATAACGAACTTGTTTGGATACATAGAAGTATGCACCCTTAGCCATAGGTTCACGTGCCACCGATCAATCTAAATCCAAGAGTTCGCATGCCAACTCCTTGGGATTGAAGGTCATGAATACAATAAATCCAAGTTGGTCTAGGAAGATAGGAATACGTGACCAACAATCACCAAAAAACCTTTAACTCCAAGACGATAACTCAAAACTCTGTGCACACTTAGGACAAGGTTCCTCAATGTGCCTCAAACATATCCCAAGCTATGTGAACCATAACTTTACAAATCCAAGCTCAATACCTCTACATATGGGATTGTTGACTACCCTAGGATGCTCCTACAACAAAACCAACTCTTGAATCAGGATGTCTACATTAAATACAAAATTAAAGTTGTACAATTTCCAAACCTTGAAAGAGGCTAGTCGCGTGAATACAACTCACTTCTATAAAACTACTATTTTGTATGCTATCAATTTAAAATGGTTCCTTACATTCTATATATCTTTAATTTGCTTCTAAAATAAAATTGCCTCTAGAATAAAATACCTATCCTCAATTTTTCATAAATAATAGGTTTACAAATTCTCCTTAATAAACAAGCAAGATTTGAATTTCACTTGATAGCCACTACACCAATAATTTGTCTCTCATTTTAGTGATATTTGAAGGATGTATAGTCCACAGAAGGATTTATTGGCGAAACTTCATTTTATTATGTAAAACATTAATTATACTTTTAAAGTAAACACTTATAGACATATCCCTTGCACCTTCTTTGAATACAAAAGCTAGGATGTATATCCATCTATATTTGTTTAAGAAAAGGGTGTTGGAAAACTGTTTGAATCGCAAATTTTGTAATGAGAAAAATTCTCTCGTATACAATTACTTCAACTACCTCTTAACTATTGTACATTGTATACTGATGTTTTTCTCATTCTTCTACTTGCATCATTTCAATAAATCATTTATAAAATAAATGACACATATATCCCATGGATGTGGCTATCCTATAGACGTAGCTGTCCTCCCTACAAATTGTACAGTTGACCGATTATTAAAAAATCGAAAACATCATGAATTTTTTCGAAAATTTCAGCATTTGATCTTCATGATCTACATAATTTATAGTCAAACAACAACAAATTTTGAAAAGAAATCACTACAATTTCTTGAATTTCGGAAAAAAAAAGTTTGACTTTATTTTGTCATTAGTACACCTTTTCTACAGATTAGCCTGTCCCATATCCTATTCAGTATTCTAATCGGGCAGAGAACACCGAAATTTTGGAATCCTTCAAATCCCCACATATTCTTCGACTTGCTGAGGACCTTCGTAGGTCAACCAAATTAATTTAAAACGATGGAGGTTATCTGTAGTACAGAGGCGAAAGCAGTACATGTAGTACAATCCTCAACACCCCTCTATACATGCCCAGAAATCAACAACTCTGAGAAGTCACGCTTGCAAAAATGTGGAGAAGAAACTGCTTTCTCATTCTTCTCGCGGCCTCGCTGATTCCACTAATTGCATCCCACGGAGGAAGCTCGGACGGTGGCAACGATAATGATAACGCGAAGCCCAATTTAAGAGCAAAATCTCTGATTCTGGTGAAAATATGGTGTCTAATCATTGTCTTCTTTGCTACCTTTGCCGGTGGAATATCTCCGTATTTCTTCAGATGGAATCGGACGTTTCTTTTGCTGGGCACCCAATTTGCAGGAGGGGTTTTCTTGGGGACAGCCTTAATGCATTTCTTGAGCGATTCTGCAAGTACTTTCACAGATTTGACTGCGAAATCATATCCGTTTGCATTCATGCTCTGTACTGCCGGATATCTGATTACTATGCTGGGAGATCTTGTTGTCACTTGGGTTTATGCCAAGCAATCAAAGAATAAAGAAATTATCCCTGTGCAGAATGATCTTCCTTTGCAAACAATCGGTCATGAAGGGGAACCCACTGCAGAGGGTGGAGACACAAGATTGAGCTTTCAGGTCAGTTGGTTATGGATGCAATATAATACCCACCTGTAAAATATCGGACGTCTTTAATTTAATTCCTATGCCACCGAATTAGAGCTCATGGATGTTTGACATTCTATTTAATTACGAAAAAATCATTGGAAACATTGCAGGAAGAAAAAGCTGCATTGACTGGCTCAGCTTCTGTAGGAGATACTTTATTGCTGATATTGGCACTCTGCTTTCATTCTGTCTTTGAAGGAATCGCCATTGGCGTGGCAGGCAACTTCTTTTATCCTTTAATCTGAAAATCCAATCTTTATTCAAATTACATTGGAAAAAACGGGTCTCTGAATCTCTTTACACAAAAATGTAATATTTCTGAGATAAAAATGTTTTTTTTTTGGTGCAGAAACAAAGGCTGATGCGTGGAGGGCATTGTGGACAGTGTGTCTGCACAAGATATTCGCAGCAATTGCAATGGGCATAGCTCTTCTGCAAATTGTCCCGAACAGGCCACTCTTATCATGTGCAGCTTATTCTTTTGCGTTTGCCATTTCCTCCCCAATTGGAGTTGCAATCGGCATTATAATCGATTCCACCACAGAGGGACGAGTTGCCGATTGGATATATGCAATTTCAATGAGTTTGGCGTGTGGAGTTTTTATTTATGTGGCAATTAATCATCTTCTCAATCGATGGACCAAACACCATAGTTCTGCTAAAACAGAAGTTGCATTTGATAGACCATTTTACAATTACGTGGCGGTTGTTTTGGGAGCTGGAGTCATTGCTGTGGTGATGATTTGGGATTAGAGAAAGAGAGAAGACTCAATGTTTTGAATGATGAATCTCGTGTTTCTCATAATCCATGTGCAGTTTTGTTTTAATATGAAAATATCACGAATCCTATAAGAGTGATGTTTTTGTACAGTTCAGGTCAGTTTTGTTGCTCTCAGATTCACGGTTGAATTTAGATTGTTAAGGTGATTACAGTGGCGATGTTATTAAGTAGCAATAAATAAAGGTGTGGGTGTAAATGTCTTATATATCGATAGGTTTCAGATTCTTTATAATAATGATCATATTATTAAGATTAAGCTTGTGCCATTCTCATTCATAGTTTCCTTTCTTTGTAATCTAGAATGCATAAATTCACAGAAACAATTTCATTCAATGCACACAAGTATGCATGTTGAATCCGACAAGGTGGAAGCATTTTCATAGCCTCCCTTGCAGAGCCCAATGCATAATGTCGAAATGATTGATTTAAAGAGTTTTGGACACATACATTGGAACTTCATTTACATTGATAGGCATGCTATGTTTGGTTTGTTGTGTTTGTTTGCAATTATCTCAACAAGTTAATAACTAGCACTTGCACCTTTGAAGGGTGCAAGGGTTAAGTTGATAGTCTTGTATATTTTTGATGATGTTCTTGAATAGTTATTCATAAACTCTCCCTATCTACTTCCCTACTTTTTTCTTTATATCTTTTTTATTCACACACATGGGCACTCAGTTCTCCCTCCTTATCTCTTGTTGGTATCACCATTGCTATTACACCAAAAGCTTGAGCTATGAATGAATGTCACAATAGTCAGAGACAAGGGTCCATGGGAGGCAATTAAGCATATGTCACAAATCCATCAGTCTATGTTGAACGGTACCTTCACCTAGAAGGGACAAAGACACCACCCTCTCAACAATCCCCCCCAACATGACTTAAGGGATTTGAACCCGTAACTTAGCACTTTGATACCACTTGTTAGAATCATCATTGCAATTACACCAAAAGCTCAAGCTATCAATGAACATCACAACAACTAGAGGAAAGAATACATGGGAGGTAGTTAAGCACATCTCACAAATCTACTGGTCTATGTTGAATGTTACCTTCACCTAGAAGGGATGGAGGCACCAACCTCCCAACATCTCTATATTGGCTTACCCTTATTTACATTTTTCTTCTATGTATCTATATCCTATTTCCTCCATTTCTCTTTGATCTACTCTATATATTTGTTTGATTGATGTATCTTTTAATATTCATCCATCACCTGATATATCTTTATCATTCTCTCTCTATCTCCCTCCTCTCATCTCCATATTTCTCTCTCTCCTCTCTGCTCCTTCTCTTCTCTCCCTTCATAACTATTTTCCACTTTTATATTTGATTTTGATTAATCTATTTACAATTTGTCTCTCCTTATATTTTTCCTATCAACTTTTATATCAATAAACATTTTTACCTTTCTGCATAAAATGGACAACCTAGCTATTTTGAATCGATAAATTAAAATTGTCTCTATCTCTGCATCTCCATCTTACTCTAAATTTCTATCACAGGTTTCTCTAATTTGCACACTCTTCCTATCAGGGTAAACTTTACGAAACCCCCTTCCAGAAAAAGATATAAATTATTGGCGAATCTTTCATTATTTTAAAAAACCAAATCCTTTTTATTGGCAAATCTCTCAATTTTTATTTATTTAAATATGATTTACACTATCAATTATTTAAGAATCATAATTATTGATTAGAAAATATTGGTGAATCTCAATAATAATAGGAATTTCATTGATAGTCATAGAATATTAGAAATCAAAATTGAACATGTTTTATCTCATGGAAATTATGAGGATAATTACATTATATATTAAATCAATAGTGAAAACTAAATATTGGTAATATATCCTTAAAGTTACTAATAATTATCATAATCTTGTGAATTAATTTTAATTTCTTCAATAATATATAATATTTAGGTGAATCAAGTCTAATCATATATAAGATATTGTGGTGAATCTTTGAGTTTAATTTTTTTAATAAAATAAATTATTGAGTGATTTTAAATATTTTAGAACTAAATTTATTAAAAATGTGGTGATTTAGGTTGCATTAAATATTAAATTATTAGACAAATTACTAGCAAAAAATTCTAAAATTTGCAAAATTACGAATATTCACCATTAAAAAATACCTTACTCCCAATCTCCCTCCTTGTCCTTTCCTTTGTAGCTTTCTTATACACACATGAACTCATTTCTCCTTCGCTATGTCAATCTTATCTTACCCCTCTTTGGACAATTCACGTCTTACTATATATAATTTATTTGCTCTATTTATTTTTTATCTTCTCTATGTATCTATCTATATACTATCATCTCTCTCTCTCTCTCTCTCTCTCTCTCTCTCTCTCTCTATAACTATCAATCTTTATGCCCATCTCTCACTATTCTATGTTCTTATTATTCATCTTACTTAGCCTCAACCTCTCTTCCCTTATCCCTCCCTATATCTCCCTACCCCTCTAACTATCATTTCAAGTATGAAATTAACTGCTTAGACTTTTCAAATTCACACAATATATCATCTTACCATATTTAAAAATGATAATTTAAAATACTTACAAACATATTGATTAATATAAGTTAAGCAAGAAATTCTCTTTGTAAAGGTCTTTCTTGCAACTACCCTTTGGCTATAATAGTGTAAGTGTGGAATAATCACCTACATCTATCCTTTAGTTTTGAGGGGTATATATATATAAAATTCTTCTCTCAAGACTTGCAATTGGCCTCATGTTCACTCACTCTAGGAGATTTGAATCCAAGTCTCAGTATTAGTCCCTAGTTTAATCTCTATCGATGTTTTCACCTCTTATCTCCTCTTCTCTACTGTTATGTTTCATGTAGTGCCTCTCCCATTTGATTTTTGTAAGTCATCCTGATGGATGCAACCTTCTTGATCTCCTTGAGAAGAGATCGTGATTGGGACTATGAGTGGTCTACACCCTTGAGGTGATTGGATTTAGGTTACTGTATAAGTTGCTTTGATTATACTTTTGGCTGATTTATGAGATTATGATGTGTTAGATCATTGATATTTGTGACAGTGGTTACTAGGATCAATGTGGTATCATGAGGTTGTTCCATGATTATTGTGAGATGTTTGCAGAGATTGCACTATGTACTACTACCCTACTACATTGGGCTAGGTTTCTGTAGCAATGGTTAGTCATGTTTATGACTATGTTCACTTATGTGTTTTAAGTGCCTTTTTGTTGTTGTTTAAACAACCATTATTAAATTGTTAAATAATTAGAAATGGATTTCCCATGTTGGATTCATTGGTGTTTTGTTGTAGATATTTACCTTGTTATATTTTGATCCGAAGGATACTTGTTACTCATGTTATGTTTTACATTTGAGATTACATGAGGGTTGGATGTTATACCTTGATTTTAGTATCATAGATGTTAGACTACTATGTTGTTCAATTGATCATATTGCATGATGATGCTATTTTGAGATGACAACATATTTTATGATGATATCTGGTTATCCAATATTTGGACACATCTCTAATTATGTTATGTGATGGATTTAATGTTATGAGTATTTATTTCATTCATGAATTGTTATGCTTTATGCGAATGTCAGTGATGTAAATGGATTATTTCGATATAATTAATTAAATAGTTAAATTAGGCGATTTAATGCATTTATTGCTTTGACTAGGTTATTATATGCAATTGTACTTGATCATGTATTTTAGTGTGCAGGATTTATATCCCTGGCAGTGGTATGTGGAGTTAGTGATTCAACTATTCATAGTTTACCAATATCATCCCTGCATGATTGACATATCCTTATTTTAATTGTTTATTTAAACCTTTTAGTGATTATTAAATTCAAACTCATTTGTATTATGTGATTAGACTAGTGAATGTGTTTGTGCATTTAGAGGTCTGCATTGTCACAAAAGTTGTTAAGGAAATTTCTATGATTTTGGGTTTTTGGGCTTTACTTTTATTATTTTTAATTTCTCTAGTAGCTCTGCCATAGATGAATTCCTATTAATAGTGATGCTGAGATAAACTCAACAGAAGAAAACACAAAGTGAACCAACACCAGAAAGAGATAGATAACAATATTCTTCTAATTGATTCATTAAATGATCAGTATATACACTTTCTTGCTTAAATATTTCTTCTCTTATGAATTTGTATCCAAAAACTTGACCCAAACCTAAACCTAAAAACTCTATTTATACTTGCTAAGATGGCCTACGAAACATTCTAGATTATTACATAATAAGAAAGTCGACCCAAAGAGATCTCAAAATGGCTTACAGAATGTTCTAGATCTTACCAAAATGACTTATAGAATGTTCTAGATCATTACAAAATAGGAAAATTGAGCCCACAGTGATCTAGGCACATCCCAAGAAAAGATCTTATCATAAATGATGCAATAAAAAAAAATCTTGCAAGTCAGCAATTGCTAAAACTTGGCAGTGACTGAAATGCAGTAGTAGCCTAAAGCATGATGGCCATATGTGCATGTGGAAAATAAAATTAAAATTTAAAAACACTTAATGTGGGTGCTCCTACACCATACACCCGGTGATAATAGAATCCAAGTCCCTTGGATTGTCCTTCCTCTTTTTTGTCTTCCAATTCCTTGGTATTTGTTGTTTGTACTTTGGCCAAGTACCCAAGTCAACTTTCATATTTTCATAAACCTCTTCCACATAAGAATTCAGGTAGAACTCTTGCAAACTTGCAATAAATGGACTAGAAAAAACAAATGGGACCTCATCATATATGAATTCATCAATCTGGTTCATTCTAGGAACCTTTGCATCCTTTTTTTCGATGTCTTTATGCCACAATATCTCCATGCTTGGAGACAAATTCATCACTATTTGATCCTTGTTTATCCTCCTAGCTTCATCACAAGTCTTCTTCCTTGCTGCAACTATTATCCTTTTGATAGGCTATACCACTTTCTTTTTTAACTTAAAATACCATTTCTTGGTTCCATCAAGAACCATCACATCCATCTCTTTTCCATCTTTATGAACCCTTTCATCACAAGGCTCATCAACAATTACCACTTCAACCTCTTTCCTATCTTCAAAAACCTTTTTATCATAAGGTTCATCAACAACTATTTGCTGCAAACTTTTTATATCAACATCAATTTGTTCATTTTGTCCTTCCAATGGACAAGTTTTCTCTTCATTGGCAACCAAGTTCTCTATTCCATCTTCACAAGCTTCTGTAATCTCAAAGGATGGTTTCTCCAAAGCACTATTTTCTTTTTCCATATTTTTTTTCAATTGCTCTTTTAGTCTCGCTAAATTTTCTTCCCCTTTTTAAAGTTTCCTCATCAGGAATCTCATTTTCTCTTCTATCTTTTGATTCATTCTAGCTTCCTCTTCTCTCTCTCTCTCTCTCTCTCTCTCTCTCTCTCTCTCCCCCCTCTCTTCCTCTCTTTTATTTTTTTAAAAATCACAATATGAAACCCATGCATCTAAAAATATCCTCTAATCATGAGATAGATCTCCTGCTGTGACCATTTTCTCCTATCTAGGTTCTCTCCACTCAACCTAGTCTTGTGGCCACTCTATAGGTTCTCTTCCCAACCTGTCACAACGAACACAAACTCACAATTCACCTTTTTCTAGACCTTTTTCTGAGCTTCGATACCAATAATGATGCAGAGATAAACTCAACAAAAACAAACACAAAATGAACCAACACTAGAAAGAGATAGATAACAACATTCTTCTAATTGATTCATCAAATGATCAGTATATACACTTGCTCTCTCAAAGATTTCTTCTCCTGTAACTTCATATCCAGAAACTTGACCCAAACCTAGACCTAAAATCTCTATTTATACTTGCTAAGATGGCCTATGGAACATTCTATATTATTACATAATAAGAAATCTGACACAAAGAGATCTCAAAATGGCTTCCAGAATGTTCTAGATCTTGCCAAAATGGCTTACAGAATGTTCTAGATCATTATAGAATAAGAAAACTGACCCCACAATGGTCTAGGCACATCCCAAGAAAAAATCTTATCATAAATGACGCAATAAAAAAAATCTCACAAGTTGGCAATTGCCACAACTTGGTAGTGACTGAAATACGGCATCAACCTAAAGCATGATGGCCATATGTACATGTGGAAAATGAAATTAAAACTTAAAAAATCTTAATGTGGGCATCCTACACCAAATAGGAATAGCCTATTTTTGTTTAGGTTGATTCAGAATTTAACTAGATCCTTTGGTTAATTTCCCTAATCCATTATTGACTTGTAAAGTGAATAAGTATTGAAAAAGGCATTTAATTCTTGACTTCTCACTTTTGAATTAGAAATATTGAGAATAAAACCCAAAATCCTCTTCATGAAGAATTACTATTTTGTTCATTGTGGGAGCTACAGGTGTGGGATCGTCATGAGATCGGGTGAGGAGACATTGAATTGCTGCAATTTTCGGCTACTTCTGGGATGTTTTTATTTTATGGTTCCAATTCCTATTTTTCCCTTTTGGATGTGAGGTATGGCTTCTTCATTTTATTATATCTTCTCTATTTCTACTTTCATTTTTTGTAGCTGTTTGTTAAGAGACTAAGAACTACTGCTTCCCTCCATTTTTGTATGCTAGCTCTACCCGATTGGGCAGGTATGAGCATTTCCCTATTTTCCAGGATGAGGGTTTGGGGTTTTGCATTGTTATGCTGGTTTTTTTTGCATGCAAACTCCAAAGCAAGATTTTATTTGATATTTGTGGCTGTTGTGCCCTAAGACCAAATGGGTTTTTATTTTGGAGTTTTCTCATTTTTGGGGTTTTTACCTCATTTTACGTGCCACCTATTTTCTCAAGTTTTCTTGGCTTGAGTTTGGTCACAGACCTAGATCATCCATAGGATGCCAGTTAGAATATTTTTGCACTTTTATGTTTGCATTGGGATATGTGTTAGATCTGTACTCTCGACTTTATCTTCGATTGAGTGATTTTATACCTGTTGTTTTTATTTCTTTTGTACCTTTGTTGTTATTTTGTGGACACTAGGATTTATGTAGAATCCACTCCTGAATTGAGGCTGATTGAGTGAGTTCATGATGTTTGGTCTTGTTGCATCATTGAGATTTGTGTAGGATCCATACTCCCAGATTGAGGCCAGTTGAGTGAGTTCGTGGTGTATGGTTTTATTGTTTTTGGGATTCATGTAGAATCCATCCTCCCAACTCTATTTTTGGTTGAGTTATTTTTGCATTGTGTTCTCATCCATTCCTTGTGTGATGATCTTTGCGATTGTGGTACGCCACACATGAGCACATGCACGTGCATTTGTCGAGTAACTTGCAGGGCCCAATCTTTTGTGGTACTTCTAGGAGTTATGATCATTAGGGTTGGGTTGGGAATATGCATGCCTATGGGTACTCATCGTTGGATGAGCATAGGTAGGGTAGAGTAGCATATGGAAGAGGCTTCTATCTCATAGCCTAGCAATCATGGCGCCATAGGTTGGTAGAGGGAGATTTAATCAAGTAATAAATAAATAAAATATCGGGTGGTAATAAAACTTAAGATAATGAAAAAAATTCTGTGCTAGAGCCTTTTCGTTGAGGGAGTTGAATCTGCATGATTTGAGCTTGAGCTTGTTAATGCCAAGTAACTCTCTATGATGTCAACCCCTACTTAGTAGCCCATTGAGTGTCTAACTAGGAATTGTAGTTTATGCATTGTCTATGTTCTTGGTTTCAGTCATCATACTATTTGACATGAGTGTTAGCCATGGGCATTTGATTTATGTGTGTGGTTGGATCATTATCTCCATTAGCGTAGTGGGAGTGGACCTATGAGTTTCACATGGTTGGGAGGCATAGCTTCTTATACCACGGCTAGTGATTGGTGTACAAAGATAGTCTTTTGTCCTAGCGCGACCATTGTTGGATGTTTTCCCTTGGTACTTTGGATTTCAGAGTATGCTTTCTTGTGATTTATGCTTTCATTGGAATGCTTGGATATCATGTTTAGATGATGCTAGTTTATTTGATGCATTCCTATATTATGATGTTTAACATATGATTAGATGATGTGAATTGCTTTGTTGGAGTATCTATTGCTTATTAGTTTAGTGTGTTAGATTTCTTAGTTGTATGATGTTTAGCATATGATAGATGATGTGGTTGATTTATTGGAATATCTAATGCTTTACTTTTAGCATGTTACATTTCCATATTTTTATGTTGTGGCACATTTTAGTAGTGATGTCCTAATAAGATAGTTTTGATGATTTGATCAGTAGTTTGAGATGTTACGTGCAGGCGATGGCTAGGGCCCACGATGGTCTTATGATGTTATTATGGTTGGGAGGAACTGAGTATTTGGTTTAGTTGTTCAATTTATTGTGATATTATTTCTGTACATTATGATGTTGCTTTCAGTTCTTTCCATTCACTGCTATATTAGATGGTTAGATGTAGTTTTTGTCTTGTAGTTATTGTTTCGAGTGTCTTTGCCTTGACTATGGATATGGTAGTCCTTGATGTGGATGTTTGATTTCATGTTTTATCCCTTGTTTTGGTCCTTAGAGTAATTCTTTCTTTAATTGGGTGATCATGCATTAGCATTGGGTGATACATTAAAGTATCACACTCAAAACAAAAGAATTGTACAATACTAGAAAGTATCACACACCCATGTAAACTCTATCATGCAACACTCTATTGTACTATATGCCTCTTGGAGAAAGGTTGTATGATACTAATGAAGTATCACACGTCTTCTTGCGAAGTGTCCCCTGAACCCTGATTGTATCACATGCCTTTATTAGAAAGGTCGTACGATACTAGAAAGTATTGTACCATGCTGATTTAAAATATCGCCTAGGTTTTTAGAAAACTTGTCTGGGTGGACAGTGGGCACTTTTTGGTTTGACTAGAGATTTTTTGGAGGTGCTCTAGATACCTTTTATAGTGTTCTTGAATACCTTGGAATTGCATTTCGAATTTGGTATGTTTTCAGATCTAAAATCATTTGTGTCCTTCTGTGGTTAGTTGTTTTGGTCAGTAGTGACATTTGGAGATTTGTTGGTATTTAGATGTTTGTTTAGTCTTCCGTTGCGATATTTGTGATCCCTGTATGATGTTGTCAATCGTATTCATACTTGAAAAAAAAAAAAATTTGGCTTGTATTTCATCCTTGTTCCAAGGATATCTGGGCAAGGCATTACATTTCATCTTACTCTCTTCCACATGCCCTTTCATCTTATCTCTCCCTATATTTCCATATCCTTCTAACTATCAACTCCTATATATGAAATGAACAACTCTTTGAAATCAATAATTGAAAATTGGTTGTATCTCATCATCTTTATATGTCATATTTTCTATTATACTCTATATCTATGTAAATTAAGCTTAAATAATTACATTGATTACTTTCACATTTAGAAACGAGAATCAATAGTTTTTAACCACTCAATAACTAACTATAAACTATCAATTAATTTTTTAAAACTGTAAAGCATCATTTAAAACTTAAATAAATTAAATTAATTACTTCTAATTTTGAAAACCATAATCAATAGTTTTTAACCACTCAATATAAGCAATAAATTATCAAGCTATTTTTAAAAACTGTAAAGAAATTTAAATTTTTTAGAATTATTACAAATTAATGAAATTTGCAAATGTAAAGTGCCTTCATATTGAGGAAGTAGGATTGAATTTCCGTGAACTCCATACGGAAAAATCATTTACAGTCCTTTTCCAAAGAGAGAAATCTGATAAGAAAACAATTTTTATTGCTTTGCCATGGAAAAATTGAATTGTCAGTTTTAAAAACTTGGAGGAGGATTTACTCTTCATAAATTAATCATCGTTGTCCACTGAATTTTCCATATCAATCCCGTTTAGTATTTTCTGATACGAAATCACTTCAACGTCTCTTCAGGATCATGACTATTCACAAACTGAAACTTAATAGTGATCTATAAAAAGATGATCACGGATTTACAATTCAATATAATTAAAATTATTGAATTGCTTATATGAATAATGAAAACCAATTCAAGCCATCAACATGATCAACTGGTTGATGATTTCCCACTGATACGATCCACTTGACAAACAAAGTTTCATGAACATTCATAGCTTTACAAAATTACCATTTTTTATATATAATCCCCTGATCGGATCTCCTTGCGCCAAGCAGAATAATTACCACCAGAATTGTTCACCTACAAGTGGAAAGTGCCAAGAGTTCAGGCTCTGACACTGTTAACAAAGATCAATAACTGCAACGGTCTATCCCTATCACAATGCTCTTTGGAGTCCTTCACTGTTAATCTTCTTGTTCAATGGACCATATTAAAATTTAAGATTTAAACAAACCCTCATATAATATCATTGTGATTTGTTAGTTTTAGAGAAAGGGGACTAAGACTGTATATTCGTGAATTTGCAGCATGCTTTCTCAAGACAATAGAGAGGCGGTCAAAGATCTTCGGTTGTCTTCTACTTGTATTAAGAAATTATACCGTAAACATGAATTGCTCCACTGGCCTTTCCAAAAGTTAAACCATAATTACAGACAATGGAAAACTCACCATTTCCTGACACCGCATCTATAAAACTCGCACCACACAAGCAAGGAAGTTCTCATGGATTTCCAATCCATATGATTTTCCTCCTTTTCACCTGTCCGAGATCCTCTTTCAGGTGTCCGACAACAAATGCCAGACAACAAAGTTGTTCAATTTAGTAAGAGTCGAATTAATATAAATTTTTATTTTTATTTTTTATTAATAAGAACATTATTCAACTAATTTGTCCAATAAGATAAGCAAATATACGAGTTCAAAAAATAATGAAGAGTGTTTGACCAAACTGTCCAATGCACTGACATGAGATATTACATCAAAATCAATAAGAATTTCGACAAATTAGTTAGAGAATATATGTAAACAAGGATTGAATAAATGACAGAGGAGTGTCATGGAATGACACCATTGCACAAAAGACATCACCGGCGAGAATATTGTATGAGTGAGTTTCCACTCTTTAACAAAGAAGTTACGTTTCCCTATAACCTTTTCTAGTCCAAAAGATACCCAATCTAACTAGAGAAATCCTAACAATATAAATTGGACAAGAGTAATATTTTTGTACTACATAATACATCCATACACAATTTTCAAATATAACATAATTGTGAGCATACAAAAATATACATCTTATAAACTAACTCTATTTCAACTATATGAAAAACGTGATAGTAATAACTAAATAAAAAGACACCACCATATTCTAATATAATTGTTTAGGAAGCCAAGTATGTTAGGATTGAACATGGACATAAATAACAGTTACATGAAAATATAAACAATATCATAATGTATTGCATAAAAATGTAATAAACGGAATAAACATTAAGCAACTAATGCATACTCTTACATGATTTTGCAAACTTCAAAATATGAAAGAAAACGAATAAAATAAAGATAACATGAACATAAAATAACTTAATCTACTCAACATAGTACATATGCAAACCTCATAAAATCATCAAGTGTAGATGATTTTATTGTTATGGGATGTGGTTGCTCACAATTCCTGCAGCATAACAATGGGGTAGATAGTGCTTCATTTTTGGAAATGAGGAGAGAGCTCTCCTTTTATAGGAAAAGAGGTGCAATGGACGGTTGAGATTGAGTGCAAGATGGAAGGCTAGGATCTATTAGGATCAATGAGGTGTCCATGAGGTGGAGGCCAAGTAGACTCCATGTGGATTAGGCTTTTGACCATTCAAAGGGGGCAATATGCTCACACATGTGTGAGCAACATTTGATGTGACATGTCTATGATATGTGTAAGAGGGTTGGAGGCTCAAGGTTTCTCACACATGTGTGAGACACCTTTGAAAGTGATGGGTCAATGACATGTGTAAGAGGTTGGAGGCTCAAGGTTTCTTCACACATGTGTGAGACACCTTGGTTCACATGTGAAGAGGGACAAGTGTGTAACTATGTAAGAGTCACATGTCACATGTGACTAGGGTTTGCTAATCCTTTGATTAGAATTGTGCAAATGATTAGGGATGTGATTAGATGAGAAAATAAGATTAATTAGTGGATAAGTGGATTGACCTAGGTTAGAAGGATGGGTTAGGTTAGGAAAGTGAGGTTAGGTGAGGGTTAAAGTTAGGAGCCATGTGCTCAAATAGAATTAAATTTAATATTTAATTCCAAGTGGGATTAGGAAAGAGATTAATTAAGTAAATGAAGTACTTAATTAAAGTGAATGGGTTAGCATTTGAATAAACTTTAGTTTATTTAAATCAAGGAATGACTAGGATTTAAATAAACCTTAGTTTATTTAAATTAAGGAAGGGCGAATATAATTAAATAAATGTAAATTTATTTAATTAAAGGTAAGGTAATTAAATAAATAATAAATATCTATTTAATTAGTCAGGATAAGGGATTTGGACAATTTTAGGTGTCTACACATAAAATAATAGATCGCACAAAAGATAACAGAAGACACAAAGATTTAACAAGGTTCACACAATCCTTGGGCTACGTCCACCAACATCAATTCTAATATTATTATTATCTAGTGATTACAATCTACAATCCTTAATAGCTCAATACCGCTACAAGAAGCTACAATATCAATATACATTTTGAAATCCCTAACCCTAAGTCATTTTATACAAGCATTTTTCTCTTACAAAATTAGGGCTAGAATAAGCCATCCAATAGAAAATAGCAGCTGACACCCTTTACAATGGTAGGACCATTTTTGGCTTCAAGGGCTTTGCCTCTAAAAACCTTGATGAGGGTGTTTCCCCTCAACCCCACCCTTTACTACAATAGAGAGCGCAATTGGGAAGCCACCCCTTGACCTTGTCCTGGGGATGCTACCCTCAAACCCCTATAGAAATAATCTATAGAGAAATTGCGTCGAATGAACTTTCAAGTCTGATTAGGCTCCACATCACAAAAAAGTAATCTCAATATTTAACATCTCAAACTCAAAATGAATCACATCTTCTTTTCTTACTATTATAAGTGTGAAATTGATCAAAAGCTTAATAAAAATAATTTATGCTTTCTTTCAAGATTCAAAGGTATCAACTATGGAAAATATTATTAACCATCACCTTCAAACAATGCTTAATTCTTAAAATTATGAAATAATAATGTCTTACTGTACTTGTAGTAGTACTATTAAATTCACATATGCACAATTAGTACAATTACTAAATTGATTTCAACCAAATCATAAAAGACACTATTTTAGTTATTGGAATATTTCTAAAGTTGCGATATTTCTTTATTGATTTTATATATTACAAAAATTATTTTGGTTCAATATGATTGGTTGAATTTGTTTTGTCTTATAAGACCACTTTTTTTGGAGGCTCCTCCATGAATCATTTTTTCTGACAATATTTTAGGAGTGCACAAAAGACATTCAATTACTATGAACTAAAAATAAATATCACAGTTTATTACATATTTATGTAAGAAAATATATCTAATTATAATATTCATCCTTTCTTACTTATTTTGTTTATATTTTAGGAGAGTATTTTGTTAATCTTACATTACTAATAACCATTATGATATTCACTAAAATTTGTTAATTATTAACAATTAACAAAAGTTTAAATAATAAATTATGTTATTATTACCAACTATGGAATGTAAGTACAATCAAATTAATAGATTTATAGCTTCCTACTAGTGTTAATATCCTTTTACCAATATTTTGTTTATTTTTAATCTTTAAAATCATGTGAGATAATATAAATAAATAAAAAGATAATAGTCAATAGAATAATGTAATCTTTAACATTGTGAAATAATAATATCTCTTATTGTACTTGTAGGAGTACTATTACATTCACATATGCACAATTAGTACAATTACTAAATTGATTCAACCAAATCATGAAAGACAATTTTCTAGCAATTAGAATATTTCTAAAGTTGTGATATTTCTTTATTGATTTTATATATTACAACAATTTATTTCGGTTCAATATGATTGGTTGAATTTGTTTTGTCTTATAGGACCATTTTTTTGGAGGCTCTTCCATGAATCATTTTTTCTAACAATATTTTAGGAGTGCACAAATGAAATTCAATTACTATGAACTAAAAATAAATATCATAGTTTATTACTTATTTATGTGAGCAAATATATCTAATTATAATATGAATCCTTTCTTACTTATTTTGGTTATATTTTAGGAGAGTATTTTGTTTATCTTACATTACTAATAACTATTGTGATATTTACTAAATTTCATTAATTATTAACACAGGTTAAAATAATAAATTAAGTTATTATTACCAACCATAGAATGTAAGTACAATCAAAAGAATATATTTATAACTTGCTACTAGTGATAATATCCTTTTACCAATATTTTGTTTATTTTAATCTTTGAAATCTTGTGAGATAATAGAAATAAATAAAAAGATAATAGTCAATAGAATAAAATGATGTATCTTCAAAAAAAAATTTCAATTATTTTGATTATACTATAAATATTTTAATTATATTATAATTATTATTAAACTAAAATTAGAATATTAATAATTTCTAAACTATAATGCAAGTACATGCCATTATGTGGCACTTGTTAAGACTTGAAATGCAAAGATATCTAATTGACTCCCCAACTAGTTTTCATCTACCTTCAGTTATAGTATTACAATAGCTGCTTACATGCACTTACCATAAGAAAATTGTAGGTGGAAATATTTATTACGGTATTTATCTTACAAAAATAGTCTAGAGTGTTTTTCTTATCTAAATGCTAAGAATGCCTATTTCATAGAACATAACAAGTTTGTAACAATTATTACATATCGAAAAACATTTCCATTAATGATCAAAATTTATTCATATATTGATACCCAATGATCATCAAAGATAAAAATTATTTCTAAATAAAAAAATTAGAAGAATTACAAAGGAACAACTTTATTTAGTTTAGAGTGGTTGAATTAGTGAAATGTTCACTAGTGATGTTTTAGTTCTCAAACATTCCATTTATTATTCTCTTTTAGATGAAGGAACTCAATCATACTAAAAATACAATTTCATGCTAAAAAAACTATACTCAATTTCTCTCAATTTTATTTGAATGGGCTTTCGAGACAAGCTCGCTGATGGCAAAAGAAGACTTGGAAAGAAGCAAAAGAACACAAATCAATTCTTTGGATGATTTTGACTCACCTTAGGTATTGAGAAGGCATCATTATTATGCTAAACATCTAGGGTTTTCTCAAAGCCCATAACCATATCTTTGGCACTGTATTTCATGTTGGGAATGCCATTTTCTTTCAATTTATGAAAAGCTTCTCTCTAAATGAGATATTCTTCAAACACAGTAACTCTAGGTGATACATGACTGGTATTTTGACTAAGAAAAGAACAAGTGTTATTGCTCATCTCATTTCAAATCTATTGACATAATTGTAGTTCACTAACTATTGGCAAGTAAAAAAGGATTTCCAAAGCATTGGACAAAGGGATAAGATGAAGGATGAATTAACATTATCGTATCATAGAACTCAATTACAATCAAGATAAAAGAAAAGGACTAGACCACAGGGGGCAACTTCCCTTTGAGATGGTGAAAGAATTTGATGAACTTGTTGCTTAGGATAGAGCTTCTTGTTGTATTTCTTTCTTTCTTAATAAATTTTTACCCCTCTTTTTCAAAAAATTACAATAGAGATAAAATAAAAGGACTAGACCATAAGAAAGTTCAATTATTTAAAAAACACTGACAAATACTTAGCTTGAGCACATGTCTAGTAAGTAATCAAGTTCTATATGCTCTTAGATTTTTTATAACACTACTTTTAGTAGAAAAATGAGTGGAGTCAACACCCTTTTATTCTTTAAATGGTTATTACTACTCTCTTAACCATGTCTAATTAATAAAAGAACCCAAATCAAACCTCATGACACCGTTTCTTCTCTTGTTGCACACAATCCACATAGTTTGCTTTTAAAATCCGTGTAAGAATTTCCTCCCTTACTGACAAAATAATTACCTCTCATTGTTAAAGAAAATGGCTCATGTCAGCAAAATCTACTAGAATTACCTAGCTTTTCTGCATTTGTTTAATGTCCATCCCAATTTTACGCAAAGAAGTGTGGCTTGCAAAGATGCCAAGATTGTCAATTTGATAATTACACAAGCCATTGTGGAAAACCTATCTTAAATATATTTGCTCCATAATGTGTAATTTCTATGCATGTGTTCAATGATACAAAGGGTGTAGAATTCATGTTGGTACTTAGGGTCTATTTGGTTGCTGGCATAGGAATTGAAAATTAGAATAGAAAAATGGAATGGGAATGAAAATGGGGAATGGGAATAGAAAAGGGCAATTCCAATCCTGTTTGGTTCACTTAGAATTTGATTCAGAATATGTTAATCCATTGTTTGCTTGTATAAAAATGGAATAGGAATAAGGTTAAGTTTTGTATTATTAAAAATATTTCCCTTAAATTTTTTTGTTTTAATTTTTTGGTTTTTGGTTTATTTTTTCAATAATGGTAAAAAGTTTAATATTTTCATTTTTATTTTAAATCCATTTAAGTAAATGAGAAATATAATTTATTTCATTTTTAAAAACAAATAAATATAATAATAGAAATGTTATAAAAAAATGTAAAAATAAAATAAAAAATAAAATAAAAATAAAAAAATCAAATCGGGAATAGGAATAGCCTATTCCAATAATAAATATTTTTTGGCATAGACATGCTCATTCTAGAGGCAAAATTTTAATATGTTTTCCAATTCCCAATTCTGATTGAGCATACCAAAAAGAAAATATAAAACATATTCTAATTTTCTCTTCCCATTCCAATCCTATTCTAGCAACCAAATGGGCTGAGGTCCTGTTTGGTTGCTACAATCTAATTTAAGAATTGAAATTTGGAGTTCTAGAACTTGAATTTTAGATTATGTTCTTCAAAATTTAATTTGGGACTATTTGATTCAAACCCAAAAATATTTGATATTTTGAATTTGCTATTCCAGATCTATTTGGTTCAAATCCAAAAAATATACCATTGACAATAGATTAGGATCTTTGCTAATGATATCGTCAGATTTGATAATAGGCATTCACAATGGTTCCAAGTGATGATCACTAAAGAAAGAGAGTCCAGTTGTTTGCTTTGAATTGTGAATGGAGAGTTGAGTGATTTGTATTAAATTGTTGGCATTGCATAAATAATAGTTTAAAAAAAACTACAAAATACATTAAAATTATTGAGAAGAGAAAAGTAGTCAACCCAGGCATATGCACTATGGATTAGATTGAGATTTGTGTAGTTGGTATCTATGAAAAAAATTTAAAAAAATCCTTCCACCCAAAAGGAAATATGTATACTATTTCCTTTTTAAAAGATATGTTGTGGTGGTGGAAGTAAAAGACAAGTGTTACAATTATGTGGTATCTTGACTGAAGTCCAATGTATTGTTTTTTTCTTTAGAACAAGATTTGTGCATTATGGGAAAGGTGGAGACAAATGTAATTATTTTGCATCAAGTTCATGCCCAACTTCATATTCCTCCATCTTGAGCCAAACTCATGAAAAATTGGTTCCTGTAAAAAGCTTGCTTGGCTCCACTCTATACTTTTGAACAATGTAGACATGCCACCTACATAAATCAACATTTTACATCTACTCAAAAGTATGGGTTGATTAAATATTTTACATCCACTCAAAAGTATGGGTTGATCAAATATTTTACATCCACTTGGAAGAGGCTCATAAAATATGAAGCATACAATTAAGCAAAGCTGACCTCAAAATATTTTCATTTCAATTTATAGGTAACCTAAGTTTTTAAGAAAATTGGAATTAAAATGGGACTTAAAGAAACTTCACCTATTTAGATGAAAGACCAAATCCTAGATTTGATGGTAAATGGAAATAGAATTTTTTTAATTTTTTCCAATTCTAATTTTTATTTTGTACACCAAAATAACGGATGAGAAATTTTAAGGAATTACAAATGACGGTTGTAGTTTAAATCCATGAACTAAATGGGCCCTAATTGAAATACTAATTAAAGTGATTTTCTTAGCTTTCAAGATAGTGGTTGTATGTGTGATCCAATAAGGTTGGGGTTTTTTGGAGGGGCTTCCTTAAAAATAGAGGAGTTGTCATTTAGATATTTTAGGAATTTTTAAAGATGAGTGGCCCATAAGTCATATAGGGTAATGTAGCTTAGAAATATCAAAAAAAAATTGAAAATTTTAATTTTCTTTTAAAAATAATTTTGGGTCCAAAAAAATGACTGAATTGTTGACATGTAGCATAATTTTTTCTTAAGCTTGTGGGACTATTTTCAACCCCACCTCATTTTAATGAGCTCAAATTAAGAGGGATAAAGAATACAGGCTCTTATTTTGGATGAAAAGATTCTAAAAATTTTCATTAGACTTCTCTTTCCTAAAAAATTGACCCCAAGCCCCCCTCTTGGGACCCTTGTTGAAGTAATATGATCTTAACGAAAATTAAGATTGTATAAAAATACTAAAATTTACTATAATATTTATTACTTTCTAAAATTTATATATATCAAATAATGGAAAAATGTTCAAAATACAAAACTACATCCATCACTTCATTTCTTCTCAAAAACAATAAAATAAATTTTTAATTCCAAACACAAAATAAATCCCTACCTTAAGCAATCACTTGGATAAGGAAGGAATAAAATTTACAAGCCCAAATTAGAACCAAAAACCTTCTCGTATAGCTGATCCAATCTCTAACATATAAGACACTTAGGGAAACAAGTGGATAAAATAATCACAATCCCTTTTTTCGATTAGTAGTCAAAACCAATTCAATTTTCTACCTAATTGTATATCAAAAGCCTCTTGACAAGTTAAGATCAAAGAATGTCCTTGTAGAATCCAATGGAAAATTCCTCAAAATTGTAGACCAACAAAAGATGATTTAAAGACAAAAAAGGTAGAGGACTTGCATTATTTGATAAGTAGGAGATGGGTTCATGTGAACCATTACTCATGAAATATGGTTCAATGAGTTTGACTCAAAAACTACACTGTTGAATCCTGATAGCAATATCACTACTTGGATTATTCCAAATGTCCCATATCTCTTTTGAAATAAATTCATAAACTAATATTCTATGTAGGATTTAAAGGACAATTTTTTGAAGAAAATAATACGAGTTTGTCAGTTAGTGTACCAATCCAATTAAGATGCACTTCCATCCTTTTTAATTCTATACTAGTTTTTAAGACCTCTCCACCTCATTTGTCATGTAAAATAATATATTTTGATTACCTAACTCTTTACCCCAAAATAAAAAAGTGAATATTTAGTAACTCCCACATTTCCTCTATAATTATTTTATTCAAATATAGGATTTAAGATATTTGAATGAATTGATTTTTAATTATAAAATTGAAAATCTAAATCTTCATACATCAATAATTTAATAATGCAAAAACATTGGATTATGGTATCCTTCCAACCTTAGACAATGCATTGTCCTAATGGATCAATTGGAACATTTTAATCATGTTCAATAAAATCAATAATATGCATATAATATATGATAAAAAAAATTTAAATGTATTCTATCTTATCTAATTTATGCAACACTTGGGATAATGTAGTCATGCAAAAAATCATTAAGAATGATTTATCATAATAGAAATATAACAACTTTGTCTTGTTATGCAAGCTATTTTCTACATTTTAATTTTCAATTCATTTGATCTTGTATTTTTGTAATTTTTTTTGATAGATGGAACATGCATATTCATCAGATCAATTTTTATAAGGACGGTGCAAGAAAAAATTTGAAGTAACACCAAATAAAATAAGCTTGGCCAAGCATCAGATAGTTGTTTTCTAGACAAGATCTAAGTGAGAGTTTCAACACTATTACTACCTTATAATTTTACAAGGTTAGGCTACCTTGAGCTAGTTTAATGTTTGGTTAGTTCCTAGTCTAGCTTGCTATCATTTTTTCTCTTTTGAGTCTAGGGTGTGGGTCTATAGATGTGATTTTCTGTTGTTCTCTGTTGAAGTGTATTGTTGGTTTTATGGTGGGTTGATGGATGTTAGGGGGTGTTGATTTTCTTTTTCAGCACTGTTTCAAATTGGTAAACTATTTTAAATATTTTCATGTAATTAAAGTTGGGGTTTTAGCCCCCTTGTAAAAAACTTGTTTTAACCATTAATCGAAAAGAACACTAAAGCATCAAACCATGTTATTATTAGAACCAAAATCAAAATCTAATATTCTCTTATCTCAATGATTTCAATAAAAATAAATCTACATAATACCTCAAAAACTCAAAAAATCAAATGTGTATACATGTGCTTACTGTACCATACCTTAGCGTCACATGGACTTTACCACTTGTTATGGTGTCACAACACACACCCCATTTCAAACACATGTCCAAAGTGGGAACCCCTTTTTTTCTTGTGCCTTTTTCTTTTTTCTTCTATGGCTACCCTTGGATTACTGATGCATTAGATTGTAATCTTCTTTTAGTATTTTCAAAATTTGGGTTTAGTCGTAAGGTGACCCATATCATTCCTTTTTAGTCTTTGAGTGATTAGAATTGTTATGCAATTTCAATTTAGGGTTTTCCCCTTTAATTTATTTTCTAGGTATAGTGTTTTCTTAATCTTTCAAATTTTTTAGAGTTGTAGAGTTTTGCAACCACAAATTCTCTTATTGCTTTCCCATTTTTAAATTATCTTTTACGTAGTTTGGACCTTTGAAACTTGTCAAAGGTCGAATACCTGACATCTTTGACTCCTCAATATATTTGTGTCCCTTTCTTGTTTTTTCAAAGTCCTCCCTTTCTAAGATCTTTGACATGCACATGCCCTCGAAAAAATGCACTTTCAACCTCTCATTTTCTTGACTCGAATTGATTGTCCATTAAACTTTCAAATTTTTTAGACTTCGAACTTCAAAAAGTAGATGAAGTTTAACTACAACAATATTTTTCTTCCCCACTTTTCTACATAACTCAAATGACCAGTTTAATAAAAAATTTGGACTTGTCAAATTTTTAGCCTCTAACATATCTAACATCTTTGACTCTAAGGTTACTACACACACATTTTAAATACATTAACTTTTTACACTATTGGGATTTTGACTTTTGAGGGTGTTATAACACTTTGACATCTTTTGTAGTGCCTGCCTCTAGTTTACATTTTGTTATTATTGCCAAACTCTTTTAGGCTAGTTTATGCTTGATAATTATTAGCATTATCTTTTAGTTTGTCAGATAATGTTTCATACTCAGTTGATTTTATGATGAGATTACTTGGTACTAGTTACTTCAGGTATGCATGATTATACCTTGATGATGATGATTATAGTGATTTCAATTATTTCATGATGATTAGTTAGATGGATTATCATACATTTTTTCTATGGATACTTACCCCATACTGCATGTGTATATTTTCTTTATGTATGATGTTTTTGATGTGGTTAAGGAAAGGAGTCATAGTCACCTACTAGTCGAGATCTACACGATGCACCACTTATTGCCATTGCCTATTTAGTTTAGAATATATATTTTTATATGCATGTATGTTATGCAAATTGCAGTTACTAGGTATTGACTTCCTTGAATTGCCAGGATGGGTGTACCCTATCACAATACCTCAATGGTAAGAGATGGAAAATAAATTCTTAATTCCAAATCCTAACCTTTAAACTAATTGTCCTAGAAAATTAGGACAAGTATATGAGATGATTACCCTTCCAAATGCATCGTATAACATAAATTCATGATTATAACCCTTGAGTTTGATCTTGTATGTGGTATTTTATGATGGGTTTATGTATTTTGTCTTCTAGGTCTTTGGTGACTTTTCTGTTAATTAAGTCAAAATTAAAAGATTAATTAATGATTTAATTTAATGGAAAATTATTAAAATAATTTCAATATTTAATTATATTTAATAAATTAGGAAATTAATTAAATTTAAAGAATTAAATTTAAAGAGGAAATTATAGTTCTAATATGAGAGCGTAATAATATTTAATTAATTTAATGATAATACATTTAGGAGATCATTTTTAAATAAATGCTAGATAATATTATTACTTAAGTTAATAAATATTATATTAAAAACACTCTGAAAATTAATAAGAGAGAAAAAAATTATTTAATAAAGTTTATTTTAATAAAATTTCATAAAGTATGCATGAAGTTTCGAAAAAGATAATAAAGAGTTAAAAAGTTGTGATCAAGGAGTTCCCTTGGGTGATCGCACAATTAGTGCCCCAAGTTTAGGAGAGAACTCCTTATCAGCAATTGAGGGTCCATTTTCTAGGGACCGAGAATTTTGGAGAAGGGAAATTTCAGAGAGAAGGTTTTGAGAGAAAGGATTTCTCTCACAATCTTTGGGTGTTTGTGAATTTAGCATCAAAATTGGGTAGATCCTTGTGTTTTGTTCACCTAGTTAATTATGTTATATTCCAGTTTTCATTGTGATTGTGAATTGTCTATCTGAATTTCATTGTGGCGAATCTTTCAATATTTATTTTGAAATTACTGGTATGCATGAGGATTTCCTCTATATACATAAGGATTTAAAAGATTAGTAAAACCCTCGTTTTGTAGATTTAAAGTTACAAATTAATTTGGGAAGGGTTTTGAAAGAAATACAAATTTTAGATTAAAAATTTGATTGGTTCGTTGTATTTTTCCTATTAGAGTGTTTGATAGAACATTTATAAAAATAAATACATTAAAAAATTTTAGAATTGAGGAGAGGGGATTGTTTATTGTAAATGATTATATATATATATATATATATATATATATATATATATATATATATATATATATATATATATAATTATATAAAAGTATTTAATAACAAAGGAGGAGAGGTGGGTTTTACCCCACCTCGCCCCTTCTTCCTAACTCTAATGGCACTTTAATGTGTTACGCTACCCGTAGTACCAACTGTGGCAGTAGCAATAGTACCTAGTACTATTGCTATGACCATAGTGGGCTCGCGATTGATAGCCTACAAAAAGGGTTGCATGGCTTCACTCTGGTTGATGAGCCTAAAATGTCCTTTCAAAAATGTTTTTTTTAAAATTTTTTTTTTATCAAACACAATTTTTATTAAATTAAATTATGAAATATTAACAATTTTATTAATAGTTATATCTAGATTAATTATTAATTTAATAAATGATTAAATGAATTAATATAGTTTGTTTTAATACTTATTAATTAATTTAATTAAATTAATTTTAATTAAGTTTAATTCATAACGAATATTACCTAATAGAATTTTAAATTTATTTTATTTGAAAATCAATAATTTATTATTTTAAATAACATAATAAAAAATTTAAATTATTTTAGGGTATTTAACTTAAAATTAGATAAGAGTAATTATGTGATATGTTCAAATATAAGAATGGGTTAAATTGTAAGGGTAAACTGTGAATCTCATCTACTTGAAACATACATTGAAATGAATACTTAAACCTTACTGTTAAATCAAAACTATGTGTCTTCAAAATCAAACCAAACAATGAAACTACACTACTAATTGTATGTTGTCTTATGTTTTAGGTTTGGGTTGACTAGAGTGTTGACCAATTTTAGGACATCTACCAGAGGCTTGGGAGTTCTGTGTTTTTGGTATTATGATGATTTGAACTTGATCTTTTAAACTCAACCATGGTAATGTGTTTGGTATGCTCTATGATGAGTTGGTTATATTGCATGTTATTGCTTTTAGTGTCCTTGTGTGATTACGGGATGAATGTTATGACATAATTGTATTGACCTTGGGGTCTTCAATTAGTTATTTTTGGGATGCTTTCCAGTTGCTTGAAAAGAATTGAGGGGTTATTGTGAATTATCTTTTGATGCTTTCCAATCACTTTTATAGGACTGAGGTGAAAATTGTGATTTTTTGATTTGTACTTTTATGAGTCTAGGGTAGGTAATTTGTATGTTAAGTTGGGAAGTGGCTTGCAATGGAGGTCGAGGCCTAAAGTGGTTGCTATGGTAACCCATTGTAAGTAGTTAATAAGTGATAACACTACACTAAATGAGAGTAACATGAACCTAATAAGAGTCTTCATTTTTCCTTGCCCATGCCTCGAGTGCTAGTACAAACTAGGATGGGAGTCCAATGATGCCTTGTCAATACAAGAGGATACTAGTTCTGCATAGATTCACTAGGGGGCCGAAGGATTAAAAGACTAGGCGGGTAACTCTAGAGTCAGTTTGTGTGATGACAGTTGCCCACTTGTAGTATAGATTTCCTACATGTCTTTGTTTGTCTTTGGGTCTAGATGTTGATTTATCTTGGAACCTTTGAGTTAGATTAATTTTAAGGTTTCCTTGACATAGATATTACTTTTGATTTTGGGATTGATATCCTGGTTGGGACTTGAGACTATCTCCTCAGCGCGGCGGGAGTGGACCTTTTTGGGTTACCACGAGGTTAGGTGTTAGTGCTTTCTACTCTTACTGTTGTGATCCATTTGTTGATGCTGTGGCTGGAGTTCCTTTCATTCTATCTTCGTGTATTATGATGGATGATTTCACTCATTGTATTGTACTTTGTTCACAGATCCAAAAGGGATGATGTAATATATTTTTATGAATGTATATTCTTTTAGCCTTTCATACCCTATGATATGTACAATGGATGATTGTGCATTTCGAGTTTTATTGCCAAGTGGAATTTGAAACAAATGTATATTATTTAATTGGAATGGACTTGTAGTTGTACTTTCATATAGATGTATTATTTATTTGACTTAGTATTATTTAAATTTAAATGTGATTCAATGTCGTGGGATACTTAGGGAATGTAATCTATTATGTTTACTTATGTGTGATTGTATGTTTTGCTTCCACTACTTTATGATTGTTGTTTATGTTATTTTAAAAAAAAAATGTTTGAAAAAATTAGTAAAACTTTAGGTTAATTCTTTTGGATCCCTTGGTGGGGTGTTACACCTTTGAAGCACCAAAACTCTAATAGGATTAAAAATTGGGCATTGTCAATTTTAGTTTTTTAAGGTCTTTTTTTTATATTAAAGTGAATCTTTCTATATATTTTATAAAAAATTAATCTAGTAAAGTAAATGGCTTAAAATTCTAACCAAGGGGCATGAAGTTATGTCTTCTCCAAGTAGACCTATATATATATATATATATGTAATTTGGATAGTTTTTGATAAATTTCATAGTTTATTTTATAATAAATGTTGTTTGGACCTTTTATTTTTTATTTGTAACACATATGGAAACCCTTGGAATTCATTATACTTTTTTTAGATTTATAATTTAGATCATAGCTAGGTCAATTGCTTAGGGTGTTTTTTTTGTTTCCAATAAAACATTGTTGACAATTACTTTTTAATGGAAAGTTTTGGTGCACACCTTTTGACATTTAGAAAGAACCAAAAAAAGAAGCTCAAGTCTATGCCAATTTTCAACTATGATGAGATGATGAGAATAATCCAACAATTTTTTTCCAAGTATCAAGGAGTAGTTTGAGAAGATAAAAGTTGAAGGGAAAAAATTTAGATTTTTTTTTGGTGAACTTCAAAATTTTTGCAGTCCTAAACTTTGGAGTTTCAAAAATTTAAAAAATTCAAAATTTGATAACTGTAGCAAATCCAAAATTCTGACTACTACAACATATCCAAAATAGATCAAAACTTAGAAAATTTTGCATTTTGAATTTTAGAGTTGGGGTAGGGCTCTAATGATGTTTATTGTTTACGCATTTTTGTATTTTTTATACCCATTTCTAATTTTTGGCATCTTTCATGCAATTTTTTAGATAAGATATAATTCCTTCAAAGCATCTACTAGTAGGATATCATAAGAGGCTTCCATGGACATAATTTTTTTTTAAAAAAGGAATAGTAGATTGAAGTCAATTTGAAGACCAATGTTTGTTGTAGTTTTCCTTTTTAAGTTATTGGATATATTGAAGAGTTGTAATGAATACTTGCATAATAAAAATGGATTAAAATCCACATATAGTAGTTAGCAACACGTTTAGGAGTAGTTATGCATAGAATTGTATGTATTTTCATTATAATTTTAGTTTTTGCATGGTCAAAACCCAATGAGTTTCTTAGTTTAGAAGCTGAAGTACTATTAAAAATTTGTACAATGCAATTAAAATTATGAATTAAATCTTAATAAATTTTATACAATTTATTATTCACTCATGACATGTGAATCCCACTATCTATACAAATTTATGAATTATGCAATGTTGATTTATAAATTTAAAGAGCTTATTATTTTGTCATGACTAATGACTATGATCATAAAATTCTTAGAGTTTATTATTATTGTGATTTACTTGTTATGAAAAAGCACAGGAAATATCTTTTTCTCATGCATTAAAGATAAGTTGGTCTCATGTGTACGTACATCTATAGTAGCCTCACAATTTGATGAACACTAAAATATTATGTCTTCATAATATTTACTTGGTGATCACATCTAGTTTTTTTGGTTGTCTTTCTACTTCTTATGCAATTTTTTTCTTATCTTCTCAATGATTGAATTCACAAGGCGACTTGACAATAGTTTATATCTATTTAGGTTTGATGTTCACTAATTTTACTATACTCTTATTACCTTAATCTCTTTTTATTTACTTTGAAATAGGTAAAATAGGAGCTCACTCTACATGATAGATTTAGTTGCATTGAGAAATCTACATTCCATCATAAAAGACAAGATTAAAAAAATGGCATCATTTTTATTTTCATACAACATATTTTTGGGCAAACCAATGAAGGCCTTCACGTGAATAAACACACCAGTCTTCAATTGAGCTATCCAAGTGGTTAAAAAAATCCTAAAGGAACCTTGGGGATAATATTATATTATCCTTTCCAGAGAGGAATTTATGTCAAACTCTAGCCATTTCCTTTGTGTAAAAATGATGCTCAAATTTATTTTTTTGGATACTACATATCAAATAACTTTCATACTCATATATATACATTCATAATACTTTTAGCTCATGCAAAATGTCAATACTTTATGGAAGAAATTTTTCAATGTTTAATAATCAAGAGTAAAGGTAATCTTTTGAAGATTAGAAATTTCTAACTAAATTTTAGCTTTATATCACTACTAGATCATTAGTAATCATGCTAAAATAAAACAATCATACATACCATTTAATATATGGTGCTCACAAAATAAGTTAATCATCTATGCATTCTCATAAATCACTTATAAAGGTTAGTGGATCCATTTTACTATTCACATGACCAAGGTAATCATGTCATCTTTTCATAAAATCTTAAAATAAATATTAACTCAACTCGTAATATTAAATATATTTATATCTATACATCAATAAAAATTAAATAATGTAACAATATTTAACAGAAATAAACATTCATAATTTTATCAATGTAATTGCACTTAATCTAGACGTAAGCATGAGATGTGATTGTTTATAGAACATATGGCAAGCATGAGATGTGATTGTTTACAAAACATATGGAATTCTCTCTATGTATTCATCAATGCTATGTAGAAAATAAATACATTTAACAAAAAAATTCCCTTAACTTCATTTCAAAATATAAAAAAGGATTGAGGTAATTTTTTGCCTGACCATAAAACCTTATGCTTGCTTTAAATTCTACCTTCTCACAAAATTTCCAAACCTACAATTCCTAGGGTCTCATTTGGTGAGCGGAATACAAGCAGAATAGGCATATGTAAATTTCAAAAATTTTGAATTCCTCGTTTGGATGCACCAAAATGGAATTGGAATACGAAGTAAAATGGAATATGTATTCCATTTTTTGCCCAAAAATAGGGTTTTGCAATTCCACCAAAATAGGTGTTATTGGAATACGTATTCCTATTCCATTTTTTAAAATTTTAGAAAACATAAATTTTGAGGTCCACGAATTCCCATCAAATATTGGCTGAACCAAATGAAGAATAGGAATACATAGCCCCATTTTCTATTCCAGAATATGTATTCCTATTCCCATAGCCAAGCGGACCCTAGAAGAATAGAAAAAAAGGAAGGGGGGCATCCACATGTACTTTCATGCAATCCTTACCATGAATAAGAAATGCACAAAAAATATGATATGGAAGAGGTTTGTTACTAGAAAATTTATTTTTATAAAATAATAATTCTTGCTAGGATGTGTCCGTCCTTTCCTCTAAACCACTCGCTTTCTTCAAAGGCTATATTATAATAACGAGTCTAAGAAAGATGATCATATTCTATGTTTCCCTTTGGCTTGTCTATATTAAGAACACTTACTAGAAGGTCATCTTACCAAATGCACATACATAGTAAGTAAAATATGCAAACTCATGGATACTATTTTATTTTCTTTCCATCCAAAAACACGGTAAACAAAAAGTGTGAAAATCAAAGAAGTCAACTAGTCAAATGGATTATGCTTTTCATCATGAGAAATATCACAATTCTAAGATGTGAGCTAATAAGGGTACATCATAAGAAATCTTATAAGGAGGAGGAGGTGTTAGCCATTCTTTTAAGAATAGCTTGTCAAAATAAAATAATTCTAATTAAATCACATCAAGAGATGCCAACCTACTTTCTAAAATTGAATATGTCAAAATAATATGTACATCAAGTTCAAATTCCTCAAATATAGTTTCATGTGATACTTAATGCATAGTAACCCATGTGCTAGTAATATCATTCTAGGGTTATAAAATGTACTTTTCTCATGGATTCCTTCATCTAAAGATTTTCCATGCAATGTTCCTCATAGCATTAAAACTCAAATCAATGCACATTGTTCAATGTTAATTACTACATACAATGCATATCTAATATTCACAACCATGTTCACACTAGTTTACTTTGAACATTACTTAACAAATAAAACATACTTCAATAAAAATATGAATATAAAAATAAGAATGTTATTTTCTTCACAATCTACTCCCTTATACATTCTATTAGTTTTAAATATTAAATATTATAGAGAACATCACTTCAGTTCACAAGGATAGAAACATAAAATACACATCCTAGCCACCTTAAAATTATTTTAAAAAATCATAAAATCAAAGTGTTAGAGTAATAACTTATTTTCTTATTAATTAAATCATGTTGATTTGATTATTAAGTCACTTATTATCTCTAGTTCACTTACTTTGGGCATATAATAATAATAATAATTTTTATTAATTACTATCATGCAACCTAGGTTTTAACTATTAGGGTTTTGATCTCCTTTTATAAGGATTGATCTACTTGTAATAATTCATTCAATTTTGATAATAAAATTTTTTTTTCTCATCAATAATATCTCATTTGTAGATCTAGTAATTCCAACCTCCATAACTTTTTACTTCTTGCTGTATGTGATAGGTGTTTGCATACAAGTGATTCTTGGGATATATGGGATTGGTCTTTCATCAACTTCAACATGGTATCATAGCTCTAGTTTTTCATGCCCTTTTTCTTATTTATAAGAGGTTTGGATTGGCTTTTAGATTTGTGTTTTTTTTCCAGAGGGTTTCATTTTTTATCTAGCTTTTTTCTTTTTTTGGTATTAGATCTAGGGGGTCACCTTTCCTAGTACACTTTAAGCCCAAATGGACCTCATTGTTGAGCTCGAAGCTCCCCAAAACCCTTATTTTGATATAAAATTTGTCCAATTTGGACACAATTGGAATCTAAGGCAAAAAAATATTGCTCCCAGATTGGGCACATTTCCTAAGTTGACAATTTTGTGATTTTTGGCACAGAAGTCAAGATTTTTGGCATAGAAATCAAGATTTTTGGCATAGAAATTAAGAATTTTTGGCACAGAAGTTGAGATTTTTGGTACGCTAATTATGGCACTTTGGTATAAAAACCAATATGGTTTGGTATGAAAACTAAGGTATTTTAGTATGGAAATGTAAGTATGTTGGCATAGAAACTAAGTTGGTTCACCTTTGCTCTCCCTTCTGACTCTTTTTTGACCTACTTATGGTTTTTTGGTCCTAACTTGCTCATCTAGACTCTATTTTCAAAAACAAGATATCATCATAAAGCTAGTTCAAGCTTGTTCTCTTGGTACAAGTTTTACTAGTAAATTGTTCAAATGGTACCTTATTTTGCAATCAAATTTAGGGGTTTCTATTTTGTACTCCAAGAGACATATCTTAAGCATCCAATCTCCAATCTAGAAAATTTTTATATCATTGGAAAGGTCTTTCAAATCTCTTTCTAGTGATGCTAGTTGTTTTTCCAGATTATGCTCTAGACATATTTTATTTAGTCTTTTTCATTTTTGCATTCTGGTGGATATCTTGGTTAGTTCAGGTCCAAGAATTGATTTTCTTTCTTCAGATAATTCATCATGGGTTACACTATATTCAATATCTACCTTATGTCTCTTTTGGTCTATTTAGACATCATTTGTATGCATTCTTTCAAACATACTAAGATAAAGTTTCATATTCTATCTATATATTTTTTTTAGTAGTTTTTCCTTGTTTTGCCTTCAAATTTGAGCAGTGTCATCTGAGGACACTAGTATAGATTATTGTTTTGGATTCACCATATATTGTGCCTTATTGTACATGCACTACTTTGATTAAAGTGTCATGGGGGATTGATGTTTTTCCTTTATTTTTCATCTTCCTTTGTCCAATGAGTTTCCCTTCTATGACATTAGCCTCATGACGTGTCTAAGATTGATCTCCTCAATACAAATATATGTACTCTTTTGTACCTCTTGATTTTCATTCCTTGACGTGTATTTATTTTGGCCCACTTTTCTAGTTACATGTCACCTCATCCTAGTTTGCATTGGGGGGAGGGGGTGGGTCTTTTGTTGTTTTCCATGCTTCCTTTGTTTGATGGAGTGAGCGATGTATTCAGTATTTGTTCCTATTTACTAGGTAGATGTAATGGCTAGGTACCGATGCATTTTGGTGAGGTGGATCATTTAACATATAGACACTCTTCTATTCATTCCTACTTTGGTTGCAGCCTTCCATGTTTGATTGATCAACTCTTTAGGATTTGGTGTTTCATGTCATCTATATCTTCGAGTTCAATTGTTTTCCTTTGTGTGCCTCCTGATTTGATGGAGATTATAGTCTTCTCTACTTGGTTAGATTATATTTCATTGGAGGTTATCTAGATTGGCAATTACTTTTCAACAAAGATTTGTAGGTTCTACATGCTTCAATGGTATTCTTCATGATCATCTTTTGTTCCTATCTTCTGGAAAATTCCCTATTTTATAGGCTTCTTCAGTCCTTCACTAGTTCTTTTAAGCATTTTTCCAAATTTTTTTGGAGTAGAGGTTTTCCCATGTTGTCTACTCTATTTCTCCTCTTTTCAGAGATTTGGTTGTGCTTGGGTACCTCAGCAAGCCATGTTGCTAGGACCCAAATTTACTTTTACTAGTATTTAAAAAAAATTTAGCTGCTCCCTATGTTTATCTTAAGGGGGGTGTTAGAGTAATAAAGTATTTTCTTATTAATTAAATCATATTGATTTAATTATTAAGTCACTTATTATGTCCAATTCACTTAAAAGATAAATTTTGGGCATATAATGATTAATTCTTTTATTAACTACTCTCATGCAATGTAGGTTTTACTTGTTATGGTTTTGATCTCCTTTTATAAGGATTGATCTCTTTGTAATAATTTATTCATTTTTTATAATAGCAATTTCTCTTTTTTCTCATCAAGAATGTCTCATCTATGGATCTAGGAATTCTAGCCTCCATAACTTTTTGCTTCTCTCTTTCTGTGACAAGTGTTTGTATTTAGGTGATTCTTGAGAGTTGTGGGGTTGATCTTTCATCAAATTCAACACAAAATTCAAAAGTTTCAATTTAAAATCTCAAATTTTGTGTGTCAAACCAATAAATACAAATGTGATCGAGAACCATATTTGATAGATAAACAAAAAATATGGTCACAAGAATGCTTAAAAATTGGAGGTTATCCCTTCATCACTTGCAATGTTCATTAAAGATAAAAATAACATAACCAAATTGTACCATCTTAAATTGGAAGTACTTCAATCTATTACCTTTTAACCCCTCCTTAGTGTGTTTGTATTATACACTTGCACTTAGAACACATGCTTTCCTCATCCTTTCTATCTCTCTTGTAAGAAAATTTGAGGTAGGACCGAATACATCCTCCTTGATTTCATTTTTCTCACTCAAAGACCCTATTAGGATCTAATTTTTATGCATCCTCCTCATTTTAGGCCTTATTTCCCAATGATGATCACAATTTATCAATTGTAAATGTCTATTATACCTTGGCCTTCTTCAATCCCAAAATTCTTGAATTACAAATCCAAGACTTTGGTGTCCATAGGAATAGGTCAACCTCTTTCAAAATAGGTCAACCCAAGTAGACTTATTCTAGAATAAATCAACCCGAATCAACCTATTCCTTGGTGGCTAAGTAATTTGGGCCTCAATCCTATTTCAAATTTCTAGTTAATTCTTGCTCACTATAGTTGGCTCATGTGGAAGTAATCACATAAATTCAATATTACAAGGCATTAAAGGCCTAATTTTCACATAACTGAAGCAAGATACAAGAAAATGTGGAAACCCCAAAATTATATAGAGAAGATGTAAGGTGGAAGCCAAGGGTTGATTATGATTCTTTCATTGAAACGTGAGATCTTCATCAACATTTTCCCAATTCAATCATTCAATCATTACACGACACTATGAAGACGAAAGGGGATCATGAAGATAGGTAGAGTACTTTAGCCTTAAGAGATTTAGATTCTTTCTATGCTAGGTTCAGATCTGATCTTTGTCTCTTCATATTTCTCACACATTTACACTTACAAGCACATTTACATGTTAGGGTTTCACTAATAAAGTAGATTCTTAGAATTTTCTCTCTTTTAAATTCTAGATCTACAATCTAGGACTCATGAGCACACCATACACACAAGAAATTCTTTCTAATAACTATTTATGAAGGTGGAAGTTACCAAAATGGAGGGTTGAGTAAGGAAAACTCCTTCGTAGCCACTAAAACATATTGATTTTGTAATAGACTTGCAAGTTATCAAATTTATGATTAAAATCCAAAAACCACTTGCCAAGAAATTTTTAAGAAGTTGGGTTAATTATTTTTATGTGTCTTGGGAATATGTCCATCTTCTCTTAAAGTGTTTAAACACTTTAACACCAAGTCAACTTGTTCGAAGAGGTTTGAGAAAGATAACATTTTCTAGGTTTTTTTAAATTGTGATCATACAAATGTAGTCAAAAGTTCACTCATAGTTTCATATCCATGATTTTAGAGAAAAAAGAAACATCCTCTTGCACATTTTGAGGTAAGTACATTTTGAGAAAAAGAAATATTTCCCTAAAACATTTTGGTGAGCCTAACATGAAACCTCCTTTATTTGATCTTGGTAGATACATATTTACTTTTATGCATTTCATTTATGTTTGTGTAGTTATATTTCATAAACATACAAACACAAATAAATATTGCTTTGTTAGATTTGTATTTCATTTTTTCTTGAAGGAAAATACAAAAATATTTGCATTTCAATTCATCATGAATAGTTTTATTTTCTTTCAAGATATATGATTTATTTCATCATTAATTTTTTTTGATTTATTGAGATGTACACTAGATACTGAGAGTGGGTGGGCAGGTGCGAATCAAAATCTTTAAATCTTTATACTTTTCTCATATTCATCCACATCTATCAATAACTTGTCTGTGTAAAAATTCTAATGTAAACTTGTTGCAACATGTAATTCAATTCAGTCATATGCATGAAAGTAAAAACACATAATACAATATTTGTTATCTAGAAACCCTCAAAAGTGAAGGTAAAATTGGGGTGGGGATGACACCCAAAAATCTTCACTATTACAGTAATGAAGTTAACTTGTTAAGGTTACAATGTTGACCATTAAATATGATCTACCTTGTGAGGAGTTTATCATGTTAAAGATTTAAGAGACTATTAGGTCTCACCTTGTTAGAGGATTTAACACTTACAAATAAGTAAGGAATCTATTAGGAGATTTACAAAGATCAATTAAGACCACTTTGTTAAGACATTTATCCCAATTCAAAGCTATTAAAACTGATTTGGTACCAAACTCTTAGTTTCCTATGCAAGCTGATTTTGAGTCTTCTCATTACTAACTGATCCTCTCCTCTAATTTGATAATATACTTGTCTTTCCCTTTCACTTCACTTCTTATGAATAGGTCACTTGGCTTTTTAGATTATAACATAATCCTTGAATGAGTTTTGATCTTCTCAATCATTCATAGTATAATGCATCATGTTCAAACATATACTCTTCTCTTCTGCTTCTCCCTCATCATGTATATGATCTAGGTGAAGATTATCGCTATTTAAAGATTTTTGCAAAGAGTTTTCTAGACGGTTCCTTATTTTTCCTATTCATCTTGATCATTGAACATACAACATAGAAATATGTGATCTATTTCATGTAAATTTTTTGTAACAATCTCTTCCAATATTAAATATTCCTTCCAAGTTGGCCTGATAAACATTTTACCTCAAACTTTGTTCCATTTCTAACTTTTATGTAAACTTTGCATTGCTTAGCCTTTATTGTCTTTGATGCTTTACATTATTGTTGCTCAACATTTGTTAATCTTTTGATGCTTGGCATATATTATGCTCAGTACATACTATATCACTCGGTACTTGCATACTTGGAATCCACTCAGTCGCTGATGACTTGGTTGCTAATGAGCTTTGTATATATAGAAAAGTATGTTGTGACCATACACTCACTCAGCTCCTATAGAGCTACTTGGTACATACTAGCTTATGTACATGACTCAACCTATGTAGAGTATCTCAGTTGTAGTGATGACCATCTAACTTTGCCCTATAAATATCTAAGTGGTGACACTAATAGACAATAAGAGGTACCAACAATCTCCCCCTTTGACATTAGTGCAAAAAATACTTTGTCATATTGAAGTCTATATAATACAATCTGATAAAAATGATCTCTCACACCCTAAGTCTTATGAATTATGAATAAAAGTCCATTTCAGCATTTACACTTTACCTATATACATTTCTCTTTCCTCTTTGACTCTATTTCATCCTTGTCAATTCTCTTTCCCCTTTGACAGTTCTCTCTCCCCTTGTTTTTGAACATTATATGTCACTACTACCAAGGTTGAATGTGTTGAAGTAATCCATATGTTTCAATGAATTCTTTGTGAACTCTTATAATCATTGCCAGTGCATGATCCCATGTGGTTCTTGCTACCTCCAAAATTTGATTAAATGAAATTGTAGTCTTATAGCTAAATCAATTAAACTCTTAGCAAATGAAAAGTTGTGATGTTATGTGATAAGATCCTAGGTTATTTTTAGTTCTCTCTACATGACCTCGAAATGAGGTATCATCTTTTCCTAAATCAAGATCAATTTCGATCTCATGTTGCTGTCAGTTGCCTAAAGCTTGACCAATTTTCCTCGAGCATTCAATAGAGTATTATAGTGATCAATACTAGATCATATTCACTTTGACATAATACTATTGGATGTATTCATCTAAACCCAAGTATTATTTATTTACAATGTCTGAATATTACCTGTAAACCTTGGTACATCTGAAAAAATTGTGTACAAATGTTGTACTCTACATATAAGTTCAATCATTCACTTGGAATCTCACCCAATTAAAGGATTTAAAAATGACTATTAGGTCAACCTTAATCCAAAGGATTTACCCTATACTAATACAATGATTAAAAACTAATAGTAAGGCTTGATCTGATAACAACTTACAACACACTTGCAGATTACAGATCTTTGTTTTAGTCGTTCATTCTACTTAGCTTTCACACACTTCAACTCTGATAGCATGTTCACTCTTCAAGCATCCACATCCTTAATTCTTCTTCCTTTTCTTTCCAATGTAGTCTCTTCTCTTAGGTCACTGAATGAAGCAATACCCTAGACTCCTTGTCTTCCTAGATTCTCACACATGATAACCTTCTAACTAGCCATCTCTATAAATAGAAAATTAAGATCTTTTGTCATTTATCCTCCATCGTCCATTTTAGGGTTAAGTCATATTATATAGGATTCAATGAATCTACCCCTCATTTCATTACATTCCCTTCAAAAAACTTCTCCTCCAATCATTTTTAAATTCACCTCAAAATACTTTATCTTGAGTTCTATGCCACTAGTGTTGTTTAGTGTGGAGCTTAATTAGTCCCCAAGTGGGAGATTGTTAGTTTGTGGTGATTGGTCAGGAAAGTATTTTACATACTTCATAAATTCTTTGGGGCTCAGGGCACTAGCTTGAAAAACTAATTTTTGGACCTTATTTTATCAGGATTTTTGGCTGACATGTAATTATTAATTATAACCCTAAAGTGGCAAAAATACTTGTATAAAAAGAGCTTAGAGTTAGGGATTTTTTCATAGTGGTGATGTAAAATTGGTTCTTGTGGTGGTATTGAGATGTAAGGGATTACAGATTGTAATCACTAGATCATAATAATATCAAACTTGTTGTTTGGTGGGCATAGCCTAGGGATGGGGTGAACCACATTAAATCTTGGTGTGTTGTGTTCCTTTCTGTGTAATCTATTATCTTATGATATTGTTTATATTTGCATGTAATTATTATTTCTATCCATGGTTTATTCCTAACAAGTGGTACTAGAGTGAGGTTGTTTTTCAGTTATTGTCTCTAGGAAAGTGTCACAGCTGAGTGAGAGTCTCACAATTGAGTGGGAGTGATGGTAGATGAGGGTAAGCTAAGGGTTGATAGGATTAATGGGCATAACTTCCAATTATGGAAGATGTAAATGGAAGATTATCTTTATTAGAACGATTTATAGAAGTCATTGGAAGGAAAAAGCAAGAATCAAGGATCTATGTGAAATGAGGAATAGAATCTTTTGGACAGAAAGGCACTTGGAAGCATTGTATTATGCCTAGCACCATCGATGGCATTTAATATTACAAAAGTGAAGACAATAGAAGAGTTGATAAAAACCCTAGCAACACTATATGAAAAGCCCTTCAGTTCAAACAAGGTATTTCTCATAAAGCGTTTATTTAATATGAAAATTATAGAAAGTGGATCTGTTGCAGATCATCTAAATGAGTTTAATACTATTACTAGTTATTTATCTTCTGTGGGTATCAATTTTGATGAATAAATTAGGGCTTTCTTGATTTTGTGTTCTTTGCTTGAAAGTTGGAATGGCTTGGTAATAGCTGTGAGTAATTATGTTCCTAGATCTAGTACCCTAAAATATGATGATGTGATCGGTGTTGTTTTGAGTGAGGAAACTCATAGGAAAACCTTAGGTGGATCTATATTAGGAAGTGCTTTGAATGCACAAAGCAAGGGCAGAACAACTGAGAGAGGAAGTAATTTTGGAAATCATGGGAAATCAAGAAGAAAGTCAAAGGGGAGGAGTTCTCAATTGAGAGGACCGAACGACTACTAGTACTGTGGGAAACCAGGTCATAAAAAGAAAGATTGTTGGAATCAAAAGAAAAATGAAAGAGATAAACTAGATGGAGACAAGGAGGCAAATGTGGTAAGTAAAAAATTTAAAGAAGATGCTTTGCTTCTATCTTTAAAAAGTGTTGATGATTCCTGGGTTTTAGATTCTAATGCTTCATTTCATGCTACACCTCATAGAGGTTATTTCATTAATTATGTCCAAGGGGATTTTGGACTTGTTTATTTGGGAGATAATAAACCCTGTTAGATTGTTGGAAAGGGAAAAGTTAAGATTAAGTTACAAAATGGGAATCATTGGGTACTAGTAACATTAGGTAAGACATGTTCCAAGATTGAGTAGGAATTTAATTTTAGTAGGGAAACTCAATGATGAGTGTTGTGTAGTTACTTTTAATGATGAAAATTGGAAGGTTTCAAAAGGTTCTCTTGTAGAAGTAAAAGGTGTGAAAGTAGGCACCTTATATCTTTGTATAGGTCATATTGTTCCTTCTACTTTAATTGTTTAAGAGAAAAATGAATGTTCAGGAACAATTGCTACAGTTGACTAGGGAGAACAAATAGCTACTATAGATTTTGATACATCGTTGTGGCACAACAGACCTAGACACATGAGTGAGAAAGGTATGAAAGTACTTCATTCAAAGAAATTTTTACTAGGTCTAAAATTTGTTAATATGGATTTTTGTGAAAGTTTGGTGTATGGAAAAAAAAAGAGAGTGATTTTTGTGAAGACTGGGAAGGAAAAGAAAAAGGAGAAGTTAGAGCTTGTGCATACAAATGTATGGGGACTGGCTCAGGTATCTTCCCTTAGTGGATCTCATTATTATGTTACATTTACTGATGATGCAACTAGAAAAGTATGGGTTTATTTCCTTAGATAGAAATCTAATGTATTTCAAACTTTTAAGAAATGGAAATGCATGGTTGAAAATGAGACTGATAAGAAATTAAAATGTCTCAAATCTGATCATGGTGGTGAGTATTGCAATCATGAATTTGAATACTATTGCTCCACTAATGGTATCCTTAGATAGAAAACTATTCCAAGGACTCCATAGGAAAATGGAGTGGCTAAATGCATGAACAAGACTATAATGGAGTGCACAAGGAGCATGAGGTTACATGTTGGGTTGCCCTTGCACATGTTGGCAAAGGCTATGAATACTACTGTATGTTTGATTAGTAGAGGTCCCTCTACTCCTTTGGGTTGTGGTATTCTAGAAGAACCATGGACTGGTAAGAACATGAGTTATTCTTTTCTCAAAACCTTTGGTTGTGAAGCTTTTGCTCACATAGATTCTAAAAATAGAACCAAGCTGGAAGCTAAGTCAAAGAAATGTGTATTTGTTGGATATGGCATTAATGAATTTGGGATTTTGAAAATCATAAAATTGTAAGAAGTAGGGATATTATATTCAATGAGAAAGTGTTGTACAAAGATGTATTGCATCAACATGAGAAGAAAGAATATGATTATGTAGTGTTGGATGATACTCCAAAAGATGATGTTCTAGCCATTCCTTATGATGTGCAACAATAGCAACAACAAATATGACACACACCAATGAATATTAGATGGCCAACAAGGAAAATTAGACCTCCCAAAAGATTTTGTTCTCTTTGTATTCTATTTTATTAGTAGATGCTGGTGAACTTGAACGTTATGATGAAGTTGTGCAAGTGATACTAAGATTCAATGGGAGTCTACAACAAAAGAAGAAATGGACTCTTTGCTAAAAAATAAGACTTAAGATTTATGAAAATTGCCTATAGATGAAAAGGCTTTATAGAATAAGTGGGTTTATAGGTTAAAAGAAGAGGAAGGAGGTAAGAAAATATTTAAAGCTAAGTTAGTTGTCAAAGGATTTGTATAACAAAAGAGCATTGATTTTGATGATATATTTTCTGTTGTTGTTAAAATGACTTCTATCTGTACTATTTAAAGTATTGTGGCTATTGAAGATTTGCATTTGGAGCAGCTTGATATTAAAACAACCTTCTTTCATGGTAATTTTGATGAAGAGATATATATGGCTGAGCCATGGGGATTTGAGGTCAAAGGTAAGGAGAACTTAGTGTGCAAATTGAAGAAAAGTTTATATGGCTTGAAGCAAGCACCTCAACAATGGTATCTAAAATTTGATAGTTTTATGCATAAGCATGGTTACACTAGGTGTCATTCAAATCATTGTGTCTACTTTAAAAGGTTGGATGATGATAGCTACATTATTTTATGTTTATATGTTGATGATATGCTTGTAGCTGGGTCTAACATGGATCACATTAAGGGGCTGAAATATCAATTAGCACATGCATTTGCTATGAAGAATTTGGGAGTAGAAAAATAAATCCTTGGTATGAAGATTTGCAGAGATAGGTAGAACAAGAAATTGATGCTATCTCAAGCTAATTATGTTGAGAAGGTGTTGCAATGTTTTTCTATGTAGAATGTTAAAGCTGTCAGCACATCTTTACCTAGTCATTTGAAGTTGACTAAGGAGATGTGTCCCAAGACACAAGAAGAGGAGGATAAGATGTTCAAGGTACCCTATGCCTCAGCTATAAGAAGCTTGATGTATGTTATGGTATGTACTAGGCTAGATATTGCACATGCAGTGGGAGTTGTTAGTAGGTATATGAGACATTTAGGAATTGAGCATTGGAATGTAGTTAAATGGATTTTTAGATATCTAAGAGGAACATCCAATAAGTGTTTACACTTTAGGGGCTCTACTACTATTTTATAGGGCTATGTTGACTCAAATTTGGCAGGGGATATTGATACCAAGCAGAGTACTACATGTTATGTCTTTACTATTAGTGGGGCAGCCATGAGCTACGTTTCTAGGTTACAAAAGGTTAATGCTTTATCCACTATAGAGGTAGAGTATGTGGCTTCTACAAAGGTAGACAAGGAGATGATATGGCTTTAGTTCTTTTTGGAAGAATTGGGACACCCTCAAAAGGATAATTACTTTTTTATAGATAGTCAAAGTGTCATTCATCTTGCAAAGAATTTAGATTTGCATTCATAGACCAAACACATACAATTGTGGTACCATATCATTCAGTCAATTTTGGAGGATGGAAAATTAAAGCTAGACAAGATACATATAGATGAAAATCTAGCAGATATGTTTAAAAAGGTAGTAACAAGGGAGAAGCTAAACTCCTCTTTAGCTTCTTTTGGTCTTCTAGACTGAACATGAATAAAAGAATAGTAGGGTCCAGGGTGGTTTGATCTAGTAGGAGCCTCATAGAGTAGTGGTATACGTATAGGATCAGTCTCCAAGTGGGAATTTTTGTATAGTGTGGAGCCTGATCAGTCCCCAAGTGGGAGATTATTAGTTTGTGGTGATTGATTAGGAAAGCACTCTACATACTTCATAAATTCTTTGGGGCTCAGGGCATCGGCTTGAAAAAATAAAATTTGGGCCCTATTTTATCAAGATTTTAGGTCAACATGTAATTATTAATTATAACCCTAAAGTGGTAAAAATACTTGTATAAAAGGGCTTAGGGTTAGGGATTATTTCTTAGTTGTGATACAAAAATTGGTTCTTGTAGTGGTACTAAGCTGTCAGGGATTACAGATTGTAATCAGGTTGTAATCACTAGATCATAATAATATCAGACTTGTTTGGTGGAAGTAGCCCAGGGATTGGATGAACCACATTAAATCTTGGTTTCTTGTGTTATTTTCTGTGTGATCTATTATTTTCTAATATTATTTATATTCTCATGTAATTGTTATTTCTATCCATGGTTTATTCCTAACAACTAGCTCATCAATCTTATCTTCCACATGGTTCACATAATCCAAGAAATCAAACTTGTTGGCTTAGATTCATTGAATTTTTTATCTTTCTCATAATGCTAGCACTCAACATTAACTAGCTTCTGATGCTTGACACATTCTATTTTTGTTAGCATCCACTGTGAAAACACTTGGTATGAAATAAAGTTTACTAGTGCTCGGAATCAAGTAAACTTCACTTGGCTTACATTGTATCACTTAGATTACATTGAAATTGACTTTTCTTGGCTCCAACTAATTTTCTTCTCAATTTTTAATAACTTTTCTCAGCACCTATTGTATAGATTGTTAAGCTTGGCAAACATTATTTGTTTAACTTGTTCTTTTAAACTTAATCAGTGTAACCATCCTTTGCAACTTTAAGTAGATTATCAATGCACTATAATATCACTGTCTTAACCGATCCTTGTACTCCTTTTTCATATCATAACTCAACCTTTCCTCTAGGTTCTATTGTTACCTTATTTGATCAAATCCTCTTCATCAATCAGACAAATGATAGTACTTAAATCATATAAGTAATTATCTTACCAAGAAGTAGCAGGTTTGATATCAATGACAAAACAATGATTGGAACACATATTCATACTTGTATCAATCTATTTTTAACAATCTCCCTCTTTGGAATTGATGGTGAACCAAACTAACCAAACTTAATGAGTATACCCAATAAAATACCAAAAAGAAAATAAATTTTTGTATTGAAATCTTTCCATCTATCAGCAACTTTTATCTTCTAAATAGATTACAATTTTTTTTTTTGGATCAACATACAATCAATCAACTCATCCTTATGACTCCCTTTGGATCACTTATTATATCTCCTTTGACATTAACTACCACTTACTAGGTATTCATATTTCTTTTGTGTTTACTTTCATCACCCTCTGTAGTCAAGATTTCTCCCTCAGCAGGATCAGGCAAATCAGGATTTCTCCCTCATCTTTTATCTCCATCTTTGACAAAAATGCCAAAGACTTGTCATGCTCATATGTGGATATTAATATTTTCAGTTTCTCCCTCAATCACCTAGCTTGTGACTAATTTGTAGTTCCATCTTATCTGATTACTTTACGAAGCTCCTAAAGTAAGATCCATTGCATCAATGTGTAATATATGTCAATCAACTTTTTTAATGTAGAGCACTCCTCATACTTCTTAGATAGCCTTTGATAGGGGTGTTACCCCTAGTTTACCTCTTAGATACTCATGAGAATCCTTAGGTAATGCTTTTATGAAGATATTAGTTGTTTCCTCTTTTGTGTTAACATATTCCATCTTCACCTCTTTATCTTGAACTAACTCTCTCAAGTAATGATACTTGATTGAAATATGCTTAGTCTTTGTGTGTATCACATGATTCTTTGATATATTTATAGCACATGTATTATCACAATAAAGTATCACAAGTATTTCATCAATACAATGTCTGTACAATTTACCGCAACAGTAACATATTCAGCTTTAGTAGTAGATTGAGAGATGCAATTTTGTTTTTTGCTAGTCCATGTAATCAGCCATTTTTCTAAGAAATATTATCCTCCACTAGTGCTTTTTTTATCATCAATATTTCCAGTTGAATCAACATTAGTGTAGGCTCTCAATTCAAAATTTTCATTTTTCTTGTAGTATAGACCATAGTCTTCTATTCCTTTCAGTTATCTCATTACTCTCTTAACTGCCATCAAATGTTTCTCCACAGGATTAGTAGAGAATCTTGAAACTATCCTTATAGATAATGTAATATCACGTCTACTATGTACTACACATTGTAATTTTCCAATCATAGACATATATATATATATATATATATATGTTTGATTCACCTTAGTTGAATCATCATTTTTTGACAATTTATGCCATGTTACCATAGGTATGATTATTGGCTTTGAATCTTCCAATCCAAATTTTTTTAGTATCTCCTTAACATACTTTGACTAAGTGATGTATATAGCATATTTCATCTAATGTACTTGGAAACCCATAAAGAACTTGACCTCTCCAAATATAGAAATCTTAAATTCTTTCTTCATTTCATTTGCAAAATCCTTACATAAAGTATCTTGACCTCCAAATATGATATCATCAACAAAAATTTCAAATAGTAAAATACATTTTCCCTTTCTTCATCTTTAATTATAGATTGATGTTATTACAAGTCCTCTCAAATCCAATCTTCACAAGATAATTATGAAGCCCTTCATACCATGCTCTTGGTGCTTGCTTCAAACCATATAAAACTTTACATAGTCTATATACCATTTTTTTTTGTCTGCATCAAAAAATCCTTTTGGTTGTTCTATGTAAACCTTTTCCTCTAATATACCATTTATAAATGCTTACTTAACATCCATTTAATAAACTTTGAAACCTTTGTATGCAGAGTAAGCGAGTAGAGTTCTTACTCCTTCCAGTCTTGCAATGGGGGTGAATATTTCTCCATAGTCTATCCCTTTTTATTTTGCATATCCTTTACAAATTAATCTTGCCTTGTTCCTTGTGACTTCACTATTTTCATCTAACTTGTTTCTATATATCCACTTGGTACCAATCACATTTTTTTCTTCTAGCCTAAGAAATAGAGTCCATGTCTTATTTTTCTCAAATTGTTCAATCCCTTCTTCCATGGCTTTACTCTAGTCCACATCCTCTAAGGCATCTTTCACTATTTTAGGTTCTTGCATGCTCAACAAACATGTATCATTTCTCAACTTGTTCCTTGTCATTTGTCTAGCATCTTTATCTTCAATGATTTGTGTAGTAGGGTGATGTTTCTTGACATACTTAGACAATCCTTGTTCTGCTCTATTTTCCTCATTTGGTGTCTCAATTTTTGAATCACTATGTACATCTCTTTTAGGTAGTTCAACATCTCTTTCATGTACAGTACTCTTAGAATCAAAATGTGCCTCAAATTCATTTTATAACTTGGCACCTGAATGTAACTTGGTTCCTAAATGCAACTTGACATTGATAGTATGTGACTCAGAAGTCATTGAAAGTTTCTATTGGTTTGCAACTTGATTTATAGCATCTTCTTTAGCAGACATACCTTCATAAAAGTACACAAATGATTTCAATTCTTTTGATTCCTTCATAGGTTTAGCTTCATATACTTCTATATATTCATCAAATTTCACATTTTCACTTTTCACAACTTTGTTTGTGTTAGTATTTAAACACTTATAAGCTTTATGTAATGCACCACTAGAGAACTCAAAAGAAATTAACCTAAATTTTCACTAAGTTTGTCAAACATTTTTTTTAAAGATAAAGATAAGAACTTAACAACATCAGATACTATAGTGGAAGCAATAACAACAAGAGATATAATATAGAGGAAGCAACAACATGCACATAAGCACATACCATAAAATAGATTACAATTCTTAAGGGTCCCATGACATTGAATCACATTTAAATTTAATTAATACTAAAACCAATATATACCACATCAACATTAAACATTAAATTTGCAAGTACAAATTCTATTTAAATGATATACAATTATCTAGAATGCCACTTAGCAATAAATAGAATGCACAATCATCCACTATATAGGTCATAAGGTATCTAAGGTTGAAAGAATATACATCATAAAAATAGATTACATCATTTCATAAGATCTATGAAATCAAATGCAATACAATAAAACACAACCCTCTATCATAGAGCATAAGAAACAAAATGAAAGAGAGTAGAGAAAAGGCAACTCTAGCCACGACATCAAATTGACAGATCTCAATGGTATAAGAAAATGCACTACCACCAGACATTGTGAAACCCAAAATGGTCCACTACCACCATGCTGAGGAGATAAACTCAAGTTCCAAACATAATAACAAACTCAAAAATCAAAACCAACATCTAGGTTTAAAGAATTACCTAAAAGAAAACTATCTCAAAGGGTACCAAGACACAAGTATCAACTAAACCAAGAAGCAACAAAGACATGTAGGAAATATACTATGCAAGTGGGCAAGTGTCATCACATGAGCCAACTCTAAGGTAACCAAAATAGTCTTTTAATACTCCAAACCCCATAGTGCCCCTATGCAACATTAGTATCCTTTTGTATAGATAAGGCATACTAACAAGTTAGCTCTAAGGTTACCACGGTAGTCTTTTAATACTTCAGTGTAATAAGCCCAACTGGTTATAACTTAATGAAACACCAAATCTTTCTCAAATTCAATTGTTTGACATTTTGTCAAACACTTTGCAAGCAAGCTTTGATACCAATATAATGACCCCAATAGGTTATAGCTTTGTCAAACACAAAGTCTTCTCTAATTCACTTGTTTGACATTTTGTCAAACCGTTTGCAAGCAAGAGATATATCACATATCTAAATTCTAATGGCTTTCTAAATGCCAAACTTTAATAAACATGCTTGCAAAGAACACACCAAACATCTAACAATGAAGATGCAATTTCTTTTGTATAATACTGATTACAAATAGGAAAATATGCATCTACATCAATAAGACATTAGGGAAACAAATTCTGATAAAACTCTAATATAAATTAGATTAAAATAGATTTTACAAACCCTACCAATGCCCTAAATATCTACTCTCAAACAATGCAAATGTAGTAGATAAAAACGTAGAATTGCTCCTAAAATATGAATTTTCCTGTAGCATATCACTGTAGAAAATGCACTGTAGCATCGTCACTATAGAAGTGGTACTATAGAAAAGTTACTATTGTAGTGATACTATAGTAGTGGTACTATAGCAAGTTACTATAGCAGCAATACTATAGCAGTGTTCCTATATCAATATCCAACTTATTCCTTCTCCACAAATTTGGCCCTAGGCCACAAACTTGACATAATGAAAAGACTGATTTGTCTTCTCCAACAATCGCAACCCTTTGGAAGACATTTCACCACCTTAATTATGAAAATCAATGGGAGTGTTTGTTCCCAATGATCAATGTAACAACTGCAGAAACCCTTGGCTCCACAAGCTATCTAGAAGAGTAGATGACAACACATTCAATGCCCAACAATGAAGTCACCCTCCCTATCTATTCTATCCCTCCAATAGATGGACCTCCTTTTAGAAGAAATAAAATAATATTAAATTTTCCCTTCTAGAAGATTATCTTTATTTATTTATTTAACTTTAGTTACTTTTAATTAAATTAATTAAATATAAAGTCACCTTTTAGTTTTAATTTATTTAATTAATTTATAAGAAATGAATTTAATTAATTTCTCCTTATATCTCCACTTAGCCTTCAAAGAATGTAAGGGCTAAGAGCTCCATTGAGATGCTAAAAATATGGGGACATTATAGTCTGCCCCTCTTGAAATTGCTTGTCACCAAGCAATCTCAACTCTAGATGCTACAAAATTTCTTCACTCTGCCAAGTCACATCCTCTACTAGAAGGTCTTATCATTTCACCAAGTACTCCTTGATAATACTTCTCCTCAAATTCCTCTCCCTAAACTTAATGATAATCTCTAGTACTAAAACCAATTTCCTCTCATCGTCTAAGGGTGGAAGCACTGTAGAAGGAAAAATTTGGTGTCCTAACACCTTTTTGAGATGTGATACATGAAAAATATTATGGACTCTTCTCTCTTATGGAAAATCCAACACGTAAGACACCTCAAAAGGCCCATAATAATGTGGTTTAAGTTTTCTAGCACCACTCTTCTTGAGAGTGGACTGTCAATAAGGTTGTAGTATCAAATATACCATATCACCTACCTCAAAAGTTCACCCAGTCCTCTTCTGATAAGCACACTACTTCTGTTGATTCTATGCCTTGGTGATATTATCCTTAAGTGCCTTTGTAATGTCCTGGATTTCCTATAATAAGTCTCTAGAACAAGGCATTCTATTATTTGATAGCAACAAATTCATGAAATTGCATGCCTCATATCCATATAATGTCATGAATGGTGACATCTGGATATACATGTGATAAGTAGAATTATAATAATATTCACATAGATATACCCACTTAACCCAAGCCTTATGTTTCCCTCTTATGTAATTCTTGAGGTATCCCTCTACCCATTTGTTTGCTATCTATGTCTAACCATCTGTCTATGGGTGGTAGCTAGTACTTGGAGTGAGCTCTGTCCCGCACAATTTGAAAAACTCCTACTAGAAGTGACTCATAAACTTGCTATCCTTATCACTAAAAATGCTCTGAGGTAAACCATGCAACCTAAATACATCTCTAAAGAATAAATCTGCCACCTATGTGGCAGTGCATGTAGTGTTGATTGGAAAGAAGTGGGAAAACTTTGTAAGCTGATCAACAACAAAATATATACATTCTCTACCTTGAGCTCTTGATTGTCCTATGATGAAGCCCATGGATAAAAACTCCCACTTTTTGTCAGGAATTGGAAGTGGCTTAAGTAAACTAACTAGGTAAGAGTGATTTTGTTTATTCTACTAGCAAGTAGGATAGTCTCTAACATATTGCAACACCTCATCTTTGAGCCCTTTCCAAGAAAATAAACTCATAAATCTATCAGTAGGTTTTGTAAAAACCTGGATGTCCTGCCATAGGTGAGTCATGATAAACTCTCAACACCATCCTCTTCACCTCTAACCATGGCACCAGATAAATGCACCCTTTGTAAATGATGATCTCATTCACAAGGGTGAAATCACTATTTTGAATTGATCCATCTATGAATCTTGATGTCCATGTATCTTTTGCATACTCTACAAGGATAAAATGTCTCCAATCCTCTAATAGATTGGTCATCAAGAAAAGTGGGGTTTTCATGACAAGTTATCTACTACTACATTATGTGTCCCCTTGAAATAGGTAATATCAAAATCATATGCTTGTAATTTACATACCCATTTCTGTTGCCTATCATTAAGATCTCACTACCCTAGGAAATGTTTCAAGCTATTATGGTCAGTTTTTATGTTGAATTTGCTACCCACTAAATACTACTTGAATTTTTCCAAAGCATGCATTATGGCCAATATTTCTTCTTATCATAAATGCTAAAGCTCATATCAGCTCCCCTGAGCTTTCTACTCTCATGAGCAATTAGGTGCTTGTCGTACATAAGCACCACTCCAACACCTTTGCTAGATGAATCATAGTGCAACTCAAAAATTTTGCTAAAATCTATTAATGCTAGCACTGAACAAGAATTCATCAACTCCTTGAATTTATCAAAAAACTCCTATGCCTCAAGAGCCCATAAGAAAGCCCACTTTTTCATCAAGTCTGTCAAGGGTGCTACATGCTTGGAATATCCACTAACAAACCTCCTGTAGAACTCACACAACCCCAAAAATCTCTCAACTATGTCAGATTCACTAGAGTAGGCCACTCAATAATAGCATGAATCTTTTTAGGATCCATGCGTACTCCCTGAGCATTGATAATGTGACCCATGTATAATAACTTTGATAATCCCAAATCACAATTAGACTCCTTTGCATACAGGGACTTCCTGCTCAAAATGCTCAGCATGGTGTCTAAGTGCCACATATGCTCATCCCATGTCCTACTATACACCAAGATGTCATCAAAGAAGACTAACATAAATTTCCTTAATTGATGCTAGAAAATCCCATTCATTATGGACTAAAAAGTAGCTAAAGCATTAGTTAGCCCAAATGGCATAACTACAAACTCAAAATGGCCACAACAACATCTAATGTCATCTTGGCTATATCCTACTCTCTGAGTCAAATCTGATGTTAGCCTGATCTCAAATCAATTTTGGAGAAGAAACATGCTCCATGTAGCTCATCTAATAACTCATCAATCCGTGGGAAGGTGTACCTATTTTTGATAGTCTTCTTGTTCAGGACCCTATAATCTATGCACATCCTAAGAGCAAGTAGTTCCTTGATGGTATTTTTGATCTCATCCTTCAATCTCTATTGATGACTATAGGGTGTGATCATGATGGGTTTAGCACCCTCCTCTAACTCAATAATATGCTCAATACCTCTATCTAGAAGTCTACCTAGTGGTATTTCACTGAAAACCTTGTAGTGCTTGATTCTCAATTTCTACATGTTTGGGTGATATTCCAATTTTTTCTGCCCTTGTGATGGCATTAAAGTTCAATAGGATGCCTACTCAACTTGGTCATGTCTCAACAAGCTCTCCATGCATCTGTAATACATCATCCTAAAGCAATTGTTAGGAATGGTCTTAAGTATATGGGTCTTCCCTTTTGACTAAAATATCATTTCTATATCTCTCAAATTAGAGTGAACTACCCTATATCATGTAACCAAGTCATGCCAAGAAATAAATCTGTATCACCCATGTTAGCAAAATCAAAATTTTCTTTGAAATCAAAGTTGTTAATATTTACCTGGGTAGACCTATAATATTCCTATCACATTTGAGGATGTAGCCATCAACTACCCTCACTCCTAGACCCTCAAATTTCTTTGTCTAAATTCCATGCCTCTCAATCAATTTGGAATTAATAAAATTGTGAGTAGCACCTATATCAAGAAAAGTAATAACTCTTCGACCAGCCAATACCCCTCTCATGCTAAATGATCCCTCTTGTTTTACACTAGTGAGACAAGCCTCCTTGATTCTACCCTTAGTTTCATTATCACCTATATCATCTTTGCCTTCCTTTTCTTCAATTGTTTCCTCATTTTTAGATTGCTAGTCTAAATTTTTAGAATCAAAATCCTCATAATATGCCCACATAGCCTTATTTTCTTTCCCCTTTGGCCTCCAGGGGCAGTCATGGTTCATGTCATAGGGTCTTTTGCAATAAAAAAAAAGTTTTTTTTTCCTTAAATCATTCAATGTCTCTCTATCCAAGGAGCAAATGATTTATCTTTATTTTCAGCCTTTTTTTCATTCCTATCAGGTTTCTTGAAGAACGGTTTGTCTTTTCTAGATGATGCACCCTTTGATTGAAATGTTTTTACTAGGGCTACTTGTTCCATACTTCTAGCCTTCTTAATCACTTCTTGAAAATTCAATGGATCAAAGGATTTTACCCAACCCTTCGATGGCTCAAATAATTCTTTAGTGAAAAAAACAACCAATCTTCGATTTGATATATCTGGCACCATAATGGATAGCTTTTGAAAGTCACTAATGAAATACTCCAATCCGCTTGTCTATTTCAACTGAGCTAGCTCCCTAAAGTACGCTTACGGATCCTTCTTATAAAACCTCTCTACCAACCTATCCATGAAGTCTTGATATGATGTCACTTGGTTATGCTTAACCATCACATGGTACCACCAATCATGTGAATTCAAGCTTGTGCTATCATTCTGCTACTCTCATCAAATTTAGTCAAGGAAAGCTTCTCTATAGCCCACTTTAATTTATTATCCTCATCACAAGGTCTCCTATTCCATCTAACTACACAGTAGTGCTCTCTTCTTTGGTTTACAAACCTCTCAAATGTCATTCTCTCCTATACCTACAGTGCCAATAATTTGCATTCATCATTAGCAACCATAAGGATATCTACAAATGTCCCATCCTTAGCTTCCTCTACTAGCTCCTATATTGGTTCCTCTCTAACAACGGTAGGATGTGTGGGCATGCCTACTATTTTGGAAAGAGCTCTATGAGCTCTAGGTGATCCCACTACACTCCTATTATCTCCTTGTTCCTTATTCTATTTGTGTTCTGGGTTCATAAGCTCAACCATTGTAGTGAGTTCTAGCAAAGCTTGATCTATCCACTCTTGTCTCGTAATCATTACTCTTAAAAATTCTCTTATTTCTCAATCATCATTCCTATTGTCTATTGGTGGGCTACACTCTTGCTTGTCACCCATGGTGTCTGGATTCCTGACAAAAATTTGTTCCCTATCAAACAAACCTCACATGCAAGCTAAAATCTGTAAGATCTAACCCGTAGTGGTTGCACGTAATTGCCAAACACTTAAGGTGGTAGGATTTAGCTTTGATGCCACTATAATAACCCCAATAAGTTATAACTTTATGAAACACCGAATCCTTTTTAAATTTAATTGTTTGACATTTTCATAATCACTTTGTAAGAAAGCTCTGATACTAATATAATAACCCCAACTAGTTATAATTTCATCAAAAACAACGTCTTCTCTAATTCGCTTGTTTGAAATTTCATCAAACACTTTGAAACAAAGAGATATATTGCATATCTAAATTTAGATTTCTTTCTAAATGACAAGCTTTAATAAATATGCTTGTAAAGAACACACCAAACATCTAACAATGAAGATGCAATTATTTTTGTATAATATTGATTACAAATAGGAAAATATGCATCTACATCAATAAGACATTGGGGAAACAAATTTTGATAAAACTCTAACATAAATCAGATTACAATAGATTTTACAAACCCTACCAATGCCCTAAATATCTACTCTCAAACAATGCAAAATTTAGTAGATAAAAACTTGAAATTGCTCTGAAAATAGAATTTTCCTATAGAAAATCACTATAGCAATTTACTATAGCAAATCACTATAGTGGTGACACTTTAGCAATGCCACTATAGCAATGGTACTATAACAAAGTTACTATAGTAGCATCACTGTAGCAGTGTCACTATAGCAATGGTATTGTTGCAAGTTGTTGTAGTAGCAATACAGTAGCAAGGTTCCTATAGCAATATCCAACTTATTCCTTCTCCACAACTTTAGTCACTTTTAATTAAATTAATTAAATATAAGGTCAAATTTTATTTTTTATTAATTTAATGACTTTATAGGAAATTAATTTAATTAATTTCTCCTTATTTCTCCACTTAGCCTTTGGAGAATGTAAAGGCTAAGAACTCCACTGAGATGCTAAAAATATGGGGACATTACACTAGACCCCCTAGTGACTTTCTATGGTAACAATATCTTATTAATTCATTTTAAACCCATTTAAGGAAATATTATCACTTATTAAAATAATGTAGTGCCTGCCCCTAGTTCGCATTTTGTTATCATTGCTGAACTCTTTTAGGGTTAGTTTTATGTTGATGGTTAGCAGCATTGTTTTGAGATTATTAGATATTGTGCTATGGATTCAGTTTATTATGTGATGAGATTACTTAGACTCTACATTTTATGTATGCATGATGATTATTTTTAGTATTTGCAGTTATGAATGATGATTAGTAAGATGATTTATTATCATATGTGTTTTATTATGGATACTTACCCCATATTTGCATGTGTATGGTGTGCATGTTTTCTTTGCGTGTTTACTTTTCTATGGCGTGTCTGATGTGGTTAAGGAAGGGAGTCATAGTCACCTGCTAGTCGGGATCTACACGATGCACCACTTCCTGCCATTACCTGTTTAGTTTAGTATATATTGTGCTTGTACATGCATGGTTTTTATGCAGGTTGCAGGTACCGGGTATCGACTTTTCTGAATTGCCAGGATGAGCGTACCCTATCACACTATCTCAATGATAAGAGAGGGGAGATAAATTCTCAAGTCCAAATCCCAACCCTTAAGCCATTTGTTCTAATTGGAAAATTAGGACAAGTATCCGAGTTGAGAACCCTCCGAATACGTTGGATAACGTAATTCGTGATATAAACCCTTGGTTTGATTTTGCATGTATTTTGGTTGTGATGGGTTTTCATATTTTTACCTTGTGAGTCTTTGAGGTATTTTCTATTAATTAAGCCTAATTAAAAGATTTAATTAATGGTTTAATTTAAATAAAAAATTAATATGATATTTTAATATTTATTTTATTTAATTAATTGAAAAATTAATTAAATAAAATAATTAAATGTGAAAATAAAAGTTAAAAGTTTAAATTTGGAATGTGACAATATTTATTGGAGCTCATTTTTAAATAAATGACTAAATAATATTATTATTAAGGCTAATAAATATTTTAGCAATTAAGTTTTGAAAAATGAAATTTAAAAGTGGAAAATATATTTAAAATTATTAAAAGATTCTAGATTTCATGTGCTTAAAATATAAATATATTAAGATTGAAAAGTGGAATCATTAAAGTTAGTGCATAAGATTTAATAAATAAATAAATTAAATTGGGGAGAGTAAATTAAATATTATATTAATTAATGTGTATTATTTTAATGTTTGCTCTCATAGGAGTTGGTGAATTTTCGAAAGTTGTCATGTAGACAACACAGAAGTTTACACTCTAAGAATGCACTAGTGTCTACACTTAGAAGTTAGCATTTTATTTGAGCACATGGTGTCTACAACCTTAAGACTCATCTAGAAGGTTGGAGAAGGCTCATGGTTGGTTGTCATGCTTATCTTCTAGTTGTTTCTAGAGACACTCTAGATGCATCTTAGAGGCCTTTAAATTGAGGCTCTCCTATTGTGTTTGGACAAGCTAAATGAAAGCTTAAATGAAAGCTAAATGAAAGCTTAAATGAAAGCTGAATGGAAGCTATAAGCTACAAGCTTGAAATGGAAGCTTCAAAACTTACATGCATTGGAGAAGTTCATATGCTGATATATTTTCTACATGCTTCTAGGCTTCTTCTAGCATTTTTGGTTACTTGGATATTCTCAGTTGGCTTGGATCTTGGAAGGATTGTGAATGATGGAGAAGGAAAGGATTTTCTATGGACTTCTGAGGCATGACAAAATTAGCATCAGTGTCCAGGTGCACTCATGATAATCGCATATTCTCTTTGCACTATTTCTCTTCCTGTCTTTATCATGTCTATGTGTCTGAATACTCTTGTGATTGAATCTATAATTGAAATTGGTATCTAGATATTCTATTTGGTTGAAAAGAAAACAATAGAAAACCCTAGTTCAATATAGGAAGAAAACTAGATCTAAATCGGGTATGGGTTCGAATTAGAATCAAATTGAAATAGATTTGAAAATGGTTTCAAGAGTTATGACCAAATCCATTAGTGAAATTATTGAATAAATTTAGAGAACAACTACCTTTTAAGAGAAATTCTTAATTCATCACAAATTGTCCTGTCACTGTGCTTTGGATAGACCCAAACTCAGTCATTCATAACTTTTTATCGAGATCAAATTTATTCGATCGCTCCAGTCATAAGTGGTGCAACTTGACCCTCTCCAATATATTTAAATTTCAGCCCGATCCAACGGTTCATTAAGGAGATATGACCGTTGTACTGGGACTGTTTTATTCAAGGACAGATATTTCTCCATTTCCCATAACCAAGAGTTCTTTATGCTTAAAATTCACAAAAATAATATATCAAAGCATGGAATGAATTAAAGATATTATTGCAATTTTTCCTTATTAGAATCTTATTAGTATGCATTAGTTTTATATGGTTTATTATCTAATCTAATTAAATCAAATTTAATTAAGATTAGTTAATAGTAGAAGGAGTGTAATTAATTATTTGTCAATCTAAGTAAATGGATTTTTAAATGAGAGAAAATTAAAACAAAAGAGATTTTAATATAGTTTATATAGTGGAATTTTTATATTTATTTAATGTAAATTAAATACTATTTAATATATATTAAATAATTTAGAGATGATAATTTAATATTACGAGATGATTTTAAATTAAGAAACTTAAATTTTAATGATAATGGATAGTGGGTCATTGTTACATTTTGACCTTGTTATAACATAGCTATGATTGGAATTATTGTTATGACTAATACGTTATGTATTAATTATTGATATATCTTAATGGTGATTAGAGTTAGCTAATGAAGTTTATATAAAGATTCTCTAACTTGATTAATAATAGTTTTGATGAGTTATTATTTATTAATGTTTGTTGGGTCTAACAAACTATTAATAAATAATAGTATAAATGGTTAATCCGATAGAGTTAACCTAGAAGAGGTTATTTAAAGATTAAAGTTTTGCAAAAGATATTAATTCTTGGTTTTGGGTTATAATAGATTTTAATCAATTGATATTCATTGAGTTGTCAATATAATTATATTATGTGATAGAGTTTTAACTTGAAATGATTATCATTAATACAAAATTGTTAAAAAAATATTAGTAAGACAAATATGGATGTTACAAGATTATTATTAAGATTTTCAAAATAGCTTGTCATTAAATATTAACAAGTTATTATTATTGAATTATTAATATGATCATTTGAGTATTGAATTATAGTTCACTTTTAACTTACAGAGTTCTAGTTAGTTATTAGTCAACTGATGTTAATTAGAATGTTCCTATGGTTATACAATTATTAATTAGATCAATGAGAGTTAATTAGATTTAATTAATAATCAAGTTATGTAATAGTGTTTTAATCACTAATATTGATTTTTCTAGCAAGGTTGTGAAGTATTTACATCGAAGTTGATAGGTCTTATTCTTATGACCTAAATAATGACCTTAGATGTTTTAATGGTGAGACTTAGAATATTGAATTGGAAACTGTTAGAATGTTAATAGGTCATGGATGGTGTACTTATGTTAATTGATTGATTAAATTGATTATTTTAATTAAGTTATAATCCTCTTATTTGAAGAATGATAATTGGTTCTCTTATAATATAACGAATAATGAACCTAGAGAAGTTGAAAGGATAATCAATTAGAATATGGATCATAGTTAAATATAAAACACATTTTAATTAAAGGGCAATGATGATCAATTTAATGAGTAAGTGTTTATTTTTTAAGTTATTTTTAGAATGTAATTCTTATTAATGGAAGGATAATGCTATCGGGGAACAATTGGGTTGACTTGTAGGTCAAATGATGAAACTTAAGACACTTGAAAGTATATTTACAAATAGAAAACTGGAAACCCCTACACATTATTCAACTATGTGAATTTAGTAAACCAAAACATGTGTTTGCATCGTGTATTCTATATGCTTCTTGTTTTGGGCTTTTGGGTTGACTAGTGATGACCAGTCCTAGGTTGTTACCAGAGGCTCGGGGGTTATGAGATGTGTTGGCATGTTGATTCTATTTGGTCTTGATCTTTATAAGCCCAACCATGGTTATGTGATCATATGCTCTATGAAATGTTTGTTATTGTTCATCAGTCTTCATGTGTGAAACTGAGATGTATATGTATCTGAGACACTTGAGCTAATCATTTTTGAGTCATCGATCAATTATCCTTGGTTTTTTTTCTAGTTGCCATGATGGGACTAAAATGTGGATTTATTCTTGATGATGTCATGTTGTGACATGTTTTGACTCAACCATTTTGGAGTCTTCGATCAGTATGATTTTGAGATATTTGATCAATATGATTTTGAGATATTCTTGGTTGCTTGTTGAAGAACCAATGGATATGGTGATTTATTTTGAGATATATTTTGGTTATTGAGAACTAATTGATACTTATGATTATCATTGATGCCTTCAGTTGCCAATAGAGAACTGTTGTGGTCATGATTTTCTATGGATATTTTTCCAGATGCTCATGGAGATTTTGATGATTCTTATCTTGGAGATTTGATGATTCTTATTATGGATATTTGATGCTTCTATTGTGGATATTTGATGATTCTTTTTATGGATTATCTTTTGAATTTTCTTTACAGTCGCTTGTACAGGACTGTGGTGATTTATGATTCCATGAGCTTAGGGTAGGTAATCTACTTGTAGTGTCGGGAAGTGGCTTGCAATGGGGGTCGGGGCCCTAAGTGGCTGCCAAGGTAACTCATTGTAAGTTTGGTTAATAAGTGATAACATTTACACACTAAATGGGGATTAAATGAACCTAAAAAGATAATTGTTTTGGTTCTCGCCCATGCCTTGAGCGCTTGTACAGGCTAGGATGGGAGTAGTGAGATGCATGGTTGCGACCTTGCATTTCATAGTATGCCTCATCAGTATGAGAGGATACTAGTGGCTGCATGAGATCTGTATGGACCCGTGGAGTTTAGCTAACTGCCAGGGTAACTAGTACGAGATAAATGCGATGACACTTTCCTGCTTGCATAGTAGGTTCCTACATGTCATTGTGTGCCTCTGGGAAGTAGATGTTTGTTTTGTGATTGGAACTTTTGAGTTAGTATACTTTTAGGATTCCTAGACTTTTAGAGATATGTGTTATGAAAGCCTGTTTAGGACTTGAGATTATCTCCTCAGTACAGTGGGAGTGGACCACTTAGGTTCCACGCAATCGGGTGGTAGTGTATTTTCCACTCTTATCATTTGAGATCCGTCTGAGACACCGTGGCTGGAGTATTATTGGTTGGTATTTATCTTTATTCTGTTCTTGGATCATTATGATAGATGATATACCTTATAATGGATTTATTTATTGGTATGTTTCTTATATTGATGGTTTGCATATGTTAGATGATGGTATCCTATGCTTTACTTTGCATGTTAGTAGGATGTTTTTTTTAGAAGTGACATTCTTACTATGATATTACCGATGATCTCTTTGGTGCTTTGGAATGTTATGCATAGAGGGATGGCTAGGATCCATGATGGTCTAATGATGCTATTTATGGTTGGGAGGAACCATGCACTTAGTTATTTATGTTGGTGATATATGGTTATCTTTTATGATGGGTGTTTATATCTTTATGATGATGATGTATCATGTATGATATGTGGTTTCATTATGTTATTACATCATGGATTAATATTGGATGATGATGTACTTTATTTACATGGATGTTTATTCTTTTAAGCTTTTCATACCTTGTAATCATGTATAGTGGATGATTGAGCGATCTAAAATGTAGTTACTAAAAGGACACTTGTATATTTTTTAAGAACATTGGATGCATCATTGTTATTTCATTGTTAAGGATGTAATGTTAGATGAATAAGTTATGATTAGAATTAATTCAATGTTAAGAGATCTTTAAAGAATGTAATCTATTATGTTATGTTATTTTCAGTTGGATGTTACTATTGCTTCCGCAAGTGTTGTGTATGGTTTTACTTTCATGTTTTAAAAAAAAAAATTGTTTGGTAAACTTAGTGAAATTCTTTGGATCCCTTGGCGGGGCATTACAAATAACCTACAATGGGTTACTCACTAGCCTCTTTAGAGCCTCGGCTTCCATTGCAAGCCACTTCCCAACATGACATACAAAAAACCTACCCTAAGCTTAGCAAAAGTAAAAGATCTCAAATGATTATAAACCACACATCTGTTCTTAAACAAGCAATTGGAAAGCACTAAAATATTACTGATCATATTCATAGATTTCACCAATATGATCATTCTAGCAAGATTAATCTGAAATCTAGTACACATAAACCAAATTCATGTCATTACATGTTATCACCTAAAACAAATCATATAATCACCTTAGTCCTATAAAAGCAATTGGGAAGCAATCCAAACATAATTGATCAAAGACTCAAAGTTTATATTAGGAAAGACACATCATCCACCTCAGTTTCACACAAGAACACTGGAAATCAATAATCATCATTAGATAAAACTCATCATAGAAACACACAACACATCACCAAGCTTGGATATAAATAATGTATACAAACTTCATCATGACATCACAAAATAAACCCCCAAGCCTTTGGTAAATATCTTGACTGGCCAAAGCTAAGTCAACCCCAAACCCAACATTAGTAACCATGTGTCATAAAGAGTACATACAAAAGTCATTTTCATAATTCATAAGGTTTTGAAAACAAGGTTTAATTTTCACTTACAGGGTTTCAAGTTCTCATCTTCATTTTCAAGTATTGCAGTTGATAATGTTTTTCAATCTCAATCAAGGTTTTAGTTTCCATTTCTCTAGTTGTCAGATTCACTATGGTTTTTGAGTTTACTATGATCTCAGACAATTCAACAATTCATATAAAATCATTTAAACATTGTTTCATAATTCAATTCATTATCAAAACATAAGAGTTCAGGTTTTTAATTCTAAGTTTTTAACTTTATAAAGTTTTCAATTTCAATCAAGGTTCATGTTTTCGTTTTCTCAAATTATGATAACTACTAAGGTTTTTGAATCATAAAATTACCCTAGCGATAAAATCATTCACATTTAAAATTGATTCATTTGGAGAAAAATCTAAGTTCATCAAAAATTATACATCTTTTCCAAATCACAAATCACAATTTCACATCTCTCCTAGGATTATAAAATAAAATAAAATAATAATTATTTAATTAATTAAATAATTATTAAATAATGATTAACAAGTTATTAATAGAATAATAGAAGTTTACTAATACCCATTCACAATTTATGAGTCTAATTCATTTTAGTAATAATTTAATTAAATACCTTAATTAAATATTATTAAATTTTAATTCAAAAATCGTCAAATCATTCATGATAATAATAATTATTTTAACATATATATTAATAAAACTAGCAATTAATATTAGTTATTAACATAAAAACTACAACTATTAATAAATAATTTAAATTTATTAATAATCATAATTAATATTAATAATAATATAATATTAACTAAACTATATAATAATAACTTAAAATTTAAATAATTTTAAATTTAAATCAAACTAAATATGATATAAATTAGAAATTTGATAAAATTATATTAAAAAAACAAAATTTAAAATGTGTTTTAGGTCCACACGAGCAACCTTTAAATGGCTACTACTATAGCTGTTTGTGGCCACATGACCTATTGCGTCTAGCCACGACTAGTTCCATGACCAGGAGCGGAGGTGGGGTGTGGGACCCACCTCCCTCCTTATATTTTTAATTTAAAAAAAAATTAAATATAAACCATTTGAAAAGAAAAAGAAAAAGATCCCCCTCAAATATATATATATATATATATATATATATATATATATATATATATAATTGTGAATTTAATCTAATAGGGAAACCTAGATAAACCAATCGAATTTGCATTCTAAATTTCAATTTTAAACAAAATCCAACTAATTATAATTTATAAGCATGAGGATCTTCCAAAAAATTTCATTCCTCAAACATAGATAACTTTAAAATGAAATCAAACTCAAATTCACAACAATTTTTCATTAAAGAAATCAAACAAATCAATAGTTATCCAAGAACAGATCTATCCAAACATGATGCAAATAGAAAATTGGACAACTTAATTATTGCAAAATTAAACACTAGATTCTACCTGAATTTGATGCTAACTCACAAAGTTGCAATCGCATGAAGAATGTGAGATAATCCCTTTCCTTTGAAAACTTCCTTCCATGAAAGTCGCTTCACCAAAATCTCGGTTATTGAAAAATGAACTCCTCATGTCTTATAAAGAGTTCTCCCCCAAAGTTGGGGCTCTAATTGTGCAATCATGAGATGGAACTCACTGATCAATTTCTTTTAATATTTTATTACCTTTTACATCTTCATGCACATTTTTTGCAATTTAAAATATCTTTATTAAATTAATTTTATTTCTCCCTTTAATTAATTTATTCTATTTTAATTTCATGCATATGCTTATGCAATTTAATTAAAATAAACTTTATTAAATTTATGTTTTCTCTCTCTTATTAAATCATGAGATGCTTTAAATAATATATTTATTAATTTAACTAATAATATTATTTAAATTTTATTATTTAAATAAAACTCATAAATTATTATTATTAAAATTAATTTAATATAAATATGCCAAAATTGGACTTTAATAAAATCTTTTAAATTTAATTATTTTATTTAATCAATTTCTTGATTAATTTAATTTAATTAAATATTAAATTTTTTATAAAATTTCTATTAAATTAAATCATTTTAACATGATTTAATTAAAACATAAAATTATCACATACCCACAAGACCAAATACGACAACTCAACTAAAAACAATGAACAAAATCAAACTCGAGGGTCAAAGTCACAAATTCATGTCACTTGACGAATTCAGATGGGTGAAACTAACTTAGATACTTGTCCTACTTTCTAGGACAATGGGCATAGGGTTTAGGATTTAGACTCAAGAGTTATTTCCTCACTTATACCATTGAAATATTGTGATAGGGTACGCTCATCCTGGCAATGGAGGGAAGTCGATACCCAATACTTACAATCTACATAAAATCCACGCATGTACAAACACATATATTCTAAACTAAATAGGAAATGGCAGAAAATGGTACATCGTGTAGATTCCAACTAGCAAGTGACTATGACTCCCTTCCTTAACCACATTAGAAGCATCAAATATAAAGAAAACATACATGTACAATATACACATATAAGTATGGGGTAAATAACCATAAAAATACATATAGATTATTCCTCTAATTAACATCATGAAATAATTGAAATCACTAACTAAACATACATATATCATCATTTAAATAATCATAAACACATTAAATAACTAGTAACTTATCACATTTAATCAACTAAGTATAAAATAGATCTAATCAAATCTAGTAGCCAAGCATTGATAATAATAAAACATAATAAGAAAACTGATGTAAAAGAATCTGGTACTACAAAAGAAAAGTCAAGTAGGGGTAGGCATTACATGACATAGGCTTACTCTTGGAAGCTTACTATAATGACTGGGTAAATAAAAGTAAAAGAGTACTATCTACAATTTCAAACAAAAGTTCATTTAAGAACTAATACAAATAAGTCAACTATGTATATTCTTTTAGTTACTTAGAGAAATATGATTTTGGTTTAATAATAAATCGAAAACCATATTGATGCAACATTCAACTTTTTAAATATACTGAAATAGATCCCCTAAAACACTCCAAACAGAAGATCAACATCTCTAATTCCATTGGAAACATAAAAGTTATAATGTATAGACATAAATCAAAAGTCAAGAACATAAATTTTATGAGTTTCCATGTTTCATGTTCAAAAGTTACATAGCTTGTAATTTTTTTTGTTCAAACTATTTAGGTTTGAGTTTGTAACTCCACTAAAAACACCCAAACAAGAACAACATAATGCTCACAAAGATAATCAAAGGCATACTACCTTAAATCATAATTATAAGAAAATATGCTTGAAATCCAACTCAAAAGTTTTTCCTTTTTCTATGTTTCAAGAAATCGAGTCTTAAGTTTCAAGCATTCAAGTTGCAAAAGATACTTAACACTATTTAAGTTTAACTAGTTCAAGTGTTCAAGTTTGTAATAGATACACATAATAGTTCCAGTTTACTTTTTAGTTTAAAGTTCAACTATTCAAGTTTGAAATAGATACATAACACTTTTTTAGTTTAAATAGTTAACAACTAGTGGCATTCTAATATACCCAGAGGTCCCAATGTAGAAACTCAGGCTTTGATACTGGATGTAATGCCCCGATAGAGAACCCAAAAGAAATTAACCTAAAGTTTCACTAAGTTTGTCAATCATTTTCTTTTTAAAGATAAAGATAATAATTTAACAACATCAAATACAATAGTGAAAGCAATAACATGCACATAAACACATACCATAAAACACATTACAATTCTTAAGGGTCCGATGAAGTTGAATCACATTTAAATTTAATTAATATTGAAGCCAATATATATCACATCCACATTAAAGAATAGCTACAAGTACAAATTATATTTAAATAATATACAATTATCTTGAATGCCACTTGAAAATAAACAAAATGCACAATCATCCACTATACAGGTCATAGGGTATGAAACGCTGAAAAAATATACATCATAAAAATAGATTACATCATCTTGTAAGATCTATGAAATCAAATATAATACAATATAATACAATCATGTATCATAGAGCATAAGAAGAAAAATGAAAGAGAGTACATAACATGGAACTCCAACCATGACATTGAACTATCAGATCTTAATGCTATAAGATAATACACTACTACCCAACCTCATGAAACCCAAAAAGGTCCACTCCCACTACATTGAGGAGATAAAATGAAGTCCCAAATGTACTAAAAAACTCAAAAATCAAAACTAACTTCTATGTTGAAGGAATCACCTAAAAGAAAACTATCTCAAAGGGTACCAAGACACAAGTATCAACTAAACTTAGAGGTAGCAAAGACACGTAGGAAATCTACTATGCAAGTGGACATATGTCATTGCATGCACCAACTTTAAGGTTACCATGGTAGTCTTTTAATACTCTGAACCCCCTAGTGCCTCTATATGACATCAATATCCTTTGGTACAGACAAGGCATACTAACAAGTCAACTCTAAGGTTACCATGGTAGTCTTTTAATACTCTAGACCCCCTAGTGACTTTCTACAGTACCAAGATCTTATTAATTCATTTTAAACCCATTTAATGAAATTTTATCTCTCATTAAAATAACCTAAAATGGGTTACCCACTAGCCTCTTTAGGGCCTAGGCCTCTATTGCAAGACACTTCCCAACATGACATATAGAAAACTTAAACAAACATGTACAAACACATATATTCTAAACCAAATAGGCAATGATAGGAAGTGGTACATCATGTAGATCTTGACTAGTGGGTGACTATGACTCCCTTCCTTAACCACATCAGAAACATCAAACATAAAGAAAATATACACATACACCATACACATGCAAGTATGGGGCAAGCAACCATAAAGCTACATATAAAGCTTTCCTCTAATTAAAATCATGAAATAACTAAAATCACTAACTGAACATACATATATCATCATAAAAATAAGCATAAACACACTAAATACCTAGTAACTCATCACATATAATCAACTAAGCATAAATCACATCTAATCAAATCTAGTAACCAAGCACCAATAATCATAAAACATAATTAGAAAACTAACCTAAAATAATCTGACACTGCAATAGAAAAGTCAAGTAGGGGTAGGCATTACACTTTACTTATTGTGGAATAACCAAAGAATATACCTTCTTTACTTTTTACATCTACTTTACCATTCCTGAAATCTTTGAGAATATAGCATTTGCTTCCAAATACCTTCAAATATTTTACATTTGGTGAGTATCCATATTATAGTTCAAAAGGTGTTGAATGAGTACCTTTCTTGACTTGCACATAGTTTAAGGTATAGATAGATGCACTTACAACTTTTCTCTAGGTTTTCAAAGAAACATTTTTCTCCATCACAAGTGTCCTAGCACAATCTATTATAGATCTATTCCTACTTTCAGAAATTCCATTTGTGGAGGGGTCCTAGGAGTAGATGTATGTCTTTTGATTCCTCAATCATTACAAAACACCTCAAACTCACTAGATGTAAATTCTTCTTCTCTGTTAGATCTCAAACATTTTATAGTTTTACTTATTTCCTTCACAACTCTTGCTAAGAACCACTTGAACATTTGAAAAGTATTAGATTTCTATTTTAGAAACATAACTATCATCATTTTAGAATAATCATCAACAAGTAGCATAATGTACTTATCTCCTTTGTAGTTTTGCACTTCAATTGGTCCACAGAAGTTATTTGAACAATCTCTAATTTTCCTTTAGAGGTATGAGTATTACTCTTAAAGAATTTCTTAGTCATTTTTCCTAACTAATATTGTTTGTAAATTATATTGGCAGGTTTCTTCAACTTAGGAAAATGTTTGACTCTTCTCATGTTACTAATACTAACCAAGTTATCAAAATTAACATGACATAATCTCTTGTACTATAGCCACACATCATCAAATTCTACAATTAAACAATTAGCATCCTCTATATCAAGGTAGAATAGATTACCTCTAGTTTTATAGCCTTTTCCAATTAATTTTCCATCATTATTATATATCTTAGCAATCTTGTTTTCAAACTCAACCTTAAAACCTAGATTATTCAGTTGTGACACACTCAAAAAATTATAGTTAAGTCCTTCAACATAATAAGCATTTTCACATAAAATCTTTTCTATGAGTTTGATAGAACCTTTTCCTTTTACTAGATAGGGTGCATCATTACAAAACCTTAAACTACTTCCATCATAATAATTCAAAGTAATAAACTTACTTTTATCTCTAGACATGAGATGTGAACATCCACTACCAATGATCCATCTATCATTGTTTTAGAGTATGGTAAAAATAGGTTTTGAAGGGACCCTGAAACCCTTTTACATCCTCAAAAAAGGAAAAAACATGCTAACCAATAGGAAAGAGCCCATAAACCTACTAAAATGTAGCATCAAAATTAGGTTTTACAAGGACCTGAAACCACTAATAAAGTCTAGATAAAAAAATTAAGTTTTACAAGGACCTGGAACCGAAAGTGTAAATAAAAAACTAAAATCCAGAAACTAGGACCAAACACAGGAACTAAAAGAACCAGCCAGCAAACAGGACCTACACAGGAACCTGACCAAAAAAGAAGGCCCAAGAAACTATTGCAATTCCATAATCATCTTCACAGCCTCCTTACCAATCTTAGTTGTATCCTGGATGGAGTTAGCAACTGAAGAAGTAGCATCAATCGAAGATTTTTTCCTCGAACTCTGTCTTGTCCTCTTGCTTGGGCCCTCCGAAGATATGGTTCCTTTATTAACTCTTTTACCCAAAGTCATCATGGCTGCATAGATGCTTGAGGTAACTTGCTCTATTTTTTTTCCACTTTCCCTAATGAGTGGTCTAAGATTCATCTTATAATCCTTTATTTTTTTTGGTATATCTCCAATTTGCACCTCCATGGGTTGAATAATAGCTTGGTCAGCTTCCTGGTTATGTTGCAATGTATCCACTTTCTTCTTCAACCCCATTATTTCATTATATAACTAGGAATCAACCTGAAGGAAAGAGTCAGCTTTTTTTTTAGTAGAGTGGAGGAAGGAGAGAATGGTTTCCCTCACTGGGGAATCACCCGCATCATCAATAGTGGTGTGTGGAATAGGGCCATCTTTATCAATATGAATCCCCCCATCTAATAGTTCTACCTCACCAGGCTCCTCTTGAGTATACTAGCTCTGTTCCTCCTTATCATGTCCCTCAGTCTCCTTAAGAGGAGTGGAAGCTTTCCCCATGTTTTCCTCCTCACTCAAAATGGCTAAATCATCATTTTTTTTTCTCTTTATCACCTCCACTAGACATGAGATGAGTGTCCTCATTTTCAAACTTTCTCTGTTCTGAATTCACCTCCGTAGTATCTGTTGGAAATTATTGAAAAGATCATGAGGGAGATTGTTAGAAATGATCATATATAAAAAGTAATAGAAGTAATGAAATTGGTAAAAAATGTTCTCAATCATTATTTTGTCATTGATGTCAAACTTGCTACTTACAGGAATGACAATTGCTTTAGTGACCAAACACTATCAAATGGTTGATTGACAACGAAGAGGCAATCAATAAGATGTAACCAAAACACCTAGAGAATGGTTGAAGTTATGATGTTGTAATGAAGTACAAGGATCAGCTAAGCCATTAATGAAAAAGTGTATTGATGACATGTTCTAAGACACAAGAAAATGGGCACACTGAAACATATCAAAGATACAAGTGTCGAGCAGATACAAGTGCTGAGCAGAAACAAGTGCCGAGAAAATACAAGTGCCAAGTAAAACAGAGATTTTGAACATCTGTAAACCAATAGTGTCGAGTTGTTGCATTATTTCAAAAATTGAAGATTCGTCAGATCTGAGCTGACAAGGTTGTTATCTTGAATTTTGTGAATTAAATAGAAGATAAGAGTAATGAGCTGGTGGCACAAAACACCATGTAGAACATTTTTGGAGAATACAACTGGACTCTAGATGAAGTTTCTAGAAAAGAGCAAGATATGTGGTAGATACATTGTATAGTACCTAATCCATATGAAACCCTAAAGTTGGAGAGGGAGAATCGAGTGGCAAAGGCAATCTAGATTTCTATTTAAGGAATAACAAGGTCATGAAGCTAAGAGAGAAGAGAGGAAAAACATGAAAGCATAAAGTGTTGAAGGAGGTGCTAAGGAGTAAAAAAAAAACCACATTTACTCTGCTTCAACAGATGACCACAGATATGATTGCATTGGTATGATGAGTAAGAAGACTCAAGTAGATGAAGCTTGAGATGACAAGCTATCAGAGCTGAAGTGATTAAAGCTAAGCAAAAGATTGAGCTGAAGTGTGATATGAAATCTACAAGATATGTTGTAAGTTGTATCAGATCAAAAAGCCATTATTGTTACTTTCTAGCAATTATAATAGTTATTTTAAATCCTATGGACTTAGGTTGGTTTAATAGCCATGTTTTAAATCCTTTAATAGGGTGACATTCCAAGTGAATGTTCTAAAGTCCTTTGATCGGGCCCATTCCTAATAGTATCGTGAAATCCTCTAACAAGGTCACATTTAACAATGTGTTGTAAGCTTTTAAAGGGAAAGCCTTTAACAAGGCATCACTTTAGAAGAGTGAAAATCAAGTAGCATGTTACTAGTAGTTTTTCTCAAATTGGGTTTCCACATAAATCAGTGTGTCATGTGTTGATCTTGCATGTTTTATCCCTGCATATTAATTTACTGTAATTTTCTACGATGATTGATTTAAGCTTGGATGGATGAAAATTTTATGGATTCACTATAATTTGAGAAAAAGTATTATTAGGGCATTTGGACCTTGGATAACTGTTTCACCCCCCCCTCTCAGTTACTCTAAAGAATTCTAACAATTGGTATCAGAGGCAAACTGTTGATTCAGTTTAAAGGGACTATATGCAGGAAAGATCAAAATGCCTAAGAGAGAAGTCCCCAAGATCAACAAAGAAAACTTTTTTGCATGGCAAAGTTTGATGAAGCTACATCTTGGATCCATAGGAGATTATGCCCAAAATTCAATTGTTATTGAACATGTTGATCCAACTGGTACTCTTACTGTAGAAGATTTGAAAAACAAACAGGAACACAATCAGACAATGCTGGAGATTACTTCTGCACTTAACTATGCTAAATTTGATGATATCAAAAGATGTGACACTGCATTCAAAATGTGGAAAGCCTTATCAAACATCTATGGAGGAGATCAAAATGTCCAAAGAGCAAAAAGAGAAAGCCTCAGAGGAAAGTTTGATGATATAAAAATGGAGGAAAGTGAGAATGTTGCTCAGTATGGTGCAAGAATAAAGGAAGTGGTAGGTGCAATAAGATGTTTGAGTGGTCAATTGGATGAAGATACTATTAATAGTAAGTTCTTAAGAACCTTTCTCCCTATCTATGCTATTAGAGTATCAACAATACAAGAACTAGGATGTGTACCAAGAAGCAATCTAAGTTTTGAAGGAATAGTGGGTAGACTGACTGCATTTGAGTTATCTAACTTTGATAACTACAAACCTAAGAATGTTGAATCTACTTTCAAAGCCAAGCTATCACTAAAAGATGCTGAACTAGTAAAATATAAGAAAGGAAGAAAAATGAAATATGTATCCAGTGATAGTAGCACTGATGAGGAAGATGTGGAATGATTGGAAGCATTGCTAGCTAGAAGATTTCATAGAGGCAAAGGAAAATTCAAAGGTAAGATGCCTATCATTTGTTTCAATTGCAATGAAGTAGGACATATTGCTGCAAGGTGTACACAGAAAAAGGAGTACAAGAAAGGAAACAAATACAAATATAGGAGAGAAGATGATAAGAAATATTACAGAGACAAAGACAAGAAGTGTTATATTGCTGAAGAGAATTTTGATGATAATGATGATGAAGTTGTTTATGTAGCCATGAAGGATCAGTCTGATGAAGATGAACCTATAGCACTGGTAACATGTATGAACAAAAATGACAAATGGATCATAAACAGTGGATGCTCACATCACATGACAGGATACACAAGTAAGTTTGTTAACTTTACTCTGTATGATGGAAATAGTGTTAAATTTGGTAATGATGCTCCGTGTCAAATAAAAGGAAAAGGATCCATTAAGCTTACATAAAAAATTTCATGTGATAATGCATACTATGTTGAAGGATTAAACTACAATTTGCTGAGTGTCTCATAGTTAGGCAATGTAGGATGCAAAGTAGAATTCAAAAAACAAAACTACTAAAATCTATGATACTGATGGCAAATTGATAGGAAAAGGAGATCAAACAAGAAGTAATCTATTTTACCTTGATATGGATGATGTTTCTTGTTTTGTTGCAAAATTTGATGATGAATGGTTATGGCATAGAAGGCTATGTCATGTCAACTTTGACAATCTGGTCAATATCAGTAAAATGAAGAAAGTCAGAGGTTTACCTAAATTAAAAAGACTTGACAATATCATGTGTAGACAATGTCAGCTAGGAAAGATGACAAAGTCAAGTTTCAAAAGCAAAAACTATACATCTAAAGAAGTACTTGAGTTAGTTCATACTAACTTATGTGGTCCAATGGAAGTACAAAGCTACAAAGGAGATAAATACATAATGTTGTTTGTTGATGATTATTCCAGGATGATGACTATTATGTCCTTAAAGAAAAAATCTGATGCTTTTCAAATGTTTAACTGGTATGTGGCTAGAGTTTAAAAGGAAGCAGAAAAAAGTTTGAAATGCTTGAGATCAGACAAAGATGGTGAATTCAAGTCAAACGAATTCAAGATATTTTGTAATGACAAAGGAATCAAAAGACAAATGTTAGCTCCTAGAACTCCCCCATAGAATTGAATTGCTGAGAGAAGAAATAGATCTATGATTGGCTGTGCTAGAACATTAATGATGGACAAGACTGTTGCTCTAAAATACTGGAGAGAAGCTATAAGTGTAGCTGTTCATACACTGAACCGAGTACAAGTCAAGAAAGGCACAAATACAACACCTTTTGAATTATAGTATGGTCACTCACCCAATGTAAAACATTTCAAAGTATTTGGTTGCAAATGCTTTATCCTTAAAGATATTAGAAATGGGAAATTTGATGCAAAAAGTGATGAAGGTATATTCCTTGGTTACTCCACTAGAAGTAAAGCATATAAGTGTTTGAATACTAACACTAACAAAATTATGGAAAGTGCAAATGTAAACTTTGATGAATATACAAAAGTTTGAGTTGAAGAGCCAAAGAGAATGAATGAATACATAACCTTTGTGTATTCTTATGAAGGAATGCTTGTTGACGAGGATTCTATCAATCAAATTGAAATTCAACAACAAATTTTAGTTTCAGCCGAGTCACAACTAGTGAATGTCGAGTTACACTCAGAAGCTGAGTTACAGAATGAAAAAAATGCACAATCTGATCCTGAAGTCAATACACATGAAATAGATGAAGAACAACCTGACAACGAAGTGCATAGTGACCTTGAATCTGAAAGATCAAACATGAAAACAAGGATAGAATCAAGATTATCCAAATATGTAAAAAGACATCACCCTGCTGAACAGATAATTGGTGACAAAGATGTAAGACCAATGACAAGGAACAAAATAAGACATGAATCATGTCTGATCAAAAAATCTAAACCTAAGACAGTATATGGTGCATTACAAGATGATGACTTGTATAAAGCTATGGAAGAAGAGATTGATCAGATAAAGAAAAATAAAACCTAGAGTTTGGTTCCTAGACCAGTTGACAAGAATGTGATTGGCACAAAGTGGGTATTTAGAAACAAGCTAGATGAGAATGGTGAGATTACTAGAAACAAAGATAGACTAGTATGCAAGGGTTATGCTCAAGAAGAAGGATTAGACTATGGGGAAACATTCACTCCTGTTGCTAGAATGGAAGGAGTAAGAACTTTAATTGCATATGCTACATATAAAGGTTTCAAAGTCTATCAGATGGATGTAAAGTCTACCTTTTTAAATGGTATACTAGAAGAAGAAGTCTATATTGAACAACCAGAGGAATTTTTCGATGAGAACAATAGGGATATGGTTTGTAAATTACATAAAGAACTCTATGGTCTGAAACAAGCACCTAGAGCATGGTATGAAAGACTTCACAAGTATCTAGTGCAAATAGGATTTGAAAGAACTAATGATAACAACATGTACATCAAATCAGAAGAAGGTAAGGATATTATTGTATCTAAGATCTTTGTATATGACATAGTTTTTGGAGGAAAGGAAGTGCTTTGCAGAGGCTTTTCTGACAAAATAAAACATGAGTTTGAGATGTCTATGTTTGGAGAGATCAAATTCTTTGTTGGATTGCAAGTACATTAACTAAAACATGGTATATTTGTGACACAATCAAAATACATCAAAGAGATACTTAAAATAGTTGGATTGGAGGAGTCCAAACTAGTTAGTACACCAATAGTAATAGGAAATAAGCTATCCAAAAATGATGTATCAGCTGAAGTCAATCAAACAATGTACAGATCCATGATTGGAAAACTACAATATGTTGTAGATAGCAGACTAGACATAGCATTAGCAGTTGGAATAGTGGCTAGATTCTCTGCTAATCCTAAAGAAAATCATCTCATAGCAGTAAAAAGAATAATGAGGTATCTCAAAGGAACTGATAGCTTTGGTCTATATTACAAAAAGAATGAGAAGTTTGAACTCAATGCATATACAGATGCAGATTGGGGAGGCAACATTGATGACAGAAAAAACACAAGTGGAGGTGCATTATTTTTAGGTAAAAGGCTAGTTACTTGGATCAGCAAGAAATAAACATGCACATCACAGTCCACTGCAGAATCAGAATATGTGGCAACAACAGTCAATTGCACAAACATCATGCGGCTCACACATCTATTGAAAGGAATGAAAGAAGAAGTAGCTAAACCTGTGATATTGTATTGTGATAATACAAGTGCTATAAAAATACCCAAAAATCTAATAATGCATGCAAAAACCAAGCATATTGCAATCAATTATCACTATGTCAAAGAATTGGTAGAAGACAAACAAGTAAAGTTGGAGTACATTCATACAAAAGAACAAACTGTAGATATCTTCACAAAAACATTGCCCAAGGATGCTTATGAATATCTTAGAGGCAAGTTGGGGGTAATTCCCCTAAATCAAGTAGTATAAAACAACAAGGAAGCTACCCTACATCAATAGGAACAAATCATTGAAATATCAGAAGAATGATGCAGAGGATGACAACAGGAGCAGAAACTCCAAATCAGTCACAAGCATGGTGACAGAGGGAGAAAAAATGAGATGCAAAGCTTATACTTCGCATGTTAAAGATGCTACATCTTTGGAATTTATATCAAAGAGGGAGAAATATGCAGAAAAATGATCAATATATAAGAAAGAGGGAGATATATAAAAAAAAAGAGAGGGAGATATATGAGATCAATAGTAAGGATGCAACAGTCAAGATAACACATACAATCTTGGTGGTAACTAAGTTGATCAATTGATCAATTTGGTTTGCCATCAATGCCAAAGAGGGAGATTGTTGGAAATGATTGAAAAGATCATGAGGCAGATTATTGGAAATGATCATATATAAAAAGTAATAGGAGTAATGGAACTGGTAAAGAATCTTCTCAATCATTGTTTTGTCATTGATGTCAAACTTGCTACTTGCAGGAATGAAAATTGCTTTAGTGATCCAAACACTATCAAATGGTTGATTGACAAGGAGGAGGCAATCAATAAGATGTAACCAGAACACCCAGAGAAAGGTTGAAGTTATGATGTTGTAATGAAGTACAAGGATCAACTAAGCCATTGATGAAAAAGTGTATTGATTACATACTCTAAGACACAAGAAAATGGGCACATTGAAACATATCAAAGATACAAGTGCCGAGCAAAAATAAGTGTTGAGCAGAAACAAGTGCTGAGCAGATATAAGTGCTGAGCTGAAACAAGTGCTGAGAAAATACAAGTGTCGAGTAACACAGAGATGCCGAGCATCAGTAAACCAATAGTGTCGAGTTGCTACATTATTTCAAAAATTGAAGATTCCTTAGATCTGAGCCGACAAGGTTGTTATCTCGAATTCTGTAAATTAAACAGAAGATAAGAGTAATGAGCTAGTGGCATAGAACACCATGTAGAACATTTTTGGAGAATACAACTGGACTCTAGATGAGGTTTCTAGAAAAGAGAAAGATATGGGGTAGATACATTGTATCCTACCTAATCCATATGAAACCCTAAAATTGGAGAGGGAGAATCGAGTAGTAAAGGCAATCCAGATTTCTATTTAAGGAATAACAGGGTCATGGAGCTAAGAGAGAAGAGAGGAAAAGCATGAAAGCATAAAGTGCTGAAGGAGGTGCTAAGGAGTAAAAAAAAAAAAGCATAGTTACTCTGCTTCAACAGATGACCACAAATATGATTGCATTGGTATGATGAGTAAGAAGACTCAAGGAGATGAAGCTTGAGATGACAAGTTGTCAGAGCTGAAGTGATTAAAGCCAAGCAAAGGTTTGAGCTAAAGTGTGATCTGAAATCTACAAGATATGTTGTAATTTGTATCAAATCAAAAAGCCATTATTGTTACTTTCTAGCAATTGTAATAGTTAGTTTAAATCCTATGGACTTAGGTTGGTTTAATAGCCACGTTGTAAATCCTTTCACAGGGTGACATTTCAGTTGAATTTTCTAAAGTCCTTTGATCAGGCCCATTCCTAATAGTATCGTGAAATCCTCTAACAAGGTCACATTTAATAGTGTGTTGTAATCCTTTAATAGGGTAGGCCTTTAATAGGGCATCACTTTAGAAGAGTGAAAATCAAGTAGCATGTTACTGGTGGTTTTTTCCAAATTAAGTTTCCACGTAAATCATTGTGTCATGTGTTGATCTTGCATGTTTTATCCCTACATATTGATTTACTATAATTTGCTAGGATGATTGATTTAAGCTTGGATGGATGAAAAGTTTATGGATTCACTATAATTTGAGAAAAAGTATTATTAGGGCATTTGGACCTTGGATTACTGATTCACCCCCCCTCTCAGTTATTCTAAAGAATTCTAATAGTATCTTCCTCTCTCCCCTCCTCATTATTGTCTTTCAAATCTAGGTAACCATCTAGGTTAGAGCTAAACTCCCCAGCATCTGTCCCCTCCTCTTCCTTAGGGGCATCCTTTTTAGAGCCATTAGTGCTCTAGATCTCAGTATCCTCTTCCTCAATTTGTCTTCAAGAATTGGAGGGTTTCAGTTTAGCCTTTATTATCTTTTTAACACTCTCATCCATTTTTCCTATAACAGGATTAAGACTCTTATTCTTGGCAGTGGATAGGGATGAAGCAATGGAATTATTTTTACATAAATCCTCAATGAGTAAAATTAGACCTTCATGTAATATGGGTTGAGACTATTTCTTTTTATGGGCATTCAAACTTTGGAGCAAAGAAAACTGCAAATAGAAAGGGAAGGAGATTTTGTCCTTGTAATTGAAATGGTTAATGAAAACAAAGTGGAATTTGTGCACCCTTTTACTTCTTCTATCAAGGATGAATATTCATGAATACAACCAAGCACATCATGCCAAATACCTTTTATCTGTTGCACATCAAAGAAGTTGCCACTCTTTTCCAATTGTAGCTCCTCTTCTTCTGTCTTCAAGAATTTTTTGTAGGCCACATTGGAAATACTGGTCTGCTTTGAAAACTTGATACCTTTAATGGGAAGACCAGTGACTTCAGCAATGAATTCCTCAGTTAGCTTAACAGACACTCCATGTAGGGTAACTTTGTCGTCTGCACAATTTTTGAAGAAGGCAATGGTGACATGGGGTTTGAATCCATGCAACCACTCCAGGTAGCTAGCCACCTTCCCTTTCTGGAGAATCTTCCAAAAATCCTGCCTAGCCTTCCAATCATCACATGTTTTGGGTCCTTGTTTCCTCGGTTCACCTCCCATATTGTAGAGCAGACAAAAAACTAGAGACACCTAGATATCAAAAGCAAAGAGATAGAAGTGAGACTAGTTTTTTGTGACATGATATTGAGGATGCTTTTTTGAGGATACGTGTAGAGAGCATATAGCCTTCACATGAATGTACATCCTTGGGAATGCTAAACAAACAATCGTACGACCACTCCCAAAAATCATTAAATTTCTAATCTGAGCAAATCTTTCCCACTCTGGAATGAATAACATCATAATTAATGATCACTTTAAGATCCACATGTTTTTGTAAGTCCTCGAGCCACCTCATCTTTTTCCCCATTTGTACTGTGTGATTAGCTATCCAATCAACAACCTTATTGGCTTCTCTATAAGTATGGGAGATGACCACCTTTTCAAAATTTTGAAATAGAGTTTTGATTTTCATAACCGTTGCCTCTATAGACCAAGAGATAGTATTTTTACTATTAAGGATATTTATAATATTTAGAGAATCACCTTCCAACCATAATTTGGAGTACCCCAAATCAATAGCTAAAATGGTAGTATAAAGGGCAACAATAGCTTCAGCAATATGACTATTTGAGTGACCGATAGGGACTGCAATGACATCAATAACATTTCCCATATGATCTCTAAGAATGCCTCCACATCCTACTCTTCCCGAGTTGCCCTTGGCTGCTCCATCAAAATTTCCTTTGATACATCCATTAGGAGGAACAAGCCATTTTATAATCAATCTAGGATTGTCAATTTTCAACTTAGGATCTTAAGATCTTAAAGGGTGATCAAATTAAAAGGTCTGAGCAGGCTCCTAATCCATCTATCATTGTTGTTCACATAACACACTAGTAAAATTGCCTCATCCTCATTAGATTCATCCTTCATTGCAACATACATCACTTTATCAATTCCATCTTTTATTTCCCCTTCAACAATGTAGCAAGAATTCTTGCATTTGTCATTGTAATATCTATTGTCTTTAGCTCTTCTACTTTTATATTTGTCTCCACCTCTATAATTCTTCTTCTCTTGACATCTAGCAGCAATATGACCAAACTCATTGCAATTGAAACACATGATAGGTAACTTACCTTAGAACTTGCCTTTACCTCTGTGAAATCTCCTTAATAGTAGTGCTTCAAGTTGATCTACATCTTCCTCATCTATATCAGTATCACTAGAAACATATTTTCCCTTTTTCTTCTTTTTCTCATTAGGTTTCTTTAATGATAGCTTAGATTTGAAAGTAGAATCAATATTTTCAAGTTTGTAATTATCAAAATTAGATTGCTCAAAAGAAGTGAGCCTACCTACCAAACCTTCAAGAGATAGATCATTCCCCGATATACATCTTAGTTCTTGTATTGGAGAAACTCTAATGGCATAAATGGGTAGTAGTGTTCTTAAAACTTTTCTTATTACAGTATCATCATCTATTTTACTAGTAGCTCCTCTTATTGCATTAGCAACATCTTTTATCCTAGAGCAATATTGACCAATATTCTCACCTTCTTGCATTCTCATATCATCAAACTTACCTCTAAGAGTTTCAAATTTGGCTCTTAGTATGTTTTTTTCACCTCGATAGATTAGTGGTCGTACGATTGTTTGTTAGATTAGGTAGGATTCAATGAATCTACAGGCCTCATTTTGTTTCATTCCCTTCTAGAAACTTCTCCTTCAATCCTCTATGAATTTGCCTCAAAATGGTTCATCTTGAATTTTGTGCCACCAACTCATCCAACTTATCTTCCACATAGTTCACAAAATCCAAGAAATCAAACTTGTTAGCTCATATTTATCAAATTCTTAATCTTTCTCATAATGTTAACACATGGTATTAACTGGCTTTTGATGTTCAACACATACTATGTTGCATACTATGGCATGAACTAAAGTTTACTATTGCTTGGAATCAACTAAACTTCACTTGTATTACACTGTATCACTTGAATTACACTAAAATTGAATTTACTTGGCTCCAAATTATTTTCTACTCAATTTACACTAACTTTTCTTGGCACCTATTGCACATATTGTTAAACATGGAAAACATAATTCGTTTAACATATTCTTCTAAACTTAATCATTGTAACCATCCTTTGCCACATTAAGTAGATTATCAATACACTATAATATCACTATCTTAACTAATCCTTGTACTCCTTTTCCATATGATAACTCAACCTTTCTTCTAGGTGCTATTGTTACCTTATTTCATCAAATCCTCTTTATCAATCAAACAAATGATAGTGGTTATATCATATAAGCAATTGTCTTACTAGCAAGTAGCAAGTTTGACATCAATGAAATAATGATCAAAACACATGTTTGTACTTGTATTAATCTATTTTCAACAATCTCCATCTTTGGCATTGATGGGAAACCAAACTGACCAAACTTAATTAGTATAACCAACAAAATAAAAAAAAGAAAATAATTCTTTGTATTGAAATCTCTCCCTCTATCAACAACTTTCATCTTCTAAATAGGTTACAAAATTTTGTTTCGATCAAAAAAAAAAAAATCAACTCATCCTTATGACTCCCTTTGGATCACTTCTCATATCTCATCTGACATTAACTCCCTCTTAAGTTAGGTATTCATGTTTTTTTTGTGTTTACTTTCATCACCCTCTATAATCTGGATTTCTCCCTTAGTAGGATTAGGCAAATAAGGATTTCTGCCTCAGTTCTCCTTCAATAGGATTAGGTAGATCAAGATTTCTCCCTCATGTCTACCTCAACATTCATCTCCCTCTTTGACAACAATGCCAAAGACTTGTCACCTTCATATGCCAATTAACTTGTTTGATGAAGAGCACATATCATACTTCTTAGATAGCCTTTCATAGGGGTATTACCCCTAGTTTACCTCTTAGATACTCATGAGCATCCCTAGGTAATTCTTTTGTGAAGATATCAACTATTTTCTCTTTTGTGTTAACATATTCCATTTTCACCTCTTTATCTTGAGCTAACCCTCTCAAGTAATAATACTTGATTTCAATTTGGTTGGTCTTTGTGTGCTTCACATGATTCTTTGATATATTTATAGCACTTGTATTATCACAATAAAGTATCACATGTTCAATGATTCCCTACTTCATTCATTTGAGTAGTTTTTTGATCCATACAATGTTTGTACAATTTACTGCACCTACAACATATTCAACTTCAGCAACGACATATTCAACTTTAGTAGTAGATTGAGAGATGCATTTTTTTTTGTGCTAGTCTATGTAATCAGCCTTTTGCCTAAGAAAAATGCTCCTCCATTGGTGCTCTTTCTATCATCAATATTTCTAGCCCAATTAGCATTAATGTAGGCTCTAAATTCAATTTTTTATTTTATTTTTCTTGTAGTATAGACCATAGTCTTCTATTCCTTTCAAATATCTCATTATTCTCTTAACCAACATCAAATGATTCTCCTTGAGATTAATAGAGAATCTTGCAACTATCCCTATAGAAAATGCAATAACAAGTTTGTTATGTACTACATATTTGTAATTTTCCAATCGTAGACCTATATAATGTTTGATTCACCTTAGTTGAATCATCATTCTTTGATAATTTATGTCCTGTTACCATAGGTGTGCTTACTAGCTTTGAATCTTTTGATCCAAAAATTTTCAATATCTCCTTAACATACTCTTACTTAGTGATGTATACCATATTTCATCTAATGTACTTTCAAATGCATAAAGAACCTAATCTCTCCAAACATGGACATCTCACATTATTTCTTCATTTCATTTACAAAAGCCTTACATAAAGTATCTTGACCTCCAAGTATGATATCATCAACAAAAATTTTAGATAGTAAAATACCTTTTCCTTTCTCTATCTTTAACTACATATTGTTGTTATCATCATTCCTCCCAAATCCAATCTTCACAAGATAATTATGAAGCCTTTCATACCATGCTCTTGGTTCTTGCTTCAGACCATATAAATCTTTATTTAGTCTACATACCATATCTTTTTTGTTAGCATCAAAAAATCTTTTTGGCTATTATATGTAAGCCTCTTCCCCCCAATATACCATTTAGAACTGTAGACTTAACATCCATTTGATAAACTTTAAAACCTTTGTATGTAAAGTAAGAAAGCAAAGTTCTTACTCCTTCCAATCTTGCAATAGGGGTGAATTTTTTTCCATAGTCTATCCCTTCTTCTTGTGCATATCCTCTACAAACTAATCTTTCTTTTTTTATTGTGATTTCACCATTTTCATCTAACTTGTTTCTATATACCCACTTTGTACCAATCACATTTTTGTCTTTTGATCTAGGAACTATAGTCCATGTCTTTTTTTTCTCAATTTGTTTAATCTCTTCTTCCATGTCTTTACTCTAGTCCACATCCTCTAATGCATATTTCATTATTTTACGTTCTTGCATGTGTAGAAAAAATGTATGATTTCTTAACTTGTTCCTTGTCATTTTTCTAGCATCTTTATCTTCAATGATTTGTGCATCAAGGTGATGATTTTAGACATACTTAAATAATTTTGGTTCTACTCTATTTTCCTTGTTTTGTGTCTCAATTACCAAATCATTGTGTACATCTCTATCAGCTAATTCAGTATCTCTTTCATGTACACTAATCTTAGAATGAGAATATGCCTCAACTTCATTGTGTAACTCGGTACCTAAATGTACCTCAATTCCTAAATACAACTCAACACTCATAATATGTGACTTGACAGTCACTAAAACGTGTTGTTGGTTTACAACTTGATTTACAACATCTTATTTAGTAGGCATACCTTCTTAAAAGTAAACAAAAGATTTATATTCTTCTAGTTCCTTCATACGTTCAGTCTCATATACTTCTGTATATTCATCAAATTTAACATTTTCACTTTCCACAACTTTTCTAGTGTTAGTATTTAAACACTTATAAGCTTTACTTCTTGTGGAATAACCAAGGAATATACCTTCTTCACTTTTTGCATCTATTTTATCATTCTTGAAATCTTTGAGAATATAACACTTGCTTCCAGATACCTTAAAATATTTTACATTTGGTGAGTATCCATACCATAGTTCAAAAGTTGTTGAATGAGTACCTTTCTTGACTTGCACATGGTTCCAGGTATAGATAGCTCTACTTATAGTTTCTTTCTAGCATTTCAAAGAATTTTTTTTCTCCATCATGAGTGTCTTAGCACACTCCATTACAAATCTATTCCTCCTTTCAACAATTCCATTTTGTGGAGGCCTAGGAGTAGATGTATGTCTTTTGATTACTCTGTCATTAAAAATCATCTCAAACTCATTTAATATAAATTCTCCTCCTCTTCTAGACCTCAAACATATCAAACTTTTTCCTATTTCCTTATCAACTCTTAATAAGTACCACTTGAACATTTGGGAAACATCATATTTATGTTTTAGAAACATAATTTTCATCATTATAGAATAATCATCAAGAAGTAGCATAATGTATTTACCTCCTTTGTAGCTTTTCACTTCAATTGGTCCACACAAGTTAGTATGAACAATCCCTAATATTTCTTTGGAGCTATGACTCTTACTCTTAAAACTTGACTTAGTCATTTTGCCTAACTGACATTGTTTGCAAATTATATTGTCAAATTTCTTCAGCTTAGAAAAACCTCTAACTCTTCTCATGTTACTTATACTAACCAAGTTATCAAAATTAACATGACATAACCTCTTGTTCCATAGCCACACATTATCAAGTTCTACAATTAAACAAGTAGCATCCTCTATATCAAGGTAGAATAAATTGTCTCTAGTTTGATTAGCTTTTCTAATTAGTTTTCCATCAGTATTATATATCTTAGAAATCTTTCTCTCGAACTCAATCTTATAACCCAAATTATTCAATTGTGACACACTCAACAAATTATAGTTATTTCCTTCAACATAATAAGCATTATCACATAAAATATTTTCTATGAGTTTGATAGAAGCTTTTCTTTTTATTAGACAAGGTGCACTATTACCAAAGCTTACACTGTTTCCATCATAATAATTCAAGGTAATAATCTTACTTTTATTTCTAGTTGTGTGATGTGAACACTCACTATCAATGATCCATCTATCATTCTTATTCACATAGGACACTAGTGCAATTACCTCATCCTTATCAGATTCATCCTTCATTGCAACATACACCACTTCATCATCATAATTGTTAGATCCATCTTTTGTTTCCTCTTCAACAATATAGGAAGACTTCTTTCCATTGTCTTTGTAATCTTTTATATCTTCATCTCTTCTACTTTTGTATTTGCCTCCACCTTTGTAATTCTTCTTCTCTAAACATCTAGCAGCAATATGGCCAACCTCATTGCAATTGAAACATGTGATAGGTAACTTATCTTTGAACTTACCTTTACCTCTATGAAATTTTCTTGCTAGTAGTGCTTCAAGTTGATCTACATCTTCCTGATCTGTATCACTATCACTAGACACATATTTTTCCTTTTTCTTCTTCTCATTAGGTTCCTTCAATGATATCTTAGCTTTGAAAGTAGATTCAATATTATCAAGTTTGCAATTATCAAAATTAGATAGCTCAAAAGCAGTGAGCCTACCCACCAAACCTTCAAGTGTTAGATCATTCCTTGGTATACATCTCAGTTCTTGTATTGTAGAAACTCTACTAGCATAAATGGGGAGCAGTATTCTCAATTTTTTTTCTTATTACGATATCATTATCTATTTTAGTAGTAGCTCCTCTTATTGCATTAACAAGATTTTTTTATTGTAGAGTACTATTGAGCAATATTTTCACCTTTTTACATTCTCGTATCATCAAACTTACCTCTAAGACTTTCAGCTTTGGCTCGTAGTACATTTTTGTCACCTTCATAGATAGTGTGTAGAGTATCCCAAATTTAATTTTCACTATCAAAACCCTTGATATTGTCAAAATTAGCATAATTTAGGGCAAAGACAATCTTCAACATTGCCTGGTTGTGTTCTTTCTACTTTTTTAGATCATCAACAGATAGGACTCTAGTAGGATTGACAGGCTCAATAGTAATTGTAGTTTGTGCATGATCTCTAAGACATCCTAGGTGTAGCTTCATCAGGCTTTTCTATGTGGAAAAGTTATCTCTATTAAGAAGACCTTTCTATGTGGGAAAGTTATCTCTTTTTGACAACTTGATCTTTTGCTTCTAGTACCTTTAAACTAGTCCTCTTAAGAAAATGGCTCTTATACTAATTTTTGGAATTCTTTAGAATAACTATGAAGGGGGTGAATTATTTATCTAAGGTCTAAATGTACAATTAAAAAAATTTAGTGTTTAGTGAACCCATATCCATAAAACATTTCCATCAAGCATGTATCCATTAGATCATACAATCACTTAAACTTGTAAGTTACTCTCAAATCAACTTTACAAAAATGTAAACATGAAATATGATGGATTCAATAACAAATTTGACACAATGATTTAGCATGGAAACCAAATTTTGGAAAAAACCACCAGTAACATGCTACTCATTCTCACTCTTCTAAAGTGATGCCCTATGAAAGGCCAACCTTGTTAAAGGTTACGATGCACACTATTATATGTGACCTGGTTAAAAAAATTTAATCACCCTATTAGGAGTATGCCTTATTAGATGATTTTAGATCATCCACTTGGAATGTCATCTAGGTAAAGGATTTCCAAATGACTATTTGGTAAACCTTAATCAAAATGATTTACCCTAGAGTGATAAAATTATTAGAATGTAATAGTAAGGCTTAATATAGTAACAACTTACAACACACTTTTCGATTATAGATCTCTATTTCAGTCCTCCATTTTTCTTGGCTTTCACACACTTCATCTCTAATAGCTTGTTCACCCATCAAGAATCCATACCTTTAATCCTTCTTGCTTTCCTTTCCAGTGCAATCTCTTCTCTTAGGTCATTGAATGAAGCATTACCATAGACTCCTTGTCTTCCTTAGGTTCTTACACATGACAACCTTTGCTTCTAACTAGCTACCTGTATAAATAGAAAATTAAGATCATTTTCCATTCATCCTCCATCATCCATTTTAGGGTTAGGTTAGATTAGGTAGGATTCAGTGAATCTACCCCTCATTAAATTGCATTCCCTTCTAGAAACTTCTCCTTCAATCATCTTTGAACTTGCCTCAAAATGTTTCATCTTGAATTATGTGCCATTAGCTCATCAAGATTATCTTCCACATGGTTGACACAATCCAAGAAATCAAACTTGTTAGCTTAGATTCATCAAATTCTTAATCTTTCTCATAATGCAAACACTCAACATTAACTATCTTCTAATGTTTGGCACATACTACGTTGCTCATCATCCACTACCAAAACACTCGACACAAACTAAAGTTTACTCATTCTCAACATCAACTAAACTTCACTCAACTTACACTAAAATTGACTTTGCTTAGCTCCAACTAATTTTTTGCTCAAGTTACACTATCTTTGCTTGGTACCTAATGTGCAAATTGTTAAGCTTGGCAGACACAATTCACTTAACTTGCTCTTCTAAGCTTAATCAATGTAACCATCCTTTGCAACCTTAAGTAGATTATTAATGTTCTATAATATCACTATCTTAATTGATCCTTATACTCCTTTTTCATATCATAACTCAACCTTTCCTCTAGGTGTCATTGTTTCCTTATTTGATCAAATCCACTTCATCAATCAAACAAATGATAGTACTTAAATCATATATGCAATTGTCTTACCGGCAAGTAGCAAGTTTGACATCAGTGAAAAAAAATAAATTGAAACACATATTCTTACTTATGTCAATCTATTTTCAACAACCTAAGCTTTCTCCACTACTGTATTCATCATCAATGTTTACATTCTCCACCTTCTTTGTAGTTAATCCAAAATTTATCTTCCACAACAACTCATTATGCTGTCATACAACTTCCTTCTTATTTGTCATTATAAAAAATGTTCTATATTTTAGGCCAAATTTTTTCCTATACTTCTCCAAAAATGTGTTCTTGATCAAGCATAACTCTGACTAATGTGTCAGTTCTTTTCTATTTTTCTACTTCATCTACCTTTTGTCATCTTCTCTTTGGTCTTTCAAAAAAGATCTTGAGATATCTGTCTTTCTATTTCACTAGGAGCTAGCTTGAAATTTGACATCATTTCTATCATAGCCTCCTCAATTCTATTCTTGTCATCATTATCTAGTGTGTCATATTTCACAAATTTAAAACTAGATAATCCTAGCGAACTTTTTATGTTTGAACATACCTCATAAATAGACTTTTGTTTCCTCCAAGGTGGTCCTTTGACCATTCTCCTTCTTCTAGTTCTAGGTGAACTCAACTTAGTAGTATCTACTACTCTTTTCTTTACAGGTTGCTCGGTATTATCAATTTCCCTGGTCCTTGGCTTATTAGGTGGTGGAGGTGTCACTTCCTACTTCTTCTTTGTTATTTGAGCCTTATTTCTTGTTGGCATGACAACAACTAGGGCTTTTCCCTTATTAGCTTCTTCTACTTTATCTTCCTCATCACCATTGTCTTGTTCTTCATCTTCACCAAAGCCTTGTATCAATTTTAGAGGTTCTTTTCCCTTGCCTAGGGTGGCCAACTTAGCTTCTGGGTCTTCAATCATCTTCTTCCTTTTCTTCTCCTTGGAAGTTATCTTGATGTTCATAATTATCCTTTCTTTGTATTTTTGATATCTTCCAAAATGTTTTTCCTCGGCATCTATTTCTTCTTTTAATAGTGCATCAATGTTTGCACTTACAACATCACTATCCATTGGATATTCAAAGCTTTGTAACCATGCCTTTCTTAGATTAACTAGTTCTAAAAACGTGTTGTCTATATCAACAAGAATGTTAGATTGTGTGACTGAACAGGAAAGGACTATACATACTTCATAATATATTGTAGCCAACATATGGCCGACATGTTGTAACCCTAAAATGGCATAAAATACTTATATAAAAGGGCTTAGGGTTAGGTATTTTCATTATGTTGTCATGCAAAATTTCTTCTTGCAGCAGTATTGAGCTATAAGGGATTACAGATTGTAATCAAGTTGTAATCATTGGATTGTAATAAGATTGGACTTGTTTTTTGGTGGACATAGCCAAGGGAATGGGTGAAGCACATTAAATCTTGGTGCCTTGTGTTCTTTTCTATGTGATCGATTATTTTTTGTTATTGGTTATATTTGCATGTAATTGTTACTTCTGTCTATGGTTTAATCCTAACAAGTGGTATCAGAGTGAAGTTTCTTTTTAGTTATCCTCATTAGGAAAGTCTCACGATTAAGTGGGAATCTCATGATTGAGTGGGAGCAGTGGCAGACGAGGGTAAGCTGAGGGTTGATAGGTTTAATGGGTAAAACTTCCAGTTATGGAAGATGCAAATGGAAGACTATCTTTATCAAAAAGACTTATGGAAGCCATTAGAAGGAAAAGAAAAGAATCAAGGATCCGCGTCAAATTATGAATGAGATCTTTTGGACAAAAAGGAACTTGGAAGCATTTGATTATTCTTGGCACCATCGGTGGTATTTAATTTTACAAAAGTGAAGACAACAAAAGAGTTGATGAAAACCCTAGCGATACTGTATGAAAAGTCCTCTGCTTCAAACAAGTTATTTCTCATGAAGTATTTATTTAAATATGAAAATGGTAGAAGGTAGGTCTGTTGCAAATCATTTAAATGAGTTTAATGCTATTACTAGCTAGTTATCTTCTATGGGTATCAATTTTGATGAAGAAATTAGGGCTCTCTTGATTTTGTGTTCTTTGCCTAAAAGCTAGAATGGATTGGTAATGGTTGTGAGTAATTATGTTCCTAGATCTAGTACCCTAAAATGTGAAGATGTGATCAATGTTGTTTTGAGTGAGGAAACTCATAGGAAATCCTTAGGTAGATCTACATCAAGAAGTGCTTTGAATGCACAAAGAAAGGGTAGAACGACTGAGAGAGGAAATAATTCTAGAAGTTGTGGGAAATCAAGAGGAAAGTCAAAGGGGAGGAGGTCTCAATTGAGAGGACTGGATGACTAATGGTACTATGGGAAACTAGGTCATAAAAAGAAAGATTGCTAGAATTGAAAGAAAAATGAAAAAGATGAATCAGATGGAGACAAGGAGGCAAATGTGGTAAGTAACAAATCCAAAGATTATGCTTTTCTTTTGTCTTTAGAAAGTGTTGATGATTCATGGGTTTTAGATTCTAGTGCTTCATTTCATGCTACACCCATAGAGGTTATTTCATTGATTATGTCCAAGGGGATTTTGGGCTTATTTATTTGGGGGATAATGAACCCTGTTAGATTGTTGGAAAGGGAAAATTAAGATTAAGTTGCAGAGTGGAAATCATTGGCTACTACATGAGGTAAGACATTTTCCAAGATTGAGTAGGAATTTAATTTTAGTAGGGCAACTCAGGGATGAGGGTTTTGTAGTTACTTTTAATAATAAAAATTGGAAGGTTTCAAAAGGTTCCCTTGTAGTAGCAAAAGGTGTGAAAGTAGGCACCTTATATCTTTGTACAAGTCATATTGTTCTTTCTACTTTAATTGTTTCAAAGAAAAATGAATGTTCAGGAACAATTGTTGTAGTTGAGCAGGGAGAACAAATAGTTGTTGTAGATTCTAATACAACATTGTGGCACAATAGACATGGGCATATGAGTGAGAAAGGTATGAAAGTACTTCATTCAAAGAAAGTTTTACCAGGTCTAAAATGTGTTAATATGGATTTTTGTTAAAGTTGCATGTATGGAAAACAAACAAGAGTAAGTTTTGTGAAGACTGGGAAGGAAAACAAAAAGGAATGTTACATTTATTGATTATGCAAATAGAAAAGTATGGGTTTATTTCCTTAGAAAAAAATTTGACGTATTTCAAACTTTTAAGAAATGAAAATGCTTGGTTGAAAATGAGATTGGTAAGAAATTAAAATGTCTCAGATTTGATAATGGTGGTGAGTATTGTAGTCATAAATTTGAAGATTATTGCTCCACTAATGGTATTCATAGACAGAAAATTGTTCCAAGGACTCCACAGGAAAATGGCATAGCTAAACGTATGAATAGGACTATAATGGAGTGTGCAAGGAGCATGAGGTTGCATGCTGAGTTGCCCTTACACATGTGGGCAGAAGCTATCAATACTATTGTATATTTGATTAATAGATGTCCCTCTACTCCTTTGGGTTGCGGTATTCTAGAGGAAGTAAGGACTAGTAAGAAGGTGAATTATTCTTTTTTCAAGACCTTTGGTTGTGAAGCTTTTGCTCATATAGACTCTAAAAATAGAACCAAGCTGGAAGCTAAGTCAAAGAAATGTGTATTTTTTTGATATGGCATTAATGAATTTGGTTACAGGCTTTGGAATTTTGAAAATCATAAAATTTTAAGAAGCAAGGATGTCATATTCAATGAGAAAGCGTTGTACAAAAATATGTTGCAACAACATGAGAAGAAAGAAGATGATTATGTAGTGCTAGATGATACTCCAAAAGTTGATGTTCTAGCCATTCCTCATGATGTGCAACAACTGCAACAACAAATACCACATACAGTGGTGAATGTTAGATGGTCAACAAGGCAAATTAGACCTCTAGAAAGTTTCTCTCCCTCTTTGTATTCTATTTTACTTATTGATGCTAGTGAACCTAAAAGTTATGATGAAGCTATTCAAGTGGATACTAAGATTCAGTGGGAGTCTGCAATGAAAGATGAAATGGACTCTTTGTTGTAGAATAAGATATGGGATTTATGCAAGTTTCTTGCAGGTAAAAGAGCTTTATAGAATAAGTTAGTTTACAAGTTAAAAGAAGAGGAAGGAGGTAAGAAAAGATATAAAGCTAGGTTAGTTGTCAAAGGATTTGCACAGAAAAAGGGAATTGATTTTGATGAGATATTTTCTCTTATTGTTGAGATGACTTCTATCTATACTATTTTAAGTCTTGTGGCTACTAAAGATTTGAATTTAGAGTAGCTTGATGTTAAAAAAACCTTCCTTCATGATTATTTAAATGAAGAGATATATATGGCTTAGCCATAGGGATTTGCAGTCAAAGGTAAGAACTTAGTGTGCAAATTGAAGAAAAGTTTATATGGCTTGAAGCAAGCACCTCAGCAATGGTATCTAAAATTTGATAGTTTTATGCATGAGCATGGCTATAATAGGTGTCATTTAGATTACTATTTTTATTTTAAGAGGTTGGATGATGATAGCTACATTATTTTATGTTTATATGTTGATGATATGCTTGAAGCTGGGTCTAACATGGATCATATTAAGGGGTTGAAATGCCAATTAGCAAATGCATTTTCTATGAAGGATTTGGTGGTAGCAAAATAAATCCTTGGTATGAAGATTTGTAGAGATAGGAAGAATAGAACATTGATGCTATCTTAGGATGATTATGTGGAGAAGGTGTTGCAATGTTTCTCTATAGAGAATGCTAAAGTTGTCAGCACACCTTTACATGGTCATTTGAAGTTGACTAAGGAGATGTGTCCTAAGACATAGGAAGAGGAGGATAAGATGTCCAAGGTACCATATGCTTCAACTGTAGGAAGCTTGATGTATGCTATGGTATGTACTAGGCTAGATATTGCACATACAGTGGGAGTCGTTAGCAGGTATATAAGTCATCTAGGAATTGAGCATTGGAATGCAGTTAAATGGATTCTCAAATATTTGAGAGGAACATCTAATAAGTGTTTACACTTTGGGGGCTCTACTACTAATTTATAGGGCTATGTTGACTCAGATTTTGTAGGGGATATTGATACCAAGTAGAGTACTACATGTTATGTCTTTATTGTTGGTGGGGCAGCCGTGACCTAGGTTTCTAAGTTATAGAAGATTAATGCTCTATCCACTACAGAGGTAGAGTATGTTGCTACTACAGAGGCCAAGGAGATGACATGGCTTCAGTTCTTCTTGGAAGAATTATGACACCCTCAGAGGGATAATTATTTTTTTACAGATAGTCAAAGTGTCATTCATCTTGCAAAGAATTTAGCTCTACATTCTAACACCAAACACATATAGTTGTGATACCATTTCATTCAGTCAATTTTGGAGGATGGACAGTTAAAGCTGGAAAAGATACATAAAAATGACAATCTAGTAGATATGTTGACAAAGGTAGTAACAAGGGAGAAGCTAAACTCCTCTTCAGATTTGGTTGGTCTTCTAGACTAAACATGAATAAAAGAACAATAGAGTCTAGGGTGGTTTGATCCAGTGGGAGCCCCGTGTGGTAGTGGTATTTCTATAGGATTAGTCTCTAAGTGGGAGATTGTTGTTTAGTGTGGAGCCCGATCAATTCCCAAGTGGTAGATTGTTAGATTTTGGTGACTGATTAGGAAAGTACTGTACATACTTCATAAATTTTTGGGGCATTATTGATGTTGTAGCCAAATATGGCTGACATGTTGTAACCCTAAAATAGCATAAAATACTTGTATAAAAGGGCTTAGGGTTAGGTATTTTCATTATATTATGATGCAAAATTTCTTCTTACGATAGTATTGAGCTATAAGGGATTACAGATTGTAATCAGGTTGTAATCACTGGATTGTAATAAGATTGGACTTGTCGTTTGGTGGACGTAACCCAGGGATTAGGTGAACCACATTAAATATTGGTGCCGTGTGCTCTTTTTTGTGTGATCAATTATTTTCTATTATTGGTTCTATTTGCATGTAATTGTTATTTATGTCTATTGTTTAATCCTAACAAAGAAAATATATGTCATTGTAATATTTTGTGATTAATTATTCTAGAATTCTCATTCTCCTTTTCTTCTTCCTTTTCTTGAATTCATCAAAATAAGCATTCATTGCATTTTTTAAGTTGTCTCTATTGGAAGATTGGTTGGAAGCATGAATGTTGATGATTTTCCTATGGGGCAGTAGTACTATGATGATATGTTACATTCATGACTAAGTTTGTCATTGATGTCAACATAGAATGTTTTATGTCTACATAACATTTTTCTGTGGTATCTGATAGAAGAACAACAAAAAGATTAAGTTGATATAGATGGCTAGTTGAGAATGATAACCAACCAAGGTTATGGGAGATACTTATGAGTATCTACTATATGAAGTTAACATTAGAAGAAGAAAGGATAAGTCTAGAAGAAGTTTTGTAAGTTTTGGTGATGTATGTTTTGAGATAGATTTTATAGAGACATGTTATGGTAAACTTGTTATATCTCTTAACAGAGTTGATATCTTGAGGATTGAGGTTGAGGACATGGAGAAGAAATGTTGAGAATGATGTGGATAACCTCACTCATCATTATATTGTGTGTACAAAAATCTATTCAAGTTTCAAGGTGAAAAATTAAAGTTATTGCTAAGTGTAGTGTGTTCTTAATGTGCTCCTATAATAATTAATTGAGAAGGTCTAACAGCTGACTCAAGGAATTTTTTTATGGACTTAGTATAAAGTAAGGATATTTTTATTTATCATGATATGGTGAGAATGTTCTGTGTAAATGTTTGATAAACATAAGAGAGTGCAGAATGTGAAGTTGAGCAGAGTAGTACGGAAGTGAAGGAAACTTCATTACCAAGGTTTTGCGAAGTGATCCGAGGTTTAGTATTTGGATCTGAGGTTTGTGCCTTGGTCTACAAGGTTTGATAGTGAATGGTCTAGTTGACAAGACATAGGAAAGGACAAAAGAAAGAAGAAGATAATAGTAAATTACTTGTTTGAGCAGTGAGCTCTTCTTGTAGTTGAAATTTCATGTTTTGGCAATGTGCTCTTCTTGCATACATTATACCACAACTCCTAATAGGGTTGGAATGTCCTAATGGGGATTCAAAGTCTTTTAACAGTGACTCATTGTACTAAATGTTTTAATAGACTCCTAATAGGGTACATCCTCTAACAAGAAATATTTTTATTAATACATCATGTTGTGGGCATTATTCTCACCAGGGTTTTCTCTCTGATTAAGGGTTTTTCTATTCAACATATCGAGTGTAAGTTTCTATGTGTATCTTTATATGGTTGTTGTTTACTTTGGTTTAGTGGTTAAGTTTTTTTAAAGAGGATCCCCCCCCTGTTATCTTAGGGTACTATTGTTTCTAACAATTGGTATCAGAGCCTTAGATTCTTGAAGAAAATGTTTAACAACTTTGGGAGATCCATGGAAAACATGTTCAAGAAAGATAGTTTGAAGGAAAAGATGAAGACACATTTGTTGTGTATTGGTCTGGGATATTGGATCTTGACAAAATTAGTGAAGAAAATCATTGAAGAAAAGGACTTGGAAACTTCAACTAAGGTAGGAACAAATATTTTCATGTGTGACATGAGAGCTAGAGAAGCACTATTGACAACACTACCTATATTGACTACACTACCTAAAATTGAGTACAATTAGGTAAAATCACTTGCTACTTCACATATGATTTGGAAATCTTTGGAAAATATTTTTGAAGGTGATGCACACTCTAATAAATTGAGGCTACAAAGTTGAATTTTTGAATTTCAAGATGCTAAAATGATAGAAGATGAATCTATAAGAACATATATAGGTAGGATATTAGAAATTACTGCAGGTATTAAAGCTCAAGGAGGAATCCTCCAAAGAAGATGATGAGATTATAAGGGAGATATTGAAGATTCTAACACCACCATTCAAGTCAACAATTTAGATGATACAATTGTTGATATCATGTACCAAATATTTCACAAAGGAGACATTGCTTGGAAGACTTGAAGTAGTTGAGAATGAACTTAGAAAATCTAGAGAATTGACTAGAACAAAAACAACTTTCAATATCTTGAATATTTGACCTAAATTATCAAGGAGCACAAGTTCTAGAGGGGATTTTGCTAGTAGCAGTAGATTTGAGGAAGTCAAAAAGACTGAAGAATGAGTATCCCTTTTATCAAAAAGAGAAAAAGGAGGTAATAAAATATTTAAATGTTGGACTTGTGATGAATGTGGTCATTATGCATCTAAGTGTCCTAAAAGGGAGAAAAATTATAAAGGAAATCATAAGCCTAGAAAAGATAGAGATTTTTTCTATGCAAATGAAGATAATGATTCTAATGAAGAAGAATTAAGTGGTAGTGATGATGAAATTGGATTTGTGACAATTAAAGAAGAAATTCTAGAGAAGGTAGCTTTGGTATAATAGGTTGAGAAGAAATCTAATTGGATAATTGACAATGGTTGTTCACATCATATGACTAGTGATATGAACAAGTTTGTTGACTTCAAAAGTTAGGATGGAGGAATTTTTAGAGTTGGAAACAATGCAACATGCCAAGTTAAAGCTATTGGATCTATAACTCTTGATCATAAAACCAATACTAAGGATGTATACTTTGTTGATGGTTTAAAGCACAATATTTTAAGTGTTGGATAAATAGTAGACAAAGGTTATTAGTTGTAGTTCATAGAAAAGACATGCATGATCAGAGATAAATATGGAAAGGTAATTGGTACATGAACTAGATCTAGAGGTAATGAATTTCAGTTGAATCCTACTAAAATGACATGTTTTTTTTGCAAAGGTAGATAACAGTTGGTTATGACATAAGATATTCTATCATATAAACTTTGATAGTATTGTGAGGACTAGTAGAATGTTTCCTCTTAGATATTTTTTGAAGATTGTAAAGCCTACTAACACAATTTGCAAGGAACGTATTTTGAAAAAGCATAACAAAACTTCTTTTCCTAGCAAGAAGTTTACTACTACAACGATGTTGGATATTGTAAACACAGATCTTAGTAGTCCTAAAAAGACTAGAGGATTCTATGTTGAAAGGTATTTTATGATTCTAGTTGATGATTTTTTTGGAATGATGTTGGTTGCATTTCTTAAAGAGAAATTTGAGGCATTTGACAAGTTTAAGATATTCGAAAATAGAGTTGAGAACAAATCTGGTATGAAGATTAATTTTTTGAGATCAAATAGAGGAGGAGAATTCACTTCAAATGAGTTTAACATATTTTGTGAAGAAAATGGAATTAAAAGACAACTATCAGCTTCAAGAACTCTTGAATAGAATGGCATTACAAAGAGAAGGAACAATTCTATTACAGAAGTTGCAAGAGCTATGTTAGCAGAGAATGATGTATCCAAGATATTTTGGAGAGAAGTTATGAATACAGTAGTTTACACTATGAAGAGATAAACTATGGTTTGGTCACTCACCTATAATTAAGTATTTTACAATATTTGGAAGTAAGTGTTGCATAAAGAGAGATGATGGCATTGGTAAGTTTGATGCTCGAAGTGATGAATATATGTTTCTTGGTTATTCATTCAAAAAAAAGGCTTATAGATGTTATAATCAGAGAACTAAGACTATTATGGAAAGTGAAAATGTGAGAACTAATGAGAAATTCAGATGATGATGTTGTTACTATGCAAAGGAATGATGAGGTATTTCTTAAGACTAACAGTGATTTGCAAAATGAAGGAGATCCAAGAAAGGAAAAAATCTCAAAACTTTTGGTAGAGCCAAGAGTTAAGATAACAACTCCTACTTTAGGAAAGAACATGATAAAGACTCACCCATCGGAAACAATCATCAGAAGAAAAGATAAAGGTGAGATGAAAAGAAGTAGAGTAAATGAAGAACTATGCTTGATATCTCAAGTTGAGCCTAGGAATGTAGATGAAGCATGCAAAGATGATTACTAGAAACAAGCCATGAAAGAGGGATTGGATCAGATAGAAAAAAAATGAGACATGGGAATTGGTTCCCAAACTAGCAAACAAGAATGCGATAGGAACTAAATGGGTATTTAGGAACAAGATGAGTGAGAAAGGAGAATTTGTAAGAAACAAAGCAAGATTCATATATAAAGGTTACTTACAACAAGAAGGAATAGATCATGAGGAGACTTATGCTCCAATGGCTAGAATAAAAGTACTAAAATTATTCTTAGCCTATGTAGCACATAAGAAATTCAAAGTATATCAGATGAATGCCAAGTCAACATTTATGAATGGAGAACTTGAATAAGAGGTATAAATTGAGCAACTTGAAGGATGTCCTTTGAAAAATGACAAGGACATAATATGCAGATTGAGGAAAACATTGTATGGATTGAAGTAAGTACCCAAAACCTGGTATGAAAGGTTGGACAAGCATTTAACAAAGCTTGGATATAACAAAGGTATGGCAGATAGTAATTGGTATTGGAAAGAACCTGATGATGGTTTGATGATTTTATTAATATTTTTTGATGACATTATATTTGGTGGAAATGATAAAGGAAGTAAGAAGTCTGTACAAGAGATTAAGAAAGAATTTGAAATAAGTGTGATAGGAGAAATGAAATATTTCTTAGGATTGCAAATTATATAGAATAAAGAACAAATCTTTATTTCTTAGACTAAGTATCTAAAAGATTTATTGAAAAAGGTTTGGTTTGAAAATATGTAAACTCATTGGAACACCTATGGTAACTAGACACAAGTATCTAAAAAGGATGAAACACCTACTATTGAGAAGAAGAAGTACAAATCCATGATAGGAGGATTGCAATAACTGACTCACACAAGGTTGGATATAGAAAATGTAGTTGGAATTGTTGCAAGATTCAAGGCTAATCATAGACAAGCACATTATGCAACAATGAAAAGGATTTTTAGATATCTAAAAGGAACTTTAGAATTTGGATTATGGTATGAAAGATCTAATAAATTTACTCAAATGCATATATTGATGTAGATTGGACAGGTAGTATGGATGATAGAAAGAGCACCAGTGGAGGAGCTTTCTTTATTTGTGGAAGATTGGTCTCTTGGTTAAGCAAGAAGCAAGATTGTACATCTCAAAGTACAACAGAAGTAGAGTATGTTGAACCAACAAACAATTGCAATCAAGTAATGTGGATGAAGCACTTGCTGAAGGATATAAGGATAGAAATTAGTGAACATGTTGTTATTCATTGTGACAACACAAATATGGTAAATATGTCTAAGAATCTAGTATTGAATTCAAGGAATAAGCACATTTATATTAAGTATCATATGTTGAGAGAAAAGGTTACTAAAAAGGAAATCAGATTGGAGTATGTGAGCACTAAAGAGAAGATTTTAGATATATTCACTAAGTCTCTTCCCAAAGAGATTTTTAAGAATTTGTGAGGTATACTTGGGGTTATGCCCCTTCCTACATCAGAGTAAGAAGATGCAAGAGTACACTAGTCTAGTGTAATAGAGCACCATTGTTGTCTAGACTGAATGCTAATGCTTCCTAAATGGGAGAATATCTAAGATGGAAAAATTCATCTAGGACTCTTGTTGATGTTGTTTTAAATAGTTTCTTTTGACACTCAAGTTAATAAGTATCAATTTTTGTAGAGTTTGATGTAGCAGAGTTGGTTACCTTTGACATTGATGTCAAATGGGGAGAAGTTTGGCATGAAAAAATTATGCTAAAGGGGAGAAGTTTAGTATGAAATACAATATGCTAAGGGAGAAGTTTGGCATAAGCACAATATGTAGAATAAAAATTTGGTATTGAGCACATTGAGGTATATCAATGGGGGAGAATGATTGATAAAGAGGATTTGAAACAATCTTTTGTTGGTATTCTTGGAACTAGATGTTTTTCATCTATGTTGCCATCAATACCAAAGGGGGAGATTCTTGGAAGACTGGGGAGATTGTTGGAAGATTAGTTAGAAGCATGAATGCTGATAATATTCATATGGGTGAGTACTACTATGATGATATGTTACATTCATGATTGAGTTTTTCATTGATGTCAACATAGCATGTTTTATGTCTACGTAGCATTTTTTTGTGGTATCTAATGGAAGAACAATGAAAATATCAAGTTGGTACAGATTGCTAGTTGAGCATGATAACCACCTAAGATTATTGGAGATACTTTTGAGTATCTAGTATAAGCAGTTAACATCAATAGAAGAAAGGATAAGTCTAGAAGAAGTTTTGTAAGTTTTGGTGATGTTTGTTCTAAGATAGAATTTATAGAGGCATGTTATGGAAAACTTTTTATATCTCTTAGTAGAGTTGATATCTTGAGCATCAAGGTTGGGGACATGTTAAAAATTAGGTGGCTAAGCTCACTCATCCTATATTTCCATGCACAAAAAGTTATTCAAGTTACAAGGTGGAAGATTAAGGTTATCGCTAAGTGTAATGTGTTCTTAATGTGGTCCTATAATAATTAATTGAGAAGGTCTAATAGCCAACTCAGAGAATTATTTTATGGATTTAGTATAAAGGAAATTTTCCTTTATCATGATATGGTGAGAATGTGACGTGTGAATTTCAATAAACAGTAGAGAGTGTGAAATGAGAAATTGAGCAAATTAGTGTAGAAGTGAAGAAAATTCATTACCAAGGTTTTGTTGAGTGATCTGAGGTTTGGTGTTTGGATTCAAGGTTTGTGACCTGGTCTACAAGGTCTAACAGTGATTGTTCTGGTTGATAGGATAGAGGAAAGGACATAGGAAAGAAGAAGATAACAATAAATTACTTGTTTAAGCAATGAGCTATTCTTGTGGTTGAAATTGTATGTTTAGTCATTGGGCTATTCTTGCATACATTATAGCAAGGTTGGCACAACTCCTAATAGGGTTAGAATCTCCTACCAAGGATTCAAAGTCTTCTAATAAGGATTCATTGTACTAAATGTTGTAACTATTGATATATGATTGAAAAGATTGTCAAAAAGAAGAATGTGTGTTTTCAATCATTATTTTGTCACTAATGTCAAACCTACACCATGTTGGTTAGAAAATTGCTTATATGTTTTAAGCACTATCACTTAGTTGATTAATGAAGAGGATTTGATCAATAAGATGTAACAAAAGTACCTAGAGGAAACATTGAGTTATGATTATTATTAAAGTGTAAGAATTAGTTAAGACAGTGATAACATAATGCATTGATGATCTATTTCAGGTTACAAAATGATTGGCTACACTTAGAAATTTTAGAAGAAAAAGGGTTGGACAAAGTTCATTTCCTAAGCTTGACCAAGTTAATAGAAGGTGCCAAGAAAAGTTGGTGTGAACCAGGAAAAAAGTTAGTTGAAGCCAAGTGAAAGCAATTTCTAGTGGATGTCGAGCAAACTAATAGGTGCCAGGAAAGTTAGTAGATGTTAAGTAATTTTTAGTTGATGCCGACCACTAATAAAATTTAGTTGATTACAGCATGTGTTGAGCATCAGTAAATTTATAATGCTAAGCTACTACATTATGAAAAAGATCAAAGATTTTCCAAATAAAAGCTGACAAGTTTTTTTTTTTGGAACTTGTAAATCAAGAGGAAGATAAGATTGATGAGTTGGAGGCATAGAATCTTATGTAAACCATTCTGGAGGTGAATTCAAATGGATTCTAGGAGAAGTTTTTAGAGAAAATAAGATATGGGGTAGATACATTGTATCCTACCTAATTCATCGAAAACCCTAACTTTTGAGATGGATGATGAGTGGAAAAAAGAGTTCTAATTCCCTATATATAGGGATGTGTGGTCATGAAGCAATGTTGGATAGAGGTTAGAGAATTTTAGATGCAAAAATCTAACAAGGAGAATGAAGAGGGTTTGCTTCATCAAGTGACTCAAGAGAAGAAATCTGTAATGGCGAACTGAGCAAGAAGGTTTAATGAGGATGAATGCTTGAAGGGTGAACAAACTATCAGAACTGCAAAGATTAGAAGCCAAGTAGAGATGAGGACTAAATGGTGATCTTGAATTTGCAAGTAAGGTTGTAAGTTGTATCAAAACAAAACTTTACTGTTACTTTCTAATAATTATATCAGATTAGGGTAAATCCTTTGGAGAAAGGTTGACTTAATAGTCACTGGAAAATCCTTTAATAGGGTGGCATTCCAAGTGAATGGCCTAAAGTCCTCTAACAAGGCTCACTTTTAATAGGGTGATTGAAATCCCTTAACTGGGTCACATTTAATAGTGTGTGTTGTAACCTTTAACAAGGTTGGCCTTTAATAGGTTATCACTTCAAAAGAGTAAAAAAGGAGTAGCATGTTATTGGTGGTTTTTCCCAAATTGGTTTTGCACATTAAATCATTTGTCAAGTGTGCTGATGAATATGTTGTGTTTTATGCTTTATACTTCTACATGTTAATGTTACAGTAACATATCAGTTTTGATTAACACACAATGAATGCATGCATGGTTAAGAATGTTATATGGGTTCATTGAATTGTAAAAAGTTTTATTTTTGACATTTGGACCTTGAACAATTGATTCACAACCCCCCCCTCCCCCCCCTTAGTTATTCTAAAAGTATTATAACAATTGGTATCAGTACATGGTTTCGTAAGAGGATTAGTTTCAAGGTACTAAAAGCATAAAGATCAGGATGTCAAAAAGAGAGGTACCCAAGCTGAATAGAGGTAACTTTTCTACATGGAAAAGTTTGATGAAGCTACACCTTGGAGGACTTGGAGATTGTGCACAAACTTGCATTGTAGTAGAACATGTTGATCCACCAAGAGCCCTAATTGTTGAAGATTTGAAGAAAAAGAAAGAACAAAATTAGGCAATGTTGGAGATTTCCTTTTCCCTAAGCTATGTTGAGTTTGATGATATCAAAGAACTTAAAAGTGTAAAGAAGATGTGGGATGACCTAACCACTATCTATGGAGGAGACAAAAATGTTCAAAGAGCCAAGTTATAGAGCCTAAGAGGTAAGTTTGATGACATGAGAATGGAAGAAGCTGAAAATATTGCTCAATATGTTGCTAGAATAAAAGAAGTTATTAGTGCAATAAAATGTGCTATTGGTAAAATAGATGATGATACTATGCTAAGTAAATTCTTGAGAACATTGTTGTGTGTGTATGCCATTAGAGTGTCTACAATTCAAGAGTTAAGATGTATGCCAGGGAATGATCTAACCCTTAAAGGTTTTGTAGGAAGACTCACTACCTTTGAGTTATCAAATTTTGTTTGAAAACTATAGACCAGAGAGTATTGAATCATCTTTTAAAGTGAAATTTTTACTGAAGGATTTTGAAGAGGTAAAACCAAAGAAGAAGAAAAGAAAGATAAAGTAAGTTCATTACCTTAACTTGTTATGATGGAAATAGTGTAAGATTTGGTAATGATGCACCATGTTTAATAAAAGGAAAATGGTCTATTAAGCTTACAAACAAGATCTCATGTAATAATGCTTACTATGTTGAAGGATTGAATCATAATTTGTTAAGTGTGTCACAATTGAATAATTTGGGGTGCAGAGTTGAGTTTGAAAAAAAATCAGCCAAGATATATGATACAAATAGAAATCTAATTGGAAAAGGTGATCAAACTAGGAATAATTTGTTCTATTTGGATATAGAAGATGCTACTTGTGTTATTGCAAAATTTTATGATGTATGGCTTTGGCACAAGAGATTATGTCATGTTAACTTTGATAATTTGATCAATATCAGCAACATGAAAAGGGTTAGAGGTTTGCATAAGTTGAAGAAACTAGAAAATATAATGTGCAAATAATGTCAACTAGGCAAAATGAAAAAGTTAAGCTATTAAAGTAAAGATTATACCTCTAAGGAAATTCTTGAATTTTTTCATACTAACTTGTGTGGACCCATTGAAGTGCAAAGGTACAAAGGAGACATGTATATAATGCCACTTGTTGATGATTACTCTAGAATGATAACTGTCATGTTTCTAAAACAAAAATCAAATGCTTTTCAAATGTTTAAATGGTACTTGGCAAGAGTTGAGAAAGAAATAGGTAAGAGCTTGAAATGATTGAAAATAGATAGAGGAGGTGAATTCACTTCACATGAATTTGAGATGTTCTGCAATGATAAAGGAATCAAGAGACATACATTAGCACCTAGGAACCCTCCACAAAATAGAATTGCTAAAAGAAGAAATAGATTTGTAATGGACTATGCCAGAACACTAATGATGGCAAAAAATGTTGCTCATAAATATTGGAGAGAAGTTGTAAGTACTATAGTATATAGTTTGAACTATGTGCAAGTAAAGAAAGGTACTCACTCAACACCTTTCAAACTATGGTATGGTCATCCACCTAATGTGAAATATTTTAAGGTATTTGGAAGCAAATTTTATATTCTTAAAGATGTTAGGAGTGGAAAGTTTGATGCAAAGAGTGAAGAAGGTATATTCCTTGGTTATTCAACAAGAAGTAAAGCTTATAAGTGTTTAATTACTAACACTAACAAAATTGTGGAAAGTGCAAATGTGAATTTTGATGAGTTTACAGAAGCACATGAGGCTAAAACCACAAAAAGAACTATAAGACTACAAGACATTTGCATACTATTATGAAGGAATGCCTACTAAAGAAGATGTTACAAATCATGCAACAAATCAATAACAAGTTTCAACAACTGCCAAGTCACATCTTGTGAATGTCGAGTTGTATTCAAATGTTGAGTTGCAAAATGAGGAGAATGCACAATCTAAATCTAAGATTGGCACACATGAAAGAGATGCTGAAACACCTAACAAAGATACACATAGTGATATTGAAGCTGAGAGACAGAATGCAGCCACAAGAACTAAGCCTAGACTGTCCAAATATGTCAAAAGACACCATCCTATAGATTAAATCATTAGAGACAAAGATGCAAGGCCAATGACAAGAAATAGGTTGAGAGGTGAAGCATGTTTGCTAATCATGAAGTAACCTAAGACAGTGAGATATGCATTGGAAGATGATAATTGGTACAAGGCTATGGAAGAAGAAATTCAATAGATAGAAAAGAAAAAGACTTGGAGCCTAGTTCCTAGACCAAAGGACAAGATTTTGACTAGCACAAAATGGGTATTCAAGAACAAGTTAGATGAGAATGGTGAAGTAACAAGAAACAAAGCAAGACTATTTTGCAAAGGGTATGCACAAGAAGAAGGAATTTACTATGGTGAAACATATGCCCCTATTGCAAGAATGGAACGAGTAAGAATTATACTTGCTTATGCTCCTTACAAAGGTTTTGAAGTTTATTAGATGGATGTTAAGTCTACATTTCTAAATGGGATATTAGAAGAGGAGGTGTACATTGAACAACTAGAAGGATTTGTGGACAAAAACAATAAGAACATGTTATGTAGACTATACAAAGCCCTATATGGATTGAAACAAGCACCAAAAGCATGGTATGAGAGACTTCATACTTATCTTGTTAAGATTGGATTTGAAGGGACAGATGATAACAACAATTTGTACATGAAGACAGATAAAGAAAAAGATATATTGTTATCTAAAATTTTTGTTGATTCTGTGTAAAGACTTTGCAAATTAGATGAAACAAGAGTTTGAAATGTCAATGTTTGGTGAGATTAATTTTTTTGTGAGATTAAAAGTCTATCAAATGAAGTATGGTGTATATATCACTCATTCAAAATATATCAAGGAGATATTGAAGAAATTTGGACTTGAGGATTCAAAACCAATAAGTACACCTATCATAACAACACTTGACCTATCAAAGAATGATGATTTAGCTGAAGTCAATCAAACATTATAAAGATCCATGATTGGAAAATTGCAATATGTAGTACACAACAAACCTAATATTGCATTAGTTGTGGGGATAGTTGCTAGATTCTTGCTAACCCTAGAGAGATCACTTGATGGTAGTAAAAAGAATAATGAGATACTTTAAAGGAATAGAGGAGTATGGTTTATACTATAAGAATAATGAAAAGTTTGAATTGAAAGCCTACACTAATGTTGATTGGGCTAGAAATATTGATGACAAAAAGAGCACCAGTGGAGAAGCATTCTTCTTAGGAAAAAGACTTGTTACTTGGACAAGAAAGAAGCATAGTTGTACTTCCCAATCTACTACTGAAGTAGAGCATGTTGTTGCTGCTTTCAATTGCACAAACATTGTATTGATCAAATAGTTACTAAAGGGAATGAAGGAAGAGATCACTAAACTAGTGACACTTTATTGTGATAATACAAGTGTTATAAATATATCAAAGAATCTTGTCATTGATACAAAGACAAAGAACATTGCAATAAAGTATCATTATGTAGGGGAGTTGGTTCAAGACAAAGAGGTGAAGATGGAATATATTAAAAAAAAGGAGAAAATTGCTGATATCTTCACCAAAGCATTACCTAAGGATGTTTATGAGTATCTGAGAGGTAAATTGGGGGTGATACCCCTATCAAAGGCTATGTAAAAGATAGAGGGAGTATCCTTCATCAAACAAGCTGATATTCATTTCATACAAATTGATGCAATGGACCTTACTTTAGGAAATTGCCTAAGGTAATCACAAGAGCTGGAATTAAAAATCAGTCATAAGCAAGGTGATAAAGGGAGAAACATGAAGAAATTTGTAAAACCCTATGTTTGCATTTATCAACATGCCAAGTGTTGAGTATATGTCTTTGTCATTGTTGTCAAAGAGGGAGAAAATATAGTAAATTGATCAAGTGCATACTAATCAAGAGGGAGATGATCAAAGTTTTTAATCAAGGGAGAAAGTAGAGTAAACTGATACATCATCAGAAGATCAGAAGACTAAAAGAAAGAAAGAGGGAGAAATTAGAAAGAGTAGAAAATGAAGAGGGAGATATTTAGATATTCTGCTAATCCATGGAAGAATTTAAAATGTTATATTTTGTAACCTAAGAGGGAGTTGCTGATAGAGGGAGAAGTGTTATTCACAAGATTTCTTTTTGGTATTGCCTTACTATTTAAACCTAGTTAGCATCATTTGTTTGACTGGTTGATCAATTTGGTTTGCCATCAATGCCAAAGAGGGAGATTGTAGATATATGATTGAAAAGATTGTTTGAAAAGATTGTTAAAAAGAAGACTGTGTGTTTTCAATCATTGTTTTGTCACTGATATCAAACCTACCCCATGCTAGTTAGACAACTGCTTATATGTTTCAAGCACTATCACTTACTTGATTGATGAAGAGGATTTGATCAACAAGATGTAACAAAAGTACCTAGAGGAAAGGTTGAGTTATGATTATGTATTGAAGTGTAAGAATCAATTAAGACAGTGATAACATAATCTATTGATGATCTACTTGAGGTTAAAAAATGATTGGCTACACTTAGAAAGTTTAGAAGAAAAAGGTTGGACAAAGTTCATTTTCTAAGCTTGACCAAGTTGATAGAAGGTGTTGAGAAAAGTTAGTGTAAGCCGAGAAAAATGTTAGTTGAAGCTGAGTGAAAGAAATTTATAGTGATTGCCGAGAAAACCAATACATGTTGAGAAAGTTAGTAGATGTTGAGTAATTTTTAGTTGATGTCGAGCACCAATAAAATTCATTAATGCTAAGTGATTTTACAATAGATGTTGAGTAACACAGTATGTACCGAGCATTAGTAAATTGATAATGTTGAGCTACTACATTATGAAAAAGATCAAAGATTCGCCAAATAAAAGCTGCCAAGTTTTTTTTCTTGGAACTTGTAAATCAAGAGGAAGATAAGATTGATGAGTTGGAGGCACAGAATCTTATGTAAACTATTTTGGAGGCAAATTCAAATGGATTCTAGGAGAAGTTTCTAGAGAAAACAAGATATGGGATAGATACATTATATCCTACCTAATCCATCAAAAACCCTAACTTTTGAGATGGATAATGAGCGAGAAAAAGAGTTATAATTCTCTATATGTAGGGATGTCTAGTCATGAAGCAATGTTGGATAGAGGTCAGAGAATTTTGGATGCAAAAATCTGACAAGGAGAAGGAAGAGGGTTTGCTTCATCAAGTGACCCAAGAGAAGAAGTCTTTAATGGAAAACTAAGCAAGAAGGCTTAATGAGGATGAATGCTTGAAGGGTGAACAAGTTGTTAGAACTGCAAAGATTGGAATCCAAGCAGAGATGAGGACTGAATAGTGATGTATAATTTGCAAGTAAGGTTGTAAGTTGTATAAGATCAAAGCTCTACTATTACTTTCTAACAATTATATCAGATTAGGGTAAATCCTTTGGAGAAAGGTTGACTTAACCGTCATTATAAAATCCTTTAATATGGTGGCATTCCAAGTGAGAGTCCTCTAACAAGGCTCACTTTTAATAGGGTGATTGAAATCCCTTAACCAGGTTACATTTAAAAGTATGTGTTGTAACCTTTAATAGGTTTGGCCTTTAACAAGCCATCACTTTAGAAGAGTGAAAAAGGAGTAGCATGTTAGTGGTGGTTTTTTTCAAATTGAATTTTCACATTAAATCATTGTGTCAAGTGTGCTGATGAATATGTTTTGTTTTATGCTTTATACCTCTGCATGTTAATGTTATAGTAACATATTAGTTTTGATTAACACATAATGAATGCATGCATGATTAAGAATGTTATATAGATTCATTGAATTGTGAAAAGTTTTATTTTTGACATCTGGACCTTGAATAACTGATTCACCCCCCCAATATTCCAATAGTAATAGACTGCTAACAGGGTCCATCCTCTAACAAGGAAGAGATATATTAGTACATCATCTTGTGGTCCCCACTAGTGTTTTCCCTCTTATCAAGGGCTTCCCTAGTCAACATATCTAGTGTAATTGTCTATGTGCATCTTTATATGGTTGGTGTTTACTTTGGTTGAGTGGTTAAGTTTGTTTAAAGAAGAAAAATATTTTAATTGTTGGATAAATAATTCACTACCCCACCCCCTCTCAATTATCTTGGTGGACTATTTTTTCTAACATTCTCCCAATTGAGTAATAAACTAATTGATTTTCCTTGTCACTGGTTTATTTTGTTCCCATACAACATTACCTATACTAGGAAAATACTTCTGGATATAAAAAAATATACAAACAATTAGGGAACTAAACTTACACATAGAATTCTTCACTTTTCTCATTGATGATAGATTTTCTAATAGTTGTAACTTTTTTAACTTAGCAAGATCATACTCATGATCTTTTATCACAATTTTCCATGCTTGATCCATAGCCATATACATGCCACACTATTCAATTTGTTTGATAAAGAATATTGTTTGAAGAATTGGGACATATCATGGAACTATCATTATTTTGTCAATGATGTCAAACTTACTACTTGTTGGTAAGACAACTTATTTTTAGTCTAAATAATATCATTTGATTGATTGATGAAGAGGATTTGAAAAGATAGAATAACAAGAGTACTTAGAAAAAGGTTGAGTTATATGGTGTATAAAAGGAGCACTAAGACTAGATAAGATATTGATGATATGATGTATTTTTTATCTACCTAAGGCCAAAGTGGATAGTTACTTAAGATAAGACAAGATGAAGAGTTTACACAAAAAGTGTCTGCCAAGCCTGAGTGAGCAAATAGTGGAAGTTGAGTAACTTAGTTTAGGCTGAGCAGAATTCAACATTTGTCAAGTATCATAAAATTAGTGTGTGTCAAGAAAAGAAAATTAGTAGGTGTTGAGCATCAATAAAATATAGTAAGTGTCGAGTGTCAGTAGATTAATAGTGGAGACTAATTAAGGAAGACTCAAATCATGTCGTACAACATACTGTTGGCCGAGCATTAGAGGATTGTTATTGCCAAGTGAATAGTGTAGATGTTGGCTTACCACAAAAAGAGTTTAATCAAAGATTTGATGAATTTGTGATAAAAATTTTGATTTCTTGAATTTTGTGAAGAATTTTTAAGATAAGTATGGTGAATTGGTGGCACAAAATTCAAGATAGACCATTTTGAGGTGAATCTAATGAGGATTGTATGAGAATTTTCTAGAGAGAACCTAATGGAAAGATGGAGGATTTGATGAATCTGACCTAACCTCAAGATGGATGATTGTGATTAAGTGACAAAACATCAATATTCTCTTAATAAGAGGATACAAGGCTAGAAATAATAAGTTTTGTTGAAATTTGGAGGTGTTGCTTCATATTGTGGCTGAGGGAAAGAACCTAGTGCTGGCATACTAAACAAGAAAGCTTAAGTAGTTGAAGGATTGAAGGGAAAACATGTAATAAAAAATGAAGGGTATAAATGTCGAGTAGAATAGAGAACTGAATTAGAGATTTTTAATCTCCAAGTAAGTTATTTTTGTTATCAGATCAAGTCCTATTACTACTTTCTACTCATTGTATCAATCTCAATAAATCCTTTGGATTAAGGTTGACTTAATAGTCATTTATAAATCCTTTAATAGGTAGATATTCTAATGGAATGTTCTAATGTCCTCTAACAAGGCTCACTCCTAATAGGGTGATTGAAATCCTTTAATCAAGGGAACATTTAATAGTGTGCATTGTAACCTTTACTAAGGTTGGCTCCTCACAGAGCTCACTTTAGAAGAGTGAAAATTGGTAGCATGTTACTTGTGGTTTTTTCCAAATTGGGTTTCCAAAGTTAAATCCTAATTTTGTTAACATGTGTGAATGATTTTTCTATGTTTTATGTTTACATTTTTGCAAAGTTATTTTGACCTAGGATAGTGACCTACTAAGTTATGGAGTTATGGGATGATCTAATCAATGTATGCGTTTATATGTTTGGTTAGTACTGAAAAGTTTTATTTGTACATTTGGACTTTGGATAATCGATTCAAACCCTCCCCCCCACTTTTTTTTCTAAATATTCCAACAATTGGTATCAGAGTCATTATTGTTTGTGAGGAAATAATTTGAAGGTACCAAAAGCTAAAGATCAAGATATACAAAAAGAAGGTACCCAAGCTTAACAAGGATAAATTTCATGCAAAGAAAAGTTTGATGAAGTTACATCTAGGAGGGCTTGGATATTTTTCACTATCAACTATAATTACTAAGTATGTAGAATTAGTTAGAACTATGACTACAGAAGAACTAAAACAAAAGAAAGAACATGAACATACAATGTTGGAGATTGCATCTTCCCTAAGCTATTATGAGGTTGATGACATTAAAGAGTGTACTTCTTCCAAATAGATGTGGGATTCCCTACAGAAGATCTATAAAGGAGATAATAATGTTCTAAGAGCCAAATCTAAAAGTCTCAAAGGAAAGTTTGATGAAATGAGAATGCAAGAAGATGAGAAATTAGTTTAGTATTGTGCTAGAGTTAAGGAAGTTATTAATGCCATCAAAGGATCAACAGGGAAAATTGAGGATGAGACCATGATCAACAAAGTGTTGATAACCATGCTGCCTATCTATGCTCTTAGATTTTCTTCTATACAAGAACAAAAATGTACTCCTGGTAATGATCTGACCCTTGAAGTATTAATTGGTAGACTTACTACTTTTGATCTTTCAAATTTTGATAATTTCAAAACAAAGAATGTTTAATCTTCTTTCAAAGCTAAATTGTCACTGAAAGATCCTAAAGATAACAGAAAGAAAAAGGTCAAACATGTTTCTAGTGATAGTGAGATAGATGAAGATGATATATAACAAATTGAAGCATTATTGGCTAGGAGATTTCACAAAGGAAAAGGAAAATACAAAGATAAGTTATCGATCATGTGTTTCAATTGTAATGAGGTTGGTCATATTGTAGCAAGGTGTCCTGAGAAGAAGAAGAACAAAAGTGGAGACAAATACATAAGTAAAAGAGATGAGAATAGCAAAGAATACAAAGATAAAGGAAAGAAGGCTTACTACATTGCTAAAGAAAAATCCAATGAAGAATTAGATGATCATGATGATGGAGTTGTCTATGTTACAATGAAGGATGATTCTGATGAAGATGAGGCAACTGCAATAATATCTTATGTGAACAAAAGTGACATGTGGAACATTGATAGTGGTTGTTCTAATTACATGGCTTGAGACAAAAGTAAGTTAAAATCCCTTGTGTATTATGATTGAAATAGTGTTAGATTTGGTAATGTTGCACCCTATCTGATAAAAAGTAAAGGATAAATAAAATTGATAGACAAGATCACGTGTGACAGTTCTTACTATGTGGAAGGCATTAACTATAATCTATTGAGTGTATTACAATTGAATAATTTAGGATGAAAAGTTGAATTTGGAAATAGGAAAGCTAAGATCAATAATGTTGATGGTGAACTCATTGGGAGTGGTGATCAGACTATAGGTAATAGGGTATAATTTAGTGGCTAATATTCATAAACTGGCTAATTTTAGAATTTTTTGGCTAGTAATTTAGCTAATAATTTAAGATTTGATACAACCTAAATTGCCATAGTTTTATAAAATTCAGTTCTAGAATATTTAAAATCGCTCAATAATTTATTTTATTGAAAAATTTAAACTCAAATATTTGCCACAATATTCGTTACATGAATAGATTTGAGTTACCTAAATATAATATATTATTGGAGAAATTAAATTAAACTAACCAATAATTATCATAATTATTAGTTAATTTAGGGATATATCACCAATATTTATTATTCACTATTGATTTAAAGTATATGTAACGATTCTCATAACATTCCACAAGGTAAAAAAATGTTCAATTTTGATTTGTAATATTCCATGGTGATTAATGAACTTCCTATTATTATTGAGATTCATCAATATTTTATACAAAAAAATTATGATTCAAAAATAATCGCCAAAATTAATCATATTTAGAATAAAAAATTGAGAGTTTCACCAATATAAATAATTATGTTTTTTCAAAATAATGAAAGATTCACCAATATTTTATATCTTTTTTTGTAGGTGGCTTTCTTAAAGTTTACCCTGATAGGTAATATATTTTATGTTGTCTTGTTGTATAAATTGATGATATGAGGTTATGGAACAAAAGGTGATTTCATGTTAATCTTGATAACTTGGTTAGTGTCATAAAATGAAGAGAGTCATAAGTTTTCCAAAACTAAAGAAACCTAATAATGTGATTTGCAAATAATGTCAGATGAGAAAAATGAGGAAGTCAAGTTTTAAAAGTAAGACTCGTACTTCAAATGAAATTTTGTAATTGGTTCATACTAATCTATGTAGACCAATTGATGTGCAAAGTTACAAAGATGACAAATATTTCATGCTATTTGTGATGATTATTCTAGAATGGTGGCAGTTATGTTCTTAAGAGAGAAATCTAATGCTTTTCAAATGTTTAAGTTTTACTTAGAGCGAGTTGAAAAGGAAACTAGTAAAATTTTAAAGTGTCTGAGATTTAACGAGTTTATATCAAATGAATTTGAAAATTTTTGCAATGATAGAGGAATCAAGAGACAAAATTTTGCACCAAGAACCCTCCACAAAATGGGATAGCTAAAAGGAGGAATATATCTATGATGGATTGTGCTAGGACACTGATGATGGAGAAGAATATTGCTTTGAAATAGTGGAGAGAAGCTATCAGTATAGGTGTCTATACCCTAAACTGAGTACAAGTCAAGAAAGGTATCAATATCACATCTTTTGAATTATGGTATGGACACTCACCCAATGTCAAATATTTTAAGGTATTTGGAAGCAAGTGTTACATTATAAAGGACAACATGAAATTTAAATTTGATGCTAAAAGTGAAAAAGGCATATTTCTAGGTTATTCCACAAGAAGCAAAGCTTATAAGTGTTTGAATACTAATACTAACAAAATTGTAGAAAGTGCAAATGTAAAAGTTGATGAGTATATAGATATACATGAAGATAAACCAAATAAGGAACTTGAAGATTACAAGACTTTTGTATACTACTATGAAGGCATGACTTTTGATGATTCTAAAAATCAAGCAGATTATCAACAAGAGTCAGTGACTATTGAGTCACATAGAATGGATGTCAAGTTGTATTTAGAAGAAAAGTTGTAGTCTGATTTTTAGATTAGATTACAAGAGAGGAATTTTGAGTTACCAAACATAGATATATACATTGAACTTGATATTGAACTACCTGAAAGACCTATTGTTGAAGAAAGAAGAACAGAGCCAAGATTATCCAAATATATCAGAAGACACCATCCTTTTGAACAAATCATTGGTGGAAGAGAAGATGGACTAATGACAAGGAATATCTTAAAAATGATACATGCTTGCTAAGCATTCATGAACCTAGAATAGTGAAGGAGACATTAGAAAATGAAGACTATATTAAAGCCATGAATGAAGAAATTGACTAGATTGAGAAGAATAAAACCTAGACACTTGTACCTAGACTAGAGGATATGAATTCTATTAGAACTAAGTGGGTGTATAGAAAAAAATTGCATGAAAATGGTGAAGTGACAAGGAAAAAGAAAGGGTATGCTCGAGAAGAGGGAATTGACTATGGAGAGACATATGCCCCAATTACAAGATTAGAAGGAGAGAGAACTCAGCTTTATTACTCTACATATAAAGGTTTCAAAGTTTATCAAATGGATGTTAAGTCAGCATTTTTTAATCGAATACTAGAAGAAAATGTTTACATTGAAAAACCTAATGGATTTTTTCTTCCTAACAATAAGAACATGGTATGTAGATTGCACAAAGCTTTATATGGTTTAAAGATAGCTCCTAGAGAATGGTACGAAAGATTGCATAACTATCTTGTGAAGATTGGTTTTGAGAAGACTCATGAAAAAATGAAACTATACTTGAAGACTAAAGGTGGTAAAGGAATTTTATTGGCTGAAATATTTGTTGATGATAGCATATTTGGAGGATAAAATGCATTGTGTAAGACATTTTTAGATGAGATGATTAAAAAAATTGAGATGTCTATGTTTGGAGAGATCAAATTCTTTCTTGGTTTGCAAGTGTATTAGATGAAATATGGTATTTACATTACCAAGTCTAAGTATGTAAAGGAAATATTAAAGTCTAAGTATGTAGTTCATAGAAGAATTGATATTGCTTTAGTTGTTGGGATTGTTGCAATATTTTCTACAAATCCTAAGGAGAATCACTTAATGGTTGTTAAGAGGATAATGATATATGTTAAAGCGATAGAAGATTATGGTCTATACTGCAAGAAGAATGAAAAAATTGAATTGAGATCTTACACAGATGTTGATTGGGCTATAAATATTGATGACAAGAAAAGTACAAGTGGTGGAGCATATTTCTTAGGATTTGGCTAAAGTTAAAGCTAAATAAAATTGTATTTCACAATCTATTGCTAAAGTTGAATATGTGGCTATTGTAGTGAATTGTACTAATATGGAATGGATTAAATAGTTACTCAAAGATATCAAAGAGGAAATCATTGAACTTATGGTAATATAGTATGACATTACAAGTGATATATATATTTCTAAAAATCATGTGATGCATACAAAGAAAAAGCACATTGCAATCAAATATCATTATTTGAGAGAATTGGCTCAGGACAAAGAAGTTGAAAATGGAATATGTGAATATAAAGGAATAGATGGATGATATATTTGCAAAGTATTTACCTAAGGATGCACATGAATATATAAGAGGTAAGCTAGGGGTGATACTGGGCTATCTCAAGCTACTTGAGAAGCAAGAGTGGTGCCCTACATCAATTGAGTTGAATGTGTTGGAAATATAAGGTGGGAAAGGTTATTGAGAGGAGAGTGGTGAATCAAGAACCAATAAAACTTTATCTTACTTCAAAAATGAATCCTTCATATAATATTCTTATCTAATTGCATGCATTAATGACTAAAATCAAATAAATATTCATAACAGTTTGACACAAGATATGGTGACCCAAAAACCTTCCAAATAGAAAGTAAAACTATGGTTGGGATGATACCCACAAGCTTTGGTACTATAGTATAAATTTAACCTATTAAGGCTTACAATTGACCACTTCTAGTGATTTACCCTATTAGGAGAAATAAATACTATCAGGTCCACCTTGTAAAAGGATTTACAAACATACAATGAAGTATACACTTGGTTAAGAGATTTAGCAAAGACTATTAAGTCTACCCTATTAAAGGATTTGGCTGATCCACCTGTTATGATGAACCAATCGCTGATCTCTGATCTACAACTCTAATTTATTGGCAAAGATTCCTTGAATTACAATGATCACCCAACTATGATAGATAATACTTTGTTTTCCCTTATATTTCTTGTTGTCTTATTTAGTTTGCACTTATGCTCATCATATTCTCTTCACATACATATTTGAATATGATACAATGCATCACATATATAACAATCCAAATTATAATGTACTAGAGTCGGCTACAATACCAATTCCATCATAATCCACAAAGTTAGCCCAACTATTGTAACTAAGGTTCTAAAGACAAACTCGGTGACTTTTTGATATGTGAGAAGCACTATCAACACTTGGCAGTCTTTGGCACTCAATTGAACTTGAAGATTGGTCCATACTAATTACTTCCAAGTAGCTTGAACTTTATCAACACTATGTGAATCAATGAACTCTTGAGAAACTCAGTAGCAACAAGATCACTTGGTTGACATTACATGACTCGATCAACACTAGATCCATTTTGTTAACCTAGTGAGCTTGGTAGATACTACTAGACTTGGTTAATACTATAGAGCTCTGTTAACACTATGATCTTCTTCACTTCCACTAACTAGCTCAATAGCCTCTAGTATGCTTGTTTTGCATTGAACTTTTTCTTTGAAGCTTGATAAACACTATAAATTGACTACTTAGCTTAGGAACAACTAAATCACTTGGTTAACATTACAAACTAAATGATAATTTTAGTAGCAACTATAGAGCTTGGTAGCAATGTAACCAATTGACTAAGTGTTGAACCATTAATAAAAAAATTGACCTTAATGTCAATAATCTCCCCCTTTGGCATTAGTGACAAAAATATTTATCAAAAGAAAAATCTAATTATTCAAAACTATAAGTCAAAATTTCCTTTGCCATCATTCTATGTCTTCAACTCAGTTTTAACTTGCATCTATTGTGGCTTGGGAACATACTTTGTTTTTCTAATTTTTCAAAATTGCTTTTATAAAGGTATTTCCTACTTATTCATATTACACTATACTGCCCCCTCATACATATAACTCCCTTATATACATACACATTATAGTATACTTCTCCTTTACATATTATATACACTACTCCCCTTTTTTGACATAAATGCCAATAGTTTGTAATAACTACATGTTAATACCAAAATGTGATAAGAATTCACAATGAACCTTTAGAATAAGTACCATTGTCTTGTCCTAATTTTCCTATAGCACCTTACTTGCATGCAATGCAATCTGAACTTCTGCTAATAATTTCATCATGCGATCAGCTATTGAGAAGTTGTTATCATGGATGAGTGTCTTTCCATGTGTAATATGTTTCTGTAATGCATCCATGTTTAGAAGAATCATGCCTTAGATTTCTACAAGTGTTGCCCTAATCCTAGCTTCTTCCTTTGATAATTTTTCTTGCAAATTTGTTAGATATCTGATCTTTGAATATTGTGCAAAACTATGGTTTGGTTCAAGTGGTATCTGGTGTGCACTTTCCTTCATGTATTTATCTATCTTGGACAATTTATCCTTTATCTCCTTTGTGAATACAGATGTTGCAATCAACTTGAAAAATAATGATACAACATTGTTAACAAATTTTTCTAGTGTACCAAGAATAGTAGCTAATTCTACTTGATCTATTGTAATTCTTTATGCAACTTGTTCTAACACTTTGTTGTTAAATTTCCTTTCTGCTCTCTGAAGTAGCTTCTCCTAGCCATTCAAGTCTTCATTTAATTTGTGGATAATTTATGCTAATTGATCAAGAATAAGTTGAGTACCATCAACCTCAATACTTAGAGCATAAAAAAAATTCTCTTTATGTCTTCAAAAATTTTGATTTTCTTTCTTCTTCTCTTCTCTAAGATTTTTCTTCTTAGCTCTCTTCTTTAGTAGTTCTCCCATGGTATTCATTTGATCATGGGTGAGGTTAGAGATATCCCATTTTGGAATAACTATATCCTCATCCATATCAATAGCTTCAACTTCTTTCCCCTTTTCCTTCAGAATGGTGGAAACAATTTGTTTTCCCTTGCCTAGGACTTTAGTACTTAGTTGAGACTCTTTTTCAAATGTGATTTTACTTTCTATAGATACATTTGGAATGGAAACAATCGTGGAAAATGATGGACTAGAAATAAATTTTGAAATAGCACTAACAACATAAATACCTTATTATTGTTTAGTCAAGCTTGATGATGGAGGACCTTGTTGCTCAACTGATGAAGTGTTGGGCACTTCTATCATTGACACATTCAACTAAATAGATTCAAAGCTTGGTTGGGTGCTTGGTATAGTAGTTGTAACTACAACTAAATTTATAGAATCTATCTTTGAGGCAAATTGCACTAAGGTTCTACTCAGAGAGTGAGGAAATGAGGCTATGACTACTATTGCAATTTTCTTTGCATTAGTCTTGTCAATACTTTATATCTCTAGTAACTTCATGTTCTTCCCCCTCATCATCCATATTGATATTATCTAGTTCATCATATTTTATTTCTATTTCCTCTTCCTCATCATCATCATCTTTGTCATCAACATGAATGACAGATTCACTAGGTTGATGTAACTTATAAATGTTCTTTCATGTTGTTGTAGCTGTCTTTACTACATATTCCATTCCTTTAAGTAGTATCATACAAGTGTTCAACTTGAGAGTGAACTTTTCATTCTTCTTCAAGGAATATTTGACTTCCTTCTTACTGATATCAGGCATGAGTTGATGGAAGCATGAATGCTGATGATATTCCTATGGGGAGGTATTGTAGAAACATGATTAGATCATTATTTTGATGATATGTTGCATTCATGACTATGTTTGTCATTGATGTCAGTGACATAGTAGTTTTCTATGGTATTTGATAGAAGAATGGTAAAGACTAAGTTGGTACAGATAGATTGTTGAGTATTTTCATTAGTGAGGTTAATGGGAGATACTACTGAGAGTTTAGTATATGTAGCTAACCTCATAAGAAAAGGATATTAAGTCTAGAAAAAGTTATGTAAGTTTCCATGAAGACTATTTTGAGATAGAGTTAATAGAAACATGTTTTGATAAACTTGTTATATCTCTTAGCAGAATTGTTATTCTAAGAAGCAAGGTTGAAGGCATGTAGAAGACATGTTGGAGATGACATGGTTAATCTTTCTCATCATAATATTAAATGTACAAAAAGTTATTCAAGTTAAAAGGCAATAGATTGATTTTATCACTAAGTATAATGTTTTCTTAATGAGATCCTATAATTATTAATTTAGAAGGTGTACAAGCTAACTTAGGGAGTTGTTTTATAGATTTAGTATAAAGAAAGGACATTTTCCTTTGTTATGTATGAATGATTGAATGAAACACAAAGAGAAGAATAGAAGAGAAATAATTTGATATGCAAGGATAAGTAGAGTAGAGCGAAGTTGGAGAAAACTTCATTGCCAAGGTTTTATTTTGAGATTTGAGGGCTGATATTTGGAACTAAGATCTATCACCTAGTCTACAAGGTCTAATAGAGATTGGTTTGGTTGACAAGACAAAGGAAAGAGGATAAATCACAACATGAAACAAATTTTTTGTAAGGAATAGTTGAGAGATTAGTTGGACAATGAAGTTCAATCATCTTTGTCTAGAAGATATTTGGATAGTGGGTCCTTCTTCCTTCTACAACTCCTAACAAGGTTGACACAACTCCTAATAAGGTTGGAATCTTCTAAAAAAGATTCAAAGTCTCCTAATATGAACTATTATGTATTGAATGTGTTTATAGACTCCTAATAGGGTTCATCCTCTAACAAGGAATGTATATCCATATATCTTTGTGGGCATCATTCACACTGGAGTTTTCCCTCTGATCAAGGGTTTCTCTAGATAATAAATCTAGTGTAATTGTGTATGTGCATCTTGTTATGGTTTCTATTTACTCTGATTGCATGGTTAAGATTAATTAAAGTTGATAAATTTTTTAATTGGGTAATTGATTGCCCCCAGCCCCCCACCCCTCTCAGTTATCTTGGTGGACTATTATCTCTAACAATTGGTATAAGAGCAATAGGTTCTTGAAGATAAAGTTTAACAACTTTGGGAGATCACAATGAGAGAAGATAGTCCTAAGTCAAATAGAGGAAATTTTGACATAGAAGTTATCAGATTTATGTAGAGATCAAAGCATTGAGTTTTCAGATCCTGTATCCTTTTGTTGCATACAAAAGAATAGAGGTACAAGTATAGAGAGATCCAAATTTGAAGAAGACATGAAGATTAAAGAAGGTACTGATCTACTTATTAAAAGAGAATAAGAAGATATGGAAGTTTTCTCTTGTTGGAAATGTAATCAGTTTGGTCATTTTTCATCTACATGCCCTAAGAGAATAAGAAAAATTAGAAAGAGTTCACTTTTTGATGAAGATGAAGAATTTAAAGCAAGTATGGAAATATTCTTAAATTATTATGATAAAGATAATGAGCTTGAATTGGTTAAGGAAAATGAAGTATTAGAAGAGACAGCTTTGGTAGTTATTATTGATGAAAAGTTTGGTACTAAAGAGAAGATGGTAGATTATAATTTTGATGAAGAAGAGGACAACTCTAGAATTTTTAGACAAAGTGATGAAGAGGACAACTCTGTAATTGTTAGACAAAGTGATGAATTATTATTTGAGACTAATGATAATTTGTAGAATGAAGGTGAGCTAAGGCATGAAAAAAGTTCAAAACCTAGAACTAAGCTAAGAATTGAGATAAAAATTCCTACTTCTGGTAAGAATATGACAAAGAATCATCCATCGAAGAAAATCATCGGTAGAAAAGATAAAGGTTTATGAAAAGAAGTAGAATCAATGAATAATTATGTTTGATATCTCAAGTAGAACCAAAGAATGTAGATGAGGCATGTAGAAATGACTATTGGACCCAAGCTATGAAAGAAGAATCATACTAGATAGTGAAGAATGAGACATGGGAATTGGTCCCTGGACTAGTAGACAATAATGTGATAGGAACAAAATGGGTATTTAGGAACAAGATGAATTAACAAGGTGAATTTATAAGGAACAAAGAAAGATCGGTTTCTAAAGGTTACTCACAACAAGAAGGCATAGACTATGACGAAACCTATGCTCTTGTAGAAAGAATTGAAGTAGTAAGGCTATTCTTAGACTATGCAACACATAAGAAATTCAAAGTGTATCAGTTGGATGTCAAGTTAACATTTTTAAATGGAAAACTTGAAGAAGAGGTAGAACAACCTAAAGGTTTTTCTTTAAGAGATGACAAGGACATGGTATGCATATTAAAGAAAGAATTTTATGGATTAAAAAAAGAACATAGAGCCTAGTATGAAAGGTTGGGAAAGCATTTGACAACACTTGAATTTAGCAAAGGTATGACAAACATTAATCTCTACTAGAAAGAAATAGATGATGGATTAATTTTTTTGGTAATATTTGTTGATGATATCATATTTGAAGGAGATGATGATGAAAGTGAAAAGTTTGCAAAAGAAATGAAGAAGGAATTTGAAATGAGTATGATATGGGAAATGAAATACTTCCTAGGATTACAAATCATAGAGGATAAAGAAGGAATCTTTATTTCTCAGACTAAGTATTTGAAAGATCTATTGAAAAGGTTTGGTTTGGAAACATATAAACTAGTTGGAACACCTATGATAACTGGACACAAGTTATCATCAAAGGATGAGACACCTACTATTGAGTAGAAGAAGTATAAATCTATGATTGGAGGATTGCAATATCTGACTCCCACAAGGTTGGATATAGTGAATGCACTTGGAATTGTTGCAATATTTCCAACCGATCCTAGAGAAGCACATTATAGATCAATTAAAAGGATATTTATATATTTGTAGGGAACACTAGAGTTTGGATTATTATATGATAGATCTAATAATTTCAATTTATAATCTTATTGTAATGCTGATTGGGTAGGCAGTATGGATGAAAAAAAAAGCACCAATAGTGGAGCATTTTTTTCTTTGAGGAAGACTGGTCTCTTGGTTAAGAAAGAAGTAGGATTGTATCTCATAGAGTACAACAAAGGCATAATATTTTGCAGCAGCAAAGAATTGTAATCAAGTTGTTTGGATGAAGCAGGTGTTGGAGGATATAAGGACAAAATTTAGTAAACTTGTTGTCATACATTGTGATAACACAAGCACAGTGAATATGTCTAAGAATCCAGTGTTACATTCTAAGACTAAGCACATTTCTATCAAACATCACAAGTTGAGAGAGAAAGTTGCAGAAAGGAAATCAGATTGGAGTATGTAAGCGCTAAAGAGATGATTTCATATATTTTTACCAAGCCTCTTCCTAAAGAGACTTTTTATTATTTGCAAGGTATGCTAGGGGCTATGCCCTACCTACATCAGAGTAGATGATGTAAGAGTGCATTAGTCTACTGATATAGAGCACTACTATTTATTTGGATTGAAGGTTGATGCTTCCTATATGGGGGAGTATTTGTGATGGGCAGAATCATCTAGGACTCTTGATAGATGTTGTTTTGAATAGTGTCTTTGGACACTTGAGAAGGTTAGAGACAGTCATTGTAGAGATTGATAGGATGAAATGATAGATGGTTGTTGAAAGCTTTGACATTGGTGTCAATGAGGGAGAGATTGTAGCATGAAAAAATTTTTGATACATGGAGAAGTTATATCAATGGGGGATAATGATTGATGAAGAGGATCTGAAAAGAAAGGATAACAATCTTTTACAGTTGGTATACTTGGAATTAGATCTTTTTAATCTATTTTGCAAGGTGGAGATTGTTGGAAGCATGAATTTTGATGATATTTCTATGGGAGAATTGTATAAACATGATTAGATCATTATTTTTATTATATGTTACATTCATGATAGTTTTCTTCATTAATGACAACATAGCATTTTTCTGTGGTATTTGACAGAAGAACAATGGTAAAGATCAAGTTGGTACAAACAAATCATTGAGTATTTTCACTAGTGAGGTTAATGAGAGATACTAATAAGTTTCTAGTTACTACTAAGTGTCTAGTATATACAACTAACCTCAAGAGAAAAAGATATTAAGTTTGAAAAAAATTGTGTAACTTTTGGTAAAGACTATTCTAAAATAGAGTTTACAAAAGCATGTTCTAGTAAACTTGTTATATCTCTTAGTAGATTTATCATTCTAAGAAGCAAGGTTAAAGATGTGTAGAAGACATATTGGAGATAACATGGCTAAGCTCACTCATCATAATATTACATCTACAAAAAATTTATTCAAGTTACAATGTGATAGATTGATGTTATCGCTAAGTATAACTTGTTCTTAACAAGATCCTATGATAATTAAATGAGAAGGAGTAATAGCCAACTTAGAGATTTGTTTTATGGATTCAATATAAAGGAAGTACATTTTCCTTTTTTATGTATGGATTTGTTCATGAATCATGAAGATTGGAATAGAAGAAAAAGAAGTTGATATGCAAGGATAAGCAAAGCAGAGTGAATTGTGAGAAAACTTCATCGCCAAGGTTTTATTTTAAGATCTGAGGTTTGATATTTGGATCCAAGGTTTGTGACCTAGTCTACAAGGTCTAGCAGTGATTGGTCTAGTTGATAAGATAGAGGAAAGAGGATAAACCACATCATGAACAATTATTCTATAAGGAAGAGTTGAGAGATTAGTTGGATAGTGAAGTTCAGTGGTCTTGCCCCAGAAGCTATTTGGACAGTGGGTCCTTCTACCTTCTGCAACTCCTAATAGTGTTGGAATCTTCTAATAAGGATTCAAAGACTCTTAATAGGAACTCTTATGTACTAAATTATTTATAGACTCATAACAATGTCCATCCTCTAACAAGGAATATATATATATTAGTATATCTTTGTGGGCATCATTCCCACCGAGGTTTTCCCTCTGATCAAGGGTTTCCATAGTTAACAAATCTAGGGTAATTATGTATATGCATCTTTTTATGGTTGTTTTAAAATTTTATTGGATGGTTAAGATTAATTAAGGTTTGATAAATATTTTAATTGGATAATTAATTCACCTCCCCTCTTAGTTATCTTGGTGGACTATTATTTCTAGCTTGAGTTGCTTCAAGGTCTATTCAAAGATGTCCTTAGTTGTCTTCTTTGCATGCATGGTCCCCTCTAGCCTTAATTTCTTGCATAAGCTCAATAGGAATCTGTTGTGCAAGCTCATTCCTCAATCTGCCTTTTCTCATCCTCATTCCTTGTCTCATACTTAAGGAATTCAAAACATGCCATTCTAGTTCCTTCTTCCATCTTTGTTAATCTTTCTTCGAGTGTTGGTATGTTTGGTTATGATAAGCTTTCCTTTCTTCCTTAGAGGCTCTTCCTACTCAAATTTTACTTCTTCTTCTTTATCTTCTACATCATCTTCTTTAATATCATCACCTTTTCCCTTGGTAAGCATTAGAGGGGAATCTTCTGGCTTATTGCCTTTCAATATCTTTTCCACTTTGTTTTCTTCCTTTATTTGTTGCTTGAGGTAACTTAATCTCAAGTTCTATTCTTACCTTAGCTTCATCATAAGTTCCAAATCATGCATCTTTTGGATCTATAGGCTCATTCAATAGAGCCTCTATGATATCCTCAGTGTCATCAATGTTAACTCATACTCTAGAGGCTTAACTCATGCCACTCTAGGTCTAACTACCTAAATATATATTTCGTCATAGTCCACCATTAAACATATATCATTTTTGTAATCTTCTACAAGTTTCTTTGAGATCCAATATCTATTATTCATCTTCTCCTTAAGTTTTTGAAAAAAATCATCCATGATTCTATCAAAAGTTTTTCCCATCTCTACTATATACTCATTAAATTGATACAAAATATGAACATATTTCCTCCATACTACTGTACCTTTGGAAGGGAAGAATAAACATGGTAGAAGAGATCCAAACTTACATGGCTTATTCTATGATCCTCTGATGCTCTGCATATTATTTTTAAATTGATTCAAGAACAACTCGACAAGGTCGAAGGATAGGTTATTCTTCACAACCTTGTATGTGAGATCGACTTCACATGAGACATTGTTTAATTATCTTGAACCATAAATCTTATGTGCAATGATATGAATTTCAAACTTTAGTTCCATGTCATTTATACTACTAGTATTCATTCCTCTTCCATCCCACTTAGAAAGAGTTCACTTTTCCAATTTGACCCAAACTAGGGTTTTGGTTGCATTCACTTTATTAAGCATTGGGAGCCCAGTGATTCTATGAATCATTTTCTTGGTTATCTAAATAGGTTTCTCCAACCATAACTTACCATTATGTACATGACTTAGAATATTTCTCATCCATTTGACCTGGAAGTCTCTTGGCATATGAGAGATATGCACCAAGCCCCTAGTTTCCAAATGTTGATATTCGGGTCACAATACATCATCCACACATAATTCCCTGAATGCTTCATTCATTTCTACTATTCCAAGCTCTTGGATTGAGTAGTGATAAAATAATAAGATTTTGTGCACAAGTAATACTTTAGGCATAATTTGAGATTGTGCCTCAATTAAGTTGAGTGTCTCTATAATCACTTGACTTAACTTGAAATTTGGTTCCTTGCAATCGGCTCCATGGACTAACATTTTAGAACCCTTCTTATTTTTTCTGTTGGAAGATGCCATTGCTTGGTAGGGTTGCTAAAAACTTGAGAAATCTTCAACAACAAATACTCAAATTTCTTGGGCACTATGAATTTTCTCTTCTCAACTAGCTCTAGAAATTTTTAGTGAAACAATGCCTTCAATTTCTTCCTTTCAACTAATTTCCACCTTTCAATTGTCATTAATGCTTTTTACTTCATACTCACTCAGTGACAAGATGCCCTCTACTCAGTTTAATCTTTAATTCTTGGAAGACATCTATAGCAATGTAGAGTCACCATCACTCAGTAGGAACTACCAACTTGAGTCTGAAACAATGTGTAACCTGACCTTGCTCGATAAGGTCTTGTGACCTGACCCTTCTTAGTAAGGTCTCTTGCTTTCCATTAATCTTGGTGATCCCTGTGATTCTTGAATACTAATTGGATCATTCTTTCTACTAGCTAGAACTAATGTTAGATTACTTCTTGATGCAAGAGCATCTAGAGGTATAAGGGCAATCTTGTGTCATCCAAAAGAAAATGTACTTAGACTTATTTTATGTTTCATGTGTTTTCATTTTTGGATACCTATTTGGGTCAAATAAAGGTTCCAACTCTCACAGTTCCACTATCAGTGTTCTAGGATAGAATATTTGAACACCTTGAGATACGTGTAAATGCTAAAAAAATAGGAGTATGTAATTGAGCCATCATTTTGGTGAACTAGAAGGTGTAAATTGGTCGGATGATTGTAATTATAATTTAGAGCATTCCAAAAAAAAATCAGGTCAAAAGGCCCCACGGTTTGAAAGTTATCGCAATTTTTCAATTTTTGGAGACCTCCTAAGAATTCTTCAAAGTTAGGTTAGGGGCATTAAATGACCTCCAATAGGGCCAAAAAATGGGGGAAAGAAAAGCTGGTCTGTAGGGCTATAGAGCACTTTGAGAGCTTTCCAAAAATGTAAATGGTTCATCAATCGGAGCTACGGTTCAAAAGTTATGCCTCCCGAAAGTTCGGTTACCATTTTTGGATTCTTCTAATTTTGTGCTGACTTCTAATGCGACTTCTAGAACCTTCTATTTGGTCGATGGATGCCAACTAGCACTTTCTAGAATGTATTCCTAATCCTTAACCCTCCAGGGTCTATTTAAGAACATTTCTAGCATTGTAAAAGGTAGTTAGGAGTGGAGTTTGAGAGGAGGTACTGGGAGAAGAATTTATCTCTAGATTTATGTTATTGTAATCCCTTAGGGCATGTTTTGAAGTCTATTTTCTCTATACTAGATGTACTAGCATATTTTCATAGTTAATAAAATTTTTCCTTTCCTGTTGTGTCCATTCTGTGCTTGGGTCATGTCCCCATCAAGTGGTATCAGAGTTGATTTTCCTGAGTGTGTAGACAAAGCGCCGACTATGAGGAAGTTTGCACCAAGACTGTGTGGTTGTGGGTTTGAATTAAGAAGATGCCTCCATGAAGAGAGTTTGGTGGAAGGGCTGGAGTTATTAATCCTAAGGAGTTTAGAGCCCTCCAAAGGTAGGTACAAGCATTGCAAGAGGATCTCCATAGAGGAACAAATGTTGTTGCAGGCAACAAAAGTGAGGACGACAATAAAGAAGAAGAAATTGGATTAGAAGGGGAATTTGAAGGGGAAGTTCTGAATCAAGTAGAGGAAATGATTTTTAGGGCCATTACTAAGTTTGGGAAAAGACCTACAATTGATGTGGGTGTATTTTTAGGAAACCTAAAACTAGATGAGTTGATCGATTGGATCAATGAACTATAAGAGTACTTTGAGTATGAGGATATGAGGGATCCAGATAGGGTTAAGTTTGCAAAGGCCAAACTGAAAGGCCATGCCAAAATCTGGTGGCAAGAGGTTTAATTGGAAAGAAATAGAAGAGGAAAGGAGATGATCACAAGGTGGGATTGTATGGTGGACAAATTGAAGAAGCAGTTCATTCCTATTGACTACGAGCTTGATTTGTTTAAGAAGATGCATGGGTTAAAGCAAGTAGAAAAATTAGTCCAGGAATATATGGAGGAGTTTTACCAACTTCTGATTAGAGCAAGGCATGTAGAAGAAAATAAGGAGAAGGTTGCTCATTATATCAGTGGGTTGCAACCTAGCATCCAGGAGGAATTAAGTCCGGTAAGAATGACCAGTGTTGAAGAGGCATACTAGTTTGCCCTACGAGTTGAAAAGAAACTAAATAAAAAGTTTGAAGGGAGACAAAGAGGGCATGGTCAAGGAGGAAGGGGTAGTGGTAGGTCATCTGGAGGCCAAAATGAAACCCAAAAGAAAAATGAAGATGTGGGTACTAGAAGGAACCAGAGGAATGAGGGTTTCAACCGCTCTCATGATCAAGACTTTGGAAATTAGAGAGGAAGAGGTAGAGGACATGGACAAGGAAGAGGAGGCTTTGGTGGTACCTATTTCCATTGCAATGAAGAAGGTCATCGTGCCTTTGAATTCCCTCAATGACAAGGAAGGACAAATAGGAGAGCTAAGGGTCAAGCTAGGGTTGCTCATGTGGATGAGGATGCACAATCATCACATTCAGAGGATGCAGAAAGAGGAGAGACTTTAGTAAATGAAAGGGTCCTACTAAGTGGTGAGATTGAACGAGGACAAAGGAGGAGTTTATTCCATACCAGGTGCAAGTGTGAGGATAAATGTTGCGATGTGATCATTGATGGTGGTAGCACTGACAACTTGGTGTCAGAAGAGATGGTCTCTAAGCTAAAGCTCAAGAGGAAGAAACACCCCCAAACCTATCGGATTTCTTGGGTTAAAGATGATCATAAGGTCCTGGTAAGTGAACAATGTTTAGTGAAGTTCAAAATTGGGAGTTACCATGATGAAGTTCTTTGTGATGTATTCCAATGGATGTTTTCCATCTATTGTTGGGAAGACCGTGGTAGTTTGATAGGCATGCAGTACATGATGGTCATGCAAACACATATTATCTGACTAAGGATGGAGTTCGCCACAAACTGAAGCCCATGAAAAAGGAAGGTGAAAAGGTATGTAGCAGTGCTATGATTTGTCTTGTTGATGGAAGGAAGTTTTTAGATGGCATGAAACATCAGCGTATGTGCTATGCTTTGATCCCTAGGAAAGATAAAGAAGGTAGTAGTGAAATACCACTTGAAGTTTTAGATTTACTAGGTGAGTTTGGAGATATCATCTTTGACAGAAGGATTGCCACCGATAAGGCAAATCAGTCATCAAATAGATTTAATTCCAAGAGCTAGTTTACCTAACAAGGCTGCTCACAGGATGACTCCTACTGAAATTGAGGAGCTAAATAGACAAGTTCAGGAGCTATTGAGAAAGGGTTTGATTCAGGAGAGCCTAAGTCCATGTGTAGTACCTACAATACTAGAACCAAAGAAGGATCAAGAGTGGAGGATGTGTATAGACTCTCGAGCTATAAATAGGATAATCGTCAAGTATCAATTTCCTTTGCCAAGAATGGATGATCTTATGGACTGCTTGAGTGGAGCTCAGTATTTCACAAAGATAGATCTCAAGAGTGGTTATCACCAGATACAGATTTGAGAAGGAGATGAGTGGAAAATAGCCTTCAAGACCAAGGAGGTTCTATATGAGTGGTTAGTCATGCCCTTTGGATTGATGAACACCCCAAGCACCTTCATGCAGCTTATGAATGAGGTACTTAACAAGTTCTTGGGAAAATTTGTTATTGTCTATTTGGATGATATTTTAATTTTCAGCAAGACTTTGGAAGAACATTTATTGCATATTTGTAGTGTCCTTGAAAGGTTAAGGGAAGAGAAACTATTAATTAATCTAAAGAAGTGTATCTTTGCAAAAAGGGAGTTAGTCTACTTTGGATTTGTTATATCACCTAAAGGTCTCAAAATGGATCCAGAGAAGGTAAAAGCCATCTTGGAATGGCCTACTCCAAGGTCTACTACTGAGGTAAGATCATTTCATGGTCTGGTTAGTTTTTATAGGAAGTTCATTAAAAATTTCAGTGGCATTTGTGCACCCCTGATTGACACAATAAGAGGGGATAGAAAAGAGTTCAAACGAACTAAGACAACTGCAAGAAGTTTTGAATTGCTGAAGAAGACGGTGATAGAACAACCTATTTTGGCACTTCCAAATTTTAGAAAGGTGTTCCAGGTGGATTGTGATGCTAGTGGCAGTGCTATTGGAGCTGTATTGAGCCAAGAAGGTAAGCCTATTGCATATTTTAGTGAAAATTTGAATAATGTGAAAAGGAAGTATTTTGTTTATGACCAAGAGTTCTATGCAATAGTTCAGGCCTCAAAGAAATGGATGCATTATTTGTTGCCAAAGGAATTTGTTTTGTATACTGATCACCAGGCATTACAATATCTAAATAGCCAAGGTAAATTGAATCAAAGGCATATGAAGTGGGTAGAGTTCTTGCAGAGCTATACATTTGTGTTGAAGCATAGAAGTGGAAAATTTAATAGGGTTGCAGATGCATTAAGTAGGAGACAGTTATTGCTTATAGTAATGCAGGTTGAAGTAGTTGGGTTTGATGAACTCAAAAATTTGTACCCTAAGGATCCTGATTTTGTTGAAGCATGGAAAGCTTGTAAAGAGCCTATTGCTATAGATATAACTAAGTGGTTAGACTATCTGATTCAAGATGGTATGTTATTCAAGGGCAGTCAATTATGCATTCCAAGGAGTTCCATGAGGGAAAATCTGATTAAGGAGAAACATAGTGGAGGGATGGCAGGATATTTTGGTCGAGATAAGACCATTTCCATTCTTAGAGAACATTATTTTTGGCCTCAAATTTCACAAGATGTGAAGAAGTTTGTACAGAGTTGTCAGATTTGTCAAGTTGCCAAGGGATTTAGTCACAATACTGGACTATTTTAGCCATTGCCTATTCCATCGAAGCCATGGGAGGACATAAGTATGGATTTTGTTCTTGGATTGCCAAGGACACAAAGGGGTAATGACTCAGTATTTGTGGTGGTTGATAGGTTCTCCAAAATGGCACATTTCATTCCATGCCACAAAACTCATGATGCTGTCCATATTGTAGACTTGTTTTTCAAAGAGGTGGTAGGACTACATGGTCTCCCAAGGAGTATATTTTCCTATAGAGATACTAAATTTGTAGGGTATTTTTGGAGGACATTGTGGAAGAAGTTGAGAACAGACTTGAAATTCAGTTCCACACATCACCTGCAGACTGATGACCAAACAAAAGTGGTAAACAAAAGTCTAGGAAATTTGCTGAGATGGTTAGTCAGGGATAAGCCCAAGGGGTAGGATTTGATTCTACCATAGGTAGAGTTTTCTTATAATAACTCTATAAATAGGAGTACTAGTAGATCACCATTCCAAATTGTATATGGAAGAAACCTAAGGACTGTAGTAGAATTGAGGAAGATAGAGCAAGGGGAGAGGACAAGTGCTGAAGCTGAAGAATTTGCTGAACATATCAAGCGTCTACATGAGGAGGTTCAGGCACATATTACCAAGATGAATCAAGAGTATAAAGTTAGGGCTGATCAAAGGAGAAGACATAAGGAATTCCAAGTAGGGGATCTAGTCATGGTGCACTTACGAAAAGAAATATTTCCAGCCAATACTTACAACAAGCTAAAAAATGAAGAAATTTGGTTCCTGCAAAATTTTGAAGAAACATGACTTAGGAAATGCATATGAGGTGGAGTTGCCAAATGGTATTCACATTTCTCCTATTTTTAACATTGTAGACTTAAGAGGGTATCATCATGATGGTGCAGATGAGGAGCCGATGTTAGAGCCATGTCCAATTCCTACTTCTAAGAAGGACAAGATAGAAGACATTCTAGATCATCATGTGGGTCAAAGTACTAGAAATAGGTAGTATGAAGAGTATTTGGTCAAGTGGAAAGGATGGCTGATAGAGGACTCAACTTGGATATCAGCAGCTAAGGTTTCCCATTTGGGATTTCCTCTACCATTCATAAAGTGACAGGGTCACTTTTCAATCTACCCTAGGTGTCTGATGCAAGAGCATCCAGAGGTATAAGGGCAATCCTGTGTCATCCAAAAAAAATTTACTTAGACTTAGTTTTTTTTTCATGTGTTTTCATTTTTGGATACCCATTTGGGTCAAATAAAGGTTCCAACTCTTACAGTTCCACTATCAGTGTTCTAGGATAGAGTATTTGAACACCTTCGGATATGTCTAAATGTCAAAAATATAGGAGTAATTAATTGAGCCATCATTTTGGTGAGCTAGAAGGTGTAAATTGGTCGGATGATTTTAATTTTAATTTAGAGTATTCCAGAAAAAGAATCAGGTCAAAAGGCCCCATGGTTTGAAGGTTATCACAATTTTTCAATTTTTTGAGACCTCCTAAGAATGCTTCAAAGTCAAGTTAGGGGCATTAAATGACCTCAAATAGGGCCAAAAAATGAGGGACAAGCTAAGCTTGACCATAGGGCTATAGAGCGCTTTGAGAGCTTTTCGAAAATGTAAATGGCTTGTCAATCGGAGCTACAGTTCAAAAGTTATGCCTCCCAAAAGTTTGGTTACCATTTTTGGATTCTTCTAATTTTGTACCAACTTCTAATATGACTTCTAGAACCTTCTATTTGGTTGGTGGATGTCAACTAGCACTTTCTAGAATGTATTCCTAATCCTTAACCCTCCAGGGTCTATTTAAGAACATTTTTGGCATTGTAAAAGGCAGTTAGGAGTGGAGTTTGAGAGGAGGTACTAGGAGAAGAATTTATCTCCAGATTTATGTTATTGTAAGCCCTTAGGGCATGTTTTAAAGTCTATTTTCTCTATACTAGATGTACTAGCGTATTTTCATAGTTAATAAAATTTTCTCTTTCCTGTTGTGTCCATTCTATGCTTGGGTCGTGTCCCCATCACTTCTTTTGAATCACAGTTCTAGTGATCTCCATAGGGAACTAAGCTAAAGTGTTTGGACCACCAAACTCATTGACTTGGGTTTCATTCACTTCATGATCTAGGTTTGTATTCTTTGGAGATGTTGATACTCATTGATTCCTTATTTTCTTTCTAATATTGTCAATTTGGCTTTCTTTTCACCTTTAATTCTATTTGGATTCATACAGTTCTTGGAAAGGTGTCCAAGTTTTGTACAAATAAAACATCTTTTTGTAGTATCTCTTTTCCTCATATGATGTTTCACACAATTTTCTCTAGTGTGCTCAAATTGACCACAATAGTGATATCTACACTATGTATTGTAATATCATCCAAATATTGCTTTCACAATTTTCTCTATTGGGTTCCACTGCTTAGTTTTGCACTCTAAAGATTAGTGTCCTTTTTTCTTGCAATTGTGACATTTACCTTCAAACTTAGGTTTCTCTTAACACTCACTTTCTCTATGACCATGCTTATTGCAGTTGTAACATTTTTCATTAAATTTTGCTTTGCCATTACTCCAACATTTGTTTTATGTATGACCTATCTTACCACAATGAGTATAAGTAGGTCTTTGATTCTTTTGAGCTCCTTGTTGAGATGATTCACCTTCTTCTATGCATCCTATTCTAGCTTTTCCTTTGTATCTATATTGACTTTGTTCATGCAATCGGTTCATGCTTTCCTGAGATTTCATCTTTCTTTCATAAGTTTTTTTTTCAGTATTGAGATCATTCTATAGTATTTCATTATTTGATCTTAGATTCATAAGCTCTTCATTTGCATTAGTGATTTTATCAATGAAGTCTTCTTATTAAAGGGATAGTTACTCGATTGCATTGTTCTTTTCTTCTATCTCTTCTTTGTCTTTTTCTTTTTCTTATGACTTCACAGAAGCTGACTCATTGAATTCCTTGTTCTCTTTTTAGCTTTTTGACTTCTTCTTGAAGATTGGAATTCTTTTCTAATAGATCTTTGATTGCTTCATCAACTTCGTCTAAATTTCCTTTAGATTAAATATCTTCAATTCTTTCTTTAGTATAGAGATTGTCATTCATTTGAACTACAAGATCTTTCCTTCTTTTCAACGATTGAGAGATTTTCTTCATTTCTTTGTTGAGTTTCCCAATAGCCAATTCAATATCCAACTTTTCATTGTCAATAGTCTTATCTAGCTTATATACCTCCATTGCTATTGATCTTTTCTCAAGCTATTAAGCATTGTATATGAGAACCACGTAAGCTCTGATGCCAATTATTGGAAATATAAGGTAGGAAAGGTTACTGAGAGAGGATGGGTGAATTAGGAACCAATAAAACTTTATCTTATTTCACCAATGAATCCATCATATAATATTTTGATCTAATTACATGCATTAAATAATGAAAGAAAATAAACATATATTACAATTTGACACAAGATATGGTGACCTAGAAACCTTCCAATTAGAAAGTAAAACTAGGGTGGGATGATACCCACAAGTTTTAGTACTGCAATATAAAGCTAACCTATTAAGGCTTACAATTGATCACTTCTAGTGATTTTCCCTATTAGGAGAAATAAGGACTATGAGGTGCACCTTGTAAAAGGATTTACAAACATACAATGAAGTATGCACTTAGTTAAGAGATTTAGCAAAGATTTTTAAGTCTACCCTATTAAAGGATTTGGTTGATGCACCTATTAGGATGAACCAGTGGTTGATCTCTAATATGTAACTCTAATTTGTTGGCTAAGATTTCTTGTATTTTAATGATCACATGCCTATGATAGATAATATTTTTATGTCCCTTCTACTACTTGTAGCCTTCTTTAATTCACACTTCTACTCATCATATTATCTTCACATACATATTTGGATGTGATACAATGCATTAGATTTATACCAATCCAAATTACAACTTACTCGAGTCAGCTATAATATTAATTTCATCATAATCCACAAAGTTAGCCCAACTGTTATATCTCAAGTTCTGAAGACAAACTCGGTGATGCTTTGATACATGAAAAATACTATCAACACTCAACAATCTTTACCACTCAATTGAACTTGAAGCTTAGACTATAGTAATCACTTCCAAGTAGCTTGAACTTGGTCACCACTATGTGAATCAGTGAACTCTTGAGAAAATTGGTAAGAACTAGATCACTTGGTTAACATTGCATGACTTGGTCAACACTAGATCCATTTTGTTAATCTAGTGAGATTGGTAGACACTATGATCTTCTTCACTTCTATTAACTAGCTGGGTAGCTTCTACTATGCTTAGTTTGTACTAAAATTTGTCTCTAAAGCTCAGTGAACACTACAAACTAACTACTTAACTCAGAAATAATTGAATTACTTGGTTAACATTGCAAACTAAATCATAAGCTTGGTATCAACTATAGAGATTGGTAGCAATGTAGCCAATTGACTAAGTGTTGAGTCATTAATAGAAAAATTGACCTTAATGTCAATAGAATGTCATATTCTATAGTTGGTGTAGTGGATTTTACTTTAGGAGCTGCCTAAGTAATGAAGGAGCTGAAATAGGATATTTATAGTTACAAGAAAGGTGATAGAGGGAGAACCTGAACTGATAATATTTGCATTCTAAGATGAAAAGTCGTTCGCATTGTTGTCAAAGAGGGGCATATAAAGAAATACACAAGGAGAAATAGATTGAGAAAGATAGAGGTCAGTGGGAAATATATAGGTAAGAATGAGATATATTGGAGAGATATTACAAAGAAAATATTACCCTATATAGAGGAATGACACATATTGATAGAGGGAGAGTTTCAAAGCTATTAAGTTTTTCTTTTTTCCTTATTATTGTTGGTATTGGTTTGCCATCAATACAAAAGAGGCAGATTATTGAAAATAATTTTGTTTGAAGAATTCAAAGTTATCATGGAACAATCATTATTTTGTCACTAATGTCAAACTTGCTACTTGCTAGTAAGAAAACTTTTTTTTCTAAATTCTATCATTTGATTGATGAAGAGGATTTGAAAAGATAGGATAATAAGATTACCTAGAGAAATGTTGAATTATATAGTGTATAAAATGAGAACTAAGACTAGATAAGACATTGATCTATTATTTATCTACTTAAGGCTAAAGTGAATGGTTACTTACACTAAGAAAAGAAAAAGAGTTTACAGAAAAAGTGTCTGCCAAGCCTAACCAAGAAAATAGTGGACCTTGAGTAACTTAGTTTAGGTCGAGAAGAATTCAACATGTGTAGAGCATAAAAAAAAGGGGTGTGTTGAGAAAAGAAAGTTAGTAGGTGTCGAGCATCAACAAAATATAGTAAGTGTTGAGTTTTATTGGAGTAATAGTGGAGACCAAGCAAGAAAGACTTAGTTCATGCCGAGCAACCTAGTGTTGGTCGAGCATCAAAGGATTATTATTGTGGAGTAATCAATGTAGATGCCGAGTGATAGTGAAAAGAGTTTAATCAAAGATTTGATGAATTTGAATTGACAAAGTTGATTTCTTGAATTACATGAAGTATGTTGAAGATAAGTATGATGAGTTGGTGGCATAGAATTTAAGATAAACCATTTTGAGGTGAATCTAATAAGGATTGTAAGAGAAGTTTCTAAAGGGAACCTAATGGAAAGAGGGAGTATTTGATGAATTTGACCCAATCATAAGATGGATGGTTGTAATTAAGTGGAAAAAGATCAAAATTATCTTTATAAGGGGATTTAAGGCTAGAAGTAATAAGTGTTGTTGAAATTTGGAGGTGTTTCTTCATATGGTGGTCGAAGGAAAGACCCTATTGTTGGCATACTGAGCAAGAAGGCTTTAGGTGTTGAAGGCTTAAAGGGTGAACAAGTAATCAAAGATGAAGGGTATAAATGCCAAGAAGAATGGAGGATTGAATTAGAGACCTATAATTTACAAGTGAGTTGTTTTTTGTATTAGATCAAGTCCTACTGCTACTTTCTAATCATTGTATCAGTCTAGATAATTCCTTTGGATTAAGTTTAACCTAAGAGTCATTTGCAAATCCTTTAACTAGGTGGCATTCTAATGGAATGTTCTAAAGTCCTCTAATAAGGCTCACACCTAATAGGTTGATTGAAATCCTTTGATCAAGGTTACATTTAATAGGGTGCATTGTAACCTTTAATAGGGTTGGCTCCTCATAGAACTCACTTTAGAAGAGTGAAAATTGGTAGCATGTTACTAGTGGTTTTTCCCATATTGAGTTTCCATGTTAAATCTTTGTGTCAATGTTGTGAATGATTTTTATATGTTTTATGTTTACATTTTTGCAAGGTTAATTTGACCTAGGACAATGACCTACTAAGTTATAGAGCTACTGGATGATCTAATCAATGCATGCACTTATATGTTTGGTGAGTACTGAAAAGTTTATTTATACATTTGGACCTTCTATAACTAATTCACCCCCCCACCAGTTATTCTAAATATTCCAACAAATTGATATAATTTTTGAGCAATGACTCTCACTCAAAATTATATAAGTGGATTAGAGATGCTTGTAATGGATAGACCATGTCCATTCCACTTGGCTCCTAAATTCACCTCAATTTCTTCTCAACTCAAGAATCACATGGTTTTCTTCTTATCAATGGTTGGATAACCTATAACCATGTGTATCATTTTCATTGTGAACTCCACCGGTCCATTTTGTAACTAGCACTTCATATCATGAACTCTTCTCAAAATAATTTTAATCCATTTGATTATGATATTTGTTGTAAATCCTAGGGCACTGGTTAACCCTTTCCTCTCAATAATATGAAGCTTGTGCTTCAAAGGTTCTTCATTATTAAACTTCTCATAAGCTTCCCTAATTTCATAATCTCTCACTTCTCCATTTTTTCACATATAATAGCTTCTAAAATCATGGATCATAATGACTGTAAGTGGTTTTGAGGATAATAAACCCATTGAGTCTCCTTTCACAAAATTCTCTAGAATAGCACAAAACTTAGGTGGAGGATAGTCGTCACTCTTCACTAGTTGAACTTTACTAACGTCTTGGCTAATTCAAGTGGTCAATGAATTTTCCATGATCATAGCTAGGATTTGATGTTCTTTCTTCTTTAGATACTTGACACTTGTTCATGCTCTATTCTCTTCAAAAATTTGGATGCAGAGGAAACAAATTAATTTCTTCAATTTTTTTTATATAGCTTTTTGAATGCAATCTTATGTACTTCATTGAGTAGAAGCTAGATATAATGGTTGATACTAGTATCTTTGCATAAAAACTCTGTCTTGTCCATAGCCTTTGGTTTCTATCATATCATTCAGTATCTATTGGAGTGCTTGGTCAACATAGACAATTTTGTTGATACTCAACAACCTTCCACAAATATGTTCTTATACATCTTGTATATGTAGATATGAACTTTTGGCACATTTATGTAGGGATTCTATGTATGATATATCATTTAGTATATAGTTCCATACACACCTCTTTTACTTAGTTAGAGATCACATGATCACCTTCTCCATTGGATTCGGTGACCTTAACTCCATTAGCTTGACTATTTCCATCTTTTGTTTTATTTTTCCATTTCTTGTTCATTTCATTCCTCACTTGCTTAATTTCCACTTTGCCTTTTCCTTTATCCTTTGTCTAATTTTTTGAATGTACTTGAGTCATGCAATTCTTGCTTTGATGTCCAAAATTGTGACATTTGAACCATGTATTAGTAGGTGCATAGTTCTTCTTCCTTTGATTTGGCTAGTAGGGTTTTGTCTCTAATTTGCATTCAAATTCTCTATGTCCATATTTATAATATTTATAGTAGCAACCTTCAAATCTAGGTGTAGTAGGTTTATTCCTAAATCTTGACCTTCACTCATGAATTTGATGTCCTTGTTTCTTGCAACAAAAACATTAACCAATAAAATTAGGTTTAGAATTTTGCATACCATGTTCACTTCAACAATTATTTTTAGTATGACCAATTTTTCTATAGCAATAGCATATTTGTTTGTTCTTTGGCTTTGCATTTCTCATCTCGCCATTCTTGGATGATTCTCTTTTCTCAATGCTAGAATGTCCTAACCCATTAGAACAACTTGTTGACTTCATAAATTAATCAAAGTACTTCATTGCTTCCTATATTTTGTTGAATTTCTCTATAGTGTCCTTCTTATTATTCAATTCGGTCTTTAGTATGTCATTTTGTGCATTCAGATTTGAAATTTCCACATTCTTTTGATTTAGTTCTTAATTTACAAGAATTAGTTTATTGATCATATCCATTTGAGTATTTGTGAGGTTCTACACATTTGATATCCTTCCTTCAAGTCTGGTATCCATTGTCCTTTTTTCTTATTTAGTCATACTCCTTCCTTCATCTTTTTTTCTTTGTTCAGTCACTTCACATAGTCTCACTTATTGGATTTCATGTTCTATTTTTAGTACTCTTATTTCTTCATTTAGGAGTCTATTCCTTTGACATAGATCAATAGATGTTTGGTCATTTGTATTGATTGGTTCAAATAGTCCTTAAGTCTCAACTTCTTCATAAGACTATTTCTTTATCTAGATGGCAATTTCCTTTCTCCTTTTTAGGGAATCATTCAAATTTTGTCTTGCCTTCTCAAGTATCTACAATGTGAGTTGGATGTCAATCACTTGATTGTCAATAGTATTGTCCAATTTGAAAGCCTCCATCTCCAAGATCTAATTTCTAAGCCTTTAAGCTTCTTTTAGAGAACCAATGCTCTGATACCAATTGTTGATTAATGTGTTGAAAAAAATTGGTTAATTGTTTATTATCTTTGATGTTAAACAAAATATCATATATATGCTAGTCAATATATACTGAGCACACTTGGGTGATGAAGATAGTTTCCTATTTTTGTTGAATATTTGAGATTTTCCAAGTTTAGAAAGCAGTGACTACCAAGTTCACTTGGGCATCAAAGAAAAGATTATAGAAGTTGAGTTTTAACTAAGCTCACTTGTCTAATGAAGGAAATATTAGATGGAACCAGTGTTAACTGATCTCATACAGTTACTAAAGGAGCTTTGTGAAGATGCATTGTTAACTGAGTTCACTTGGTTAACACAAGAAACTCATTTCTAAGCTGGTATCTACCGAGCAAGGTTAGTTAACAAATGATTTTCTTGTTTTTGCATATTAAGTTCAATGGATTTGTTTGTTGTTTGTAGTCAAATGAGGTGATCAATATTAATTATTTTGCATTGTATTCAAGCTGACTTGACAATGCATAAGGTATAAAGATAAGGTCAAGTTGAGGATTGAATGTGTGTAAGTGAATGGAAGAATAGAATATTCTTAGAGGAAGCAAATTAGAAGGATAAGAAGAGTATCCTTGTGGAGTTGCAAAGGTACATTCGATTAGAAAGGATCAAGTATACAAGCTAGAATTGAGATCTGCAATCAATAGTTTAGTTACATAAAAAATTAGGTCATCTCATTGCTACTCTCTAACCATTGTAGCAATTATCTAAATCTCTTAACAAAGTTGGCTTAACAACTATTTGCAAATCCTCTAACAAGGTGGCATTTCTAGATTAAAGTGTCTAAAGACCTCTAACATGTTGTCTCCTAATAGAGTGATTAAATTCTCTAATAGGGTCACACCTAACAGTGTATTTTGTAACCTTTAACAAGATTGGCTCCTAACATGGCTCACTTTAGAAGAGTGAAAATTAGTAACTAGTTGTAATTGGTGGTTTTTCCCAAATTGGGTTTCCATGTTAAATGTTGGTGTCACTTGTGCTCATGCTATTTATTTTACGTGTATGCAACTAAGTTTAATAATGTTAATCATAGAAAAGAATTTAAGATTTACATGTTAAGCTTTTGCAGAGTTATATTTGTTATTTCAATTCTTACCAAGTTACAATATTTACTGGTGTAAACCGAGTGCCTATGTGTTTACCAAAAAATAATATTCTCAATAGTCTTTATGTCTTGTGCTAACATCTAAGGGATTTGAAAATTATTTTAGTGGTAACTAATTCACCCCTTCCCTCTCAATTACTCCTCTTATATTTTCAATAATGGGTATCAGAGCTTCTTGGTTCTTGTAGAGAAAGTTTCAAGGACCTAACATAAAGATCAGGATGTGTTACAAAAGGGAGATCCCCAAGATAAACAAAGATAACTTCAAGGCATGGGGGGAATGCATGAGGCTACACTTGGCAACCATTGGAGATTTAGGGATAAATTGCCTAGATAACAAATATATGATACCTATAGGAACTATGATTGTTGAAGAAATTAGAAAGAAGAAGAGTCATAAAATTATGATGATTGATATTAATTCATCGCTTAACTATGTCAAATTTGATGAAGTCAAAGATTGTGGAACAACTATGAAATGCCAATTAAGCTAAAATTCATATATGGAGGAGATGATAATGTAAGAAGAGCTAAAGTTGAAAGTCTCATAGGACAATTTGATCAAATAAAGATGAGAGAAGATGAGAACATTGCAAAGCACAAAGACATAATCAAAGATAATGTTTGTGAAATCAAAGCTTCAAGATAAAATATTGAAGATGAGATAGTGGTAAGTAAGTTTCTTAGAATACTTATTTCTATATATGCAATTAGAGCATTAGCAATTCAAGAAATGAGATGAAATCCAAAAAATGATATAACATTGGATGCATTAGTTGGAGGATTGACAACATTTGAGCTAGATAATCATGATAATTATGTTCCTAGTTCTAGCAATCTTGAGTCTACATTTGAAGACAAGTTGTCACTCAAGAAGAAAGCTAAAACGTCAAAAGCCAAATAGTCTAAAAGTTAAGAGGAAGATAGTTCTGACAATGATCTTGAAGCCTTTGAAGCATTACTTTAAAGAAGGTATCCCAAAGGAAAAGGAAAGTATAAAAGTAAAATTCCTTTGATCTATTTTTCTTTTTGAAGAAGTTGGACAAATTTCTGCAAGGTGTCAAAATAGAGAAGACAAAGATGAAAAGAAGCACAAGTACAAAGGCAAGAAGGATTTCAAGAAATTCAAGGATTACAAGGACAAAGGTAATAAATCTTTTTTTATGGCTAACGATTCAGATAGTAGGGATGATGATGAAATGGTCTATACTATTGTAAAAGATGAATATGATGATGAAAGAGAAAATGGCACTTATCTCTCATGTTAGAAAAAATGATACATGGATTATTAATAGTGGTTTCTCACATCATATGACAAAACAAATTTTGAACATATGGAACATTATGATGGTGGAAGTGTCAGATTTGGAAACAATGAACCAGGTTGCATAAAGGTAAAATGTTTTATATCGCTAACCAATGAACTTGGATATGATAATGCTTATTAGGTTGAAGGAATAAAGTGTAATCTACTGAGTGTGGCACACTTGAATAACATTGGATTCAAGGTAGAATTCATGAATTGAAAGGCCAAGCTACTAGATGGAAAAGAAAATATGATTGGGTCTAGTAACCAAACAAAAGGTAACCTATTCTACCAAGATCTTAGTGAAACTTCATATTTCATCACTCAAGTAAAAAAAAGTTTGTTATGGCATAAAAGGTTATGGCTATTGAAAAAATAAATAAATTATGTATCGTCTTTGATGTTACACAAAATGTCATATCATTATCAGCCAGTGTATGACAAGCTCACTCAGGCATTAAAGATAGGTTTTTATGGCTACCAAGTGTTCCAAAGTTTATCTAGTTTAGAAGATAATTTCTACTAAATTCACTTGAGTGCCACAAGAAAGTTTGTGAGAGATGAGTGTTAACCGAGCTCATTTAGTTAATGAAGGAAATGTTGGATGGAACCAATGCTAACCAAGCTCACTCAATTACTAAAGGAACTTTGTGAATATGTAGTATTGATCAAGTTCACTTGGTTAACATAGAAAAATCAATTCTGAGTTAATATCTACCAACAAGGGTCAACTAACTAAGGATTTTTTTGTTTTGAAAAATTGAGTTCAATTGATTTATCTGATTGGTTCTAGCCAATTGAGAAGATGAATATTAATTATTCTAAGTTAGAATAATTATTGACAAAATGGAAGATATAAATATAAGGTCAAATAGAGGGTTAGAATGTGTGAAGTGTGAATTCATGGAAGATATTTGAAGATCTAATGATGTGTAGGGGAAGTGAATCAGAAGGATAAGTAGAATATCCTTGTGGAGCTAAAAAGATATATTCAATTAGAAGGATCAATATATAGGCCAAAATTGAGATCTATAATAAGTAATTCAATTGCATCCAAATTAGATCATGTCATTGTTAATCTCTAACAATTGTAGTAGTGATATAAATCTCTTAACAGAGTTGGCTTAATAGTTATTTGAAAATTCTCTAACAAGGTGGCAGTTTTTTTGAATTATTTAAAGACCTTTAACAAGGCTACTCCTAGCAAGGTGATTAAATCCTCTAACAGGGTCACACCTTATAGTTTTTATTTGTAATATTTAATAGGGTTTTCTCCTAATAGGGCTCACTTCAAAAGAGTTAAAATTAGTAACTAGTTGCAATTGGTGGTTTTTCCCAAATTAGGTTTTCACGTTAAATCTTGGTGTTAGATGTGTTCATGCTATTTATTTTATGCGTTTGCATCTAAGTTAAAATATTAAAGTAATCATAGATAAAATCTTAAGATTTTCATGTTAAGTTTTTTCCAAGTAATTTCAGTATTTAGCAAATTATAACATCTTCAATATGGTTACTGAACATCAATAGAGTTAATTTTTCTTAGAGTTATTTTTGTATTGACATCTAAGGGATGTAGGATTTATTTTTGTAGTAACTGATTAACCCCTCCCTCTTAGTTACTCCTCTTATATTTCCAACAATTGGTATTAGAGCTTTTGGTGCTTGCAGTGAAGGTTTCAAGGATCTAAGCTAAGGATTAGGATGTCGTACAAAAGAGAGATTCCCAAGTTAAACTGAAAGAACTTTGCAACATGGCAAGGAATTTTAAGATTACATCTGGAAACTATTAGTAATTCAGGTTGTAAGTATCTTGGTACTGAATACAAGACTCCTTCTAAAAAATTATCAATTGAAGACATTGTTGAAAAGAAGAATCATAACATCATGATGATTGATATTGTATCTTCTCTTAGTTATTCTAAATTTGATAAAGTAAAAGACTAAAAAATAGCCCATGAAATGTGGATCAAACTAAAAAACATTTATGGAGGTGATGATAATGTAAGAAGAGCTAAATAAGAAAGTCTTAGAGGTCATTTTGATTAGATGAAAATGAGAGAAGATGAAAATATTGAAAAATGTGTGGAAAGAATCAAAGCAAGTGTGAGAATAATCAAAGCATGTAGAGGAGATATTGATGACAAAATAGTTGTAAGAAATGTACTCAAAACTCTTCTTCCTATTTATGAAATTAGAATGTCTTCTATTCAAGAGATGAGATGTGATCCAAATATATAAATAACTTTGGATGCTCTAGTTGGAAGATTGACAGCTTTTGAGTTGGATAACTATCATAACTATGTTCCTAGTTCAAAAGGTATTGAGTCTACATTTGAAGCCAAAATCTCACTAAAGAAAAAGAGTAAGAAATCATAGAGCAATGAATCAGGAAGTGAAGGAGAAACAAAAGAAACTTCTGCAATGATCTTGAAGTTATTGAAGCCCTACTTGCAAATAGATACTCCAAAGGCACAGGAAAGTACAAAGGCAAGATTCCTCTAATTTATTTTTCTTGTGAGGAAGTTGGTCACATTGCTGCTAGGTGTCCAAAAAAAGAAAAAAAAAGATGAAAAAAAAAAGAAATAAGTAAAAATGAAAGAAGGAATTCAAAAAACTACAAGGACTACAAGGGAAAAGGTAAGAAATCTTATTTTATGACTAAGGATTGTGATAACAATGAAGATGAAATGGTATATATTATTGTAAAAGATGAATATGCTGATGAAAAATATGAGATGGCAATTATCTCTCATGTTAGAAAAAATGATACATGGATTACTAATAGTAGCTACTCACATCATATGACTAGAGATAAAAAAAAATTGAGCACATGGAATATTATGATGGTGGTAGTGTGAGATGTGGAAACAATGAACCTTGTTGCATAAAAGGAAAAGCATGTATTTCTTTAACCAATGAACTTGCATGTGATAAAGCTTAGTGGGTTGAAGGAATAAAACATAACCTACTAAGTGTGGTACAATTGAACAACATTGAATTCAAGGTAGAATTCATGGATGGAAAGGCCAAACTACTAGATGGAAAAGGAAATCTAGTTGGATCTAGCAAACAAACAAAAGATAATCTATTCTATATTGATCTCAGTGAAAGTTCATGTTTTATTGTTCAAGTAGAAGAAAGATGGTTATGGCACAAAATATTATGTCCTGTAAACTTTGATAATTTGGTTAAGATAAGTAAACATAGAAGAGTAAGAGGTATTCCTAGTTTGAGGAAACTTGATATTAGTCTATGAAAAAATTGTGAAATTGGTAAGATTAGAAAGATTAGTTTCAAAAGAAAGAACTATCATTCTAAAGAAGTCTTAGAACTTGTGAATACAAATTTATGTAGACCTATTGGAATAGAGAGTTACAATGGAGATATGTTTATCATTCTTTTTGTTGATGACTATTCTAGAATGATGACTATAATGTATCTAAAAGAAAAACAAGAAGCCTTTTGAAAATTAAAGTGGTATTTGGAAAAAGTAGAAAAAGAAACTAGAAAGAAGTTAAAATGCTTGAGATTAGATAGAGGTGGCGATTTCATCTCCAATGAATTTAATGAATTCTACATAGAAAAAGGAATTAAAAGACAAGTATCATCTCTTGGTACACATCATCAAAATGGTATAGTTGAAAGAAGGAATAGATCCATGATGGATTGTGCAAGAACATTGATGATAGAAAAAAATGTTGCAATCAAATACTAGAAGGAAGCAATCAACACTACATTTCATGTCTTTAACAAATTACAACTGAAGAAAGACTCAAATCAAACACCTTATGAACTATGGTATGGCTACAAACCTAATGTAAGTTACTTTAAAGTATTTGGTAGAAAATTACATCTGGAAGGAATCTAGGAAAGGAGAATTTGATGTCAAAGGTGATGAAGGAAAATTCCTATAGAAGTAAAGCATACAAATGTTTGAACTTGTCTACTCGTAAAATCATAGAAAGTGCACATGTGAGTATTGACAAGTTTATAGAAAAGAGTGAAGAAGAAAGAAGCAAAGAGGTAGAGGATTACAAAATATTTTTTTACTATGAACCTAATACCCTACCAAACCTATCTAGAGAAAGGAGGCTTCACCTTCCAAGTCCCCAAAATCTCCAATAGTTACCGAGTTTCAAATAGTGCAACCCAAGTCATACTCTAAAGGACTTGAGTCACAGTCAGAGGTTACTGAGCTAGAGAAAATTGAGTCTAAAGGACTCGAGTCATAGATAGTGGGACCCAAACTTGATATTGATGTTTATTCCAAATCCAAAGGACCTATGTTAGAAAAATATTTCAGAAGGCATCATGTACCTAATTAGATAATTAGAGACAAATCATATGGAATAATGACAAGAAGCAAATTGAAAGGTACATTTTTACTTGTTGATTTTGAACATAGATATGTTAAAGATGCTTTCGATAATGAAAGTTGGATTGAAGCAATGAATGAAGAAATAGAATGGATAGAGAAGAATAAAACTTGGACTCTTGTTCCTAGACCCAAGGATAAAAATGTAATTAGCACAAAGTTGGTATTTAGAAACAATTTAAATGAAGATAGAAAATTTTCTAGAAATAGAGCAAGGTTGGTATGTAAAGGCTATTCTCAAGAAGAAGGTATTGACTATGTTAAAAAAATAAAATTCTATTGCAAGACTAGAAAGTGTTAGAACTTTACTAGCATATACAACTCATAGAGGATTTAAAGTTTATAAAATGGATGTAAAATCTACATTCTTGGATGGAATTCTTGACGAGGAGGTCTACATTGAATAGCTTGATGGTTTTGTAGATCCTAGCAAAAAGGAAATGGTCTGAAAATTACACAAGGTATTATATGGACTCAAGCAAGCTCTCAGATCTTGGTATGAAAGACTTCAAAACTACTTAATCTAATTTTTTTTTCAAAGAACTAATGATAATAGTAATCTATATATCAAAGAAGGATAAAAAAAGAAGATTGTGTTGGTAGAAATATTTGTCGATGATACTCTATTCATAGGAAATGATGACTTGTGCAAGGCATTTTTAGAAGAAATGAGTAAAGAATTTGAGATGCCTATGTTTGGTGAGATAAAATTATTTGTTGGATTGTAGATTCAATAGAAGAAAGATGATATATACATTACTCAATCTAAATATATGAAGGAGATACTAAAGAAATTTGGAATGGAAGATTCAAGACCAGTTGGAACCCCTATGTCTACTGGACATAAACTTTCCAATAATGATGATTTCAAAGAGGTAGATCAGATCACATATAGATCAATGATTGGAAAATTGTAGTATGTAGTACATGCAAGGCCTAATATTGCATTAGCAGTTAGTATGGTGGCAAGATTCTCGGCAAATCCCAAAGAAAATCACATGATGGCAATTAAAAGAATCATAAGATATCTGAAAGGTACTCAAGAATATGGTTTATGGCACAAAATAGGAGGCAATTTGGATTTGAATGTATTCATAGATGTTAATTGTGCAGGAAGTATTGATGACAGAAAAAGCACTAGTAGTGGATCATTCTTTCTTGGGAAAAGACTAGTTTCTTGAACAAGTAAGAAACAAAAATATATCTCTCAGTCCATAGCAAAGGTAGAATATGTGGTAGTAGTAGTCAATGATTCTAATATTGTTTGGTTCAAACAATTGTTGGTAGGTATGAAGACAAAAATCAAGGATCCAGTAGTTATATATTATTATAACACCAGTGCAATAAATATTCAAATAATCTAGTGATGCATACCTAAACAAAACACATTGCTATAAAATATCATTTCTTTAGAGAATTATTATAGGATAAAGAAGTTGTTGGGACTCAAAATTGAAGCCCTGATTTTGAATACCATTCAAAAAATCAAGCCCTATAAGCACTTTTTTATGCATGTGTACCTAGCTATCCTTTTGAGGCCTAAGAGGTGTTTAATGTTTCTAACACCTTGCATTCATTATAACCACTCACCCCACAAAGATAAATTTCCATTCTAAGTCATTCTGTGAAGTTCCATTTTGAGCAATGTCCAAATCTACATTTTTTCCTTGAGCAATGTCCAAATCTGCATTTTTGCCTATGTTAAACAATATTAGGAGGTAGAGGTTTGATCAACAGGTTTGACCCAGATTGAAAAATAGAGGGAAAATCAAGTAGGCATAAAAGAATTAATTTTTTTAATATTTTCTCTAAAAATCATGTGCTTGAGGAGTTTTAAATCAAATTTGATTTATCATATAGTTCAAACTTTAGAAAAGGTAAACTTTTGCAAACTAATGCAGTCTGAAACTCAGTTCAAGAGTTTAATTTTCAAAAAAATATTCTAGGAGTTTTTGATAAGCCCATATAGGAGTATTATATATTGCCAGAATTGTGAGAAAATGAAATTTCCATTTTTGAATTTTTTTTTGTATAAGAGGTCACTAGTTAGAGTTATGCAAGGATTTGTCTCAGGTGCCCACTTTTCAGTTTAATTCAGTTGAGGCAATTCAGATTTGATTCCTAGTGAAATGGTGGACTAAGTGAATGTAAAAGGTAGTAAAATATAGTAATGGGTGAGTTTTTTCATCTCTAAATCAGCTAAACCAAGGTATCATTTGCATTTCATGATGCTTTTTAGATATTTTAGTAATAGAAGGGTTTTCATCATTGAGGAAGAGATATTTTGAGTTTGTTAGGAAACAATGATGAAAAACAAGTTAGATCTTATGGGTAGAAAAATGAGAGAGGTTTTAGAATAGCAACAAATGGAGATTCAAGTGGACACATGTCACTTCTAGATTAGAATTGAGATTCCATTCTTCTTCTATATATTTCTCTTTCTCATCCATTGTAAGGGTTCTAGTTTTTACTATGAGACCAAGTTGTTGGTTGGTTTTGCTTCCTATCTATTGAGCAGAGCTCTAGTGGTGAAGGCTACACATCCATTCTTGTGTAGGTTTTAGATTTCATTTCATGTCTTATTTCTCTAAGATAATAAAAATTTGTGATAGATCATGTAATATATCCTAAGTTTCATTTAGCATTACCAATTAATGTATTTAGTCTTTCCAAAGATAAATACAAAAAGAGATTTACAATGAATTATTTGTGTTCTCTTATTTTATCTCCTAATTCTTTATATGCTATTAACTTTGTGATTGAATGAATAAGATTCATTTGATTTAAGACAACTTGGATGACTTGTGTTTCAGATCTATTTTTTCTTTTAATTCAAGGAGTTAAGTAAATGCTTCAATGATTTGATAGGTTTTCTGGGTGTATGGAGGGGATGCTAGTAAGAATGGAGTTTGAGGATTTTAGTTGATAAACTTAATTGTAAGGAAATCAAGTTAGGTCATCCTACTAGTAGTGACTCTATGTTGTAATGGATAAGGCACTAATCCCTAAATCAGATACAAGCTAAGATGAAGGTCATTTGCACAAATCATTTTAATCAAATCAGTTTAGTTTTTCATGTTTGTAGTGGGCTGAAAGGAATTAACCTTCACTTGGCTTATGGGTTCATAGGTTATGATTTGTAGCTATTTCATTCCTATGTTATTGCATAAGTATCAAAAGATATAAGGGTTTCATTTTTTGTTAATAGGTTCAGATTTTATGTTTACTTGCACTAGTACCTTATATTAGAACCTTAAGGTAGACCCGCCTAGGTTTTGTAGAGCCTAAAGAAGAAGAAGGGTCTAGCCTTATAGCTAGCCCAAGAATTGCAATCAAGTGCACCCATCATACAAATTTGCTAGCCTTAAATGTATTGGTCTAGTTTCTTGGTTATTTTTAAATATGTTAAATTATGAACCAATACAAGTCATATTGGAATATGTGAATACAAAAGAACAAATTGCAAACATATTCACCAAGCTATTACCTAAGGATGCATTTCTGTATCTAAGAGGTAAGCTAGGGGTAATTACCTTATATGAAGCTCACTAAATGAATTTTAGTGATGCATCAACTAGAGCATGTTGAAGATGAATCAGTTGGTGCAATATTAAGGACATATTGCAAATGAATTAGTACTTGAGGTACATTGATATTCACCAAGTATTGTCTTTGGCATGAGATGTCAAAGAGGGAGAAGTTTACTATCATATCTCATCTAGAATTTTTTTTTGAAAAGAGGGAGAATTTTTTTGTTATAGAAAGAGATTTCAAATAGGGAGAATGAACTTGGTAGAAGTTCTAAACAGATAGAATTTTTTTGATAGACAAAGTTCTCAAGAATAAGAATCTAAATAAAGCTAAGGATATTTTCCTTACTTTATTCTTGCTCCAAAATTTCATTATGTTATGAAATGTGTTGCCATCAATTCCAAAGAAGGAGATTGTTGAAACAATTGATTAATTATGTATTTTCTTTGATGTTACACAAAATGTCATATCATTATCAGTTAGCAAATGTTGAGCTCACTCAGGCATTGAAGATAGTTTTCTATGGCTACCAAGCATTCTAGAGTTTGTCTAGTTCAGAAGATAGTTTCTATGAAATTCACTCAAGTGCCAAAGAACATTTTGTGGGAGATGAGTGTTAACCAAACTTACTCAATTAATGAAGGAAATGTTTGATGGAACCAATGCTAACTAAGCTCACTCGATTACTAAAGGAACTTTACAAATATCAAGTGTTTACCAAGAACTTGGTTAACACATGAAAATCATTTTTGAGTTAATGTCTACCAAGCAGGGTTGGTTAATGAAGGATTTTCTTGTTTTGGTATATTGAGTTCAATTTATTTGTCTAATTGGTTCTAGCCGACTAAGAAGATAAATATTAATTATTCTAAGTTTATTTAAACAGACTTGAGAAAATGGAAGATATAAATATAAGGTCAAGTTAAGGGTTAGAATGTGTGAAGTGTGAATGCATGGAAGATATTTTAAGATCTAATGATGCTTAGAGGAAGCGAATAAGAAGGATAAGAAGAATTCCTTGTGGAGCTAAAAAGATATTTTCAATCAGAAGGACTAGTATACAAGCCAAATTTATATCTATAATCAGTAATTTAGTTGCATCCAAATTAGGTCATGTCATGTTACTCTCTAACCATTGTAGCAGTGATGTAAATCTCTTAATAGAGTTGGCTTAGCAACTATTTGCAAATTCTCTAACAAGATGGTAATTTTATTATATTTTCTAAAGACCTCTAACAAGTCCTCTCCTAATAGGGTGATTAAATCCTCTAATAGGGTCACAACTAACAATGTGTTTTGTAATCTTTAATAGGGTTGGCTCCTAATAGGGTTCACTTTAGAAGAGTGAAAATTAGTAACTAGTTGCAATTGGTGGTTTTTCCCAAATTGGGTTTCCATGTTAAATATTAGTGTCAAATGTGTTCATGCTATTTCTTTTATGTGTCAACAACTAAGTTAAATTATTAAAGTAATCAAAAATAACATCTTAAGATTTTCATGTTAAGTATTTTCTGAGAAATTTCACTATTTACCAAATTATAACGTCTTCAGTATGGTTACCAATCATCAACAAAGTTAATTTTTCTTAAAATTATTTTTGTATTGACAGCTAAGGGATCTAGGATTTATTTTTCTAGTAATTGATTCACCCTTCCCCTCTTGGTTACTCCTCTTATATTTCCAAAAATTTCATGTGAACTTTGATAATTTGATCAAGATAAGAAGAAGAAAAAGAGTGAGACGTATTCCTAGTTTGAGGAAACCTGATATGGGCCTATACAAAAATTATCAAATTGGTAAGATGGGCAAGACAAGTTTCAAAAGAAAGAACTATCATTCTAAACAAGTCTTGGAGCTGGTTCACACAAACTTATGTGGACCTATTAGAATTGAGAACTATAGTGGAGCTTTTTGTTGATGATTATTCTAGAAAGATGATTGTAATATATCTTAAAGATAAGTCTGAAGAATTTCACAAGTTTCAATGGTATCTGGCAAGAGTGGAGAAGGAAATTGGAAAGAAGTTGAAGCGTTTGAGATCTAAACAAAGGTGGTGAATTCATTTCCAATGAATTCAATAAATTTTGGATTAAAAGAGGAACTAAAAGACAAGTATCAACTATTCGTACACCACAAAAAAATGGTATACTTGAAAGAAGGAACCAATCCATCATTCATTTTGCATGAACTTTGATGATAGAAAAGAATGTTGCAATCAAATATTGGAAGGAATTAATAAATACTACAGTGCATAGCTTTAACAGAGTATAGTTGAAGAAAGATTTGAATCAAAATACTTATGAAGTATAGTATGTCTACAGACCTAATATAAGTTACTTGAAAGTATTAGGTAGCAAATGTTATGTCTTAAAGGAATCTAGAAAAGGTAAATTTGATTTCAAAGGTGATGAAGGCATATTCCTAGGATATTCTTGCAAAAGTAAAGTATATAAATATTTGAATTTTCCAACTCATAAGATCATAGAAAGTGCACATATGAGGATTGATGAGTTTCCATAAAAGAGTGAAGAAGAGAGCTGCAAAGAACCTAAGGATTACATAAATTTTATCTACTATGAACCTGATACATTGCCAAATCCAATTGGAAGTCAATAAACTTCACCTCTCAAGTCCCCAAAATCTCTAGAGGCTACCAAGTTGGAACTAATGCAACCTGAGTCATAGTTTGAAGGACCCAAGTCATAGTCAGAAGCTATCGAGTTGTGTTTAGAGAAAATTGATTCTGAAGGACCCGAGTCACAATTAGTGGGACCTGATCTTGATATAGAAGATCATGGCAAGGCTAGTGGAACAAGTTCTAAAATTAAAGAACCTATATTAGAAAGATATGTTAGAAGACACCATGCACCTGATTAGATCATTGGAGACAAGTCATATGGAAAAATGACAAAGAAATGAATTGAAAGGTACATATTTTCTTACTAAATTTGAGCCTAGATCAGTTAAAGATTATTTGAAAAATGAAAGTTGGATTAAATAAATGAATGAAGAGATAAATTAGATAGAAATAAATAAGACCTAGACTCTTGTTCCTAGACCTAAGGATAAGAATGTAATTGGCACAAAGTGGGTTTTTAGAAATAAGTTGAATAAAGATGGAGAAGTTTCTAGAAACAAAGAAAGGTTAGTATGCAAAGGCTATTCTCAAGAAGGTATTGATTATGGTGAAACTTTTTCTCCTCTTGCAAGATTAGAATGTGTTATAAATTTACTTTCTTATGCTACACATAGAGGATTTAAAGTCTATCAAATGGATGTGAAATTTACATTCTTGAATTAAATTCTTGAAGGGGAAGTTTACATAGAATAACTAGAAGGTTTTGTAGATCCTAGCAAAAAGTATATGGTTTGTAAACTGCACATGGCATTGTATGGAATCAAGCAAGCTCCCAAAGCTTGGTATGAAAGACTTCATAAATACTTGATAAAGATCAAATTTTAATGAACAAATGCTAACAATAACCTATATATCAAAGAAGGAATGGACAAGAAAATTGTATTGGCAAAAATCTTTGTGGATGACACATTGTTTACTAAAAATGATGACTTATGCAAATTTTTTTTAGAATAGATGAGTAAATAATTTGAGATGTCCATGTTTGGAGAGATAAAATTCTTTTTTGGATTATAGATTCAATAGAAGAAAGATGGTGTCTACATTCCTCAATCTAAATACATCAATGAGATACAAAAGAAATTTGGAATGGAGGATTCAAGACCAGTTGGAATACCTATGTCTACTAGACATAAGCTTTCCAAATAGATGATTCCAAGGAGGTAGATTAGACCACATACATATCAATGATTAGAAAACTATAATATGTAGTGCACCCAAGCCTTTATATTGCATTAATAATTGGTATGGTGGCAAGATTCTCAAAAAATCCTAAAGAAAATCATATGATGGAAATCAAGAGAATCATGAGGAATTTGAAGGGTATTAAAGGCTATGGATTATGGTACAAGAAAGGAGCCAATTTGAAGTTAAAGGCCTTCATAGATGTTGATTGAGAAAGAAGTGTTGATGACAAAAAGAGCACCATTGGGGGAGTGTTCTTTCTTGGTAAAAGACTAGTGTCTTGGACAAGGAAGAAGAAGAGTTGTATCTCTTAGTCTACATCAGAGACAAAGTATGTTGCAATAGTAGTTAATTGTCCCAATATTGTTTGGTTTAAGAAATTGTTGGTAGGTACGAAGATACAAATAAAGGATCCAATGGTTTTTTCTATGATAATACTAGTGCAATTAATATATCAAAGAATCTTGTGATGTATACCAAGACCAAGCACATTGCAATAAAATATCATTTTTTAAGAGAATTGGTGCAATATAAAGAGGTAAGATTGTAATATGTCAATACTAAAGAATGAATTGTAGACATATTCACTAAGCCATTACATAAGGATACATTTTTTAATCTAAGAGGTAAGTTAGGGGTTACTCCCCTATCTGAAGCTCACTAAAATGAAGTTTAATAATGCATCAAATAGAGCATGTTGAAGATCAATTAAGTTGATGCAGCATTGTAAAGGGTAGATTACATATGAATCAATGCATGAGGTTCACTGATATTCACTGAATATTATCTTTGGCATAAGATGTCAAAGAGAGAGATAGAGAGTTTGTTGTTTGTTATCATATCATAGAAATTTGTGCAGATGTAAAAAAGGAAGATTTTGATATCATATTTTTTTATATATATTAGAAATGTCAAAGAGAAAGAATGAACTTGGGCTAATATCAAAGAGACACAGTTTGCTATCAGAAGAAGATGGTAAAGACAGAGTTTGCTGACAAAGGGAGAAATTGAAGGCAGAGGGAGTTCACACTGATAGAGGGAGTTCTCATGGATGTTAATCAAAATGAAACTAAGGATATTTTCCTTCCTTTATTTTTCTCTAAAATTTAATTATATTATGACATGGCATGTTTTCATCAATGCCAAAGAGGGAGATTGTTGAAAATAATTGGTTAATTGTGTATTGTCTTTGATGTTACACAAAATATCATATCTTTGCTGGTCACTATATAACAAGATCACTCAAGTTATGAAGATAGTTTCCTGTGTCTACTAAGCATTCTAGAATTTTCCAAGTTCAAAAGGTAATGACTACCGAGTTCACTCGAGCATCAAAGAAAATATCATAAAAGTTGAGTGTTAACCAAGATCACTCAATTAATGAAGGAAATTTTGGATGGAACCAATTTTAACAAACCTCACTCGGTAACCAAATTTTTTTTTTCAAGAAGAAGTGTTAACTGAGTTCTCTTGGTCTAAGTTAGTGTCTATAGAGCAAGGTTAGCTAATGAAGAATTTTCTTGTTTTGGCATATTAAGTTTAATGGATTTGTTTTTTGGTACTAGCCAACTAAGGAGATTAATATTAATTGTTCTAAGTTGTATTCAAGCCAACCTAACAATGCATAAGGTATAAATATAAGGTTAAGTTGAGGATTGAATGAGTGTAAGTGAATGGAAGAATAGAAGATGCTTAGAAGAAGTGAATTAGAAGGATAAGAAGAATATCCTTGTGAAGCTTTAAAGATACATTTGATTAGGAAGGATCAAGTATACAAGCCAAAGTTGAGATCTATAATCAACAATTTAGTTGCATTAGAAATTAGGTCTCTCATTATTACTATCTAACCATTGTAGCAATGATATAAATCTCTTAATAGAGTTAGCTTAACAACTATTTGTAAATCTTCTAACAAGGTGGCATTTCTAGATTGAAGTATCTAAAGACCTCTAACAAGGCCACTTCTAACAAGGTGATTAAATCCTCTAATAGGGTCACATCTAATAGTGTGTTTTGTAACCTTTAATAGGTTTCGATCCTAACAAGGCTTCTTCAGAAGAGTGAAAATTAGTAACTACTTGCAATTGGTGGTTTTACCTAAATTGGGTTTCCATGTTAAATCTTGGTGTCACTTTTGTTCATGCTATTTTTTTTATGTGTATGAAACTAAGTTTAATAAAGGTAATCATAGAAACCATTTTAAGATTTGCATGTTAAGAATTTTTTGAGTTACTACAGGTATTTTTGTGCTTACCGAGTTACAACCTTTACTAGTGTAAATAGAGTGCCTATGTGTTTACCAAGAAACAATATTTTCAGTAGTGTTTATGTCTTGTGATGACATCTAAGGGTTCTTGGATTTAGTTTAGTGGTTACTAATTGACCACACACCACCCTGCCCCCCTCAATTAGTCCTCTTGTATTTCCAACATTATGGAGGTGTAAACTAGATACTAAGGATGGGGGGGCTGAATCAAAATCTTTATCTCTTTATATTTTTCTCAAATTCATCCACATCTATTGATAACTTGTGCACATAGAACTTATAATGTAAAATTGCTGCAACATGTAAAATAATTCAATCATATCCCTGAATGTAAAAATACATAACACAATATTTCTTACCGAGAAACCCTACAAGGTAAAGCTAAAATTAGGGTGAGGATGAGCCCACAAATCTTCACTACTACAGTAATAAAGTTAACTAGTTAAAGTTACAATGTTTGACCATTAAATATGATCTTCCCTATGAGGAATATGTCCTATTAAAGACTTAAGAGACTATTAGGTCTCACCCTGTTAGAGCATTTAACATTTACAACTAAGTAAGGAATTTGTTAGTAGATTTACAAAGATCTGTTAAGACCACTCTTAAGATATTTGCCCCAATTCAAGTATGTTAAAATTGATTTAGTACTTGAATCTTATTTTTCTTTGCAAGTTGATTTTGAGTCTTCTCCTTACTAACTGATCATCTCCTCTAATCTGATAACACTTGTCTTTCCCTTTCACTTTACTACTTTTGATTAGGGCACTTGCTCTATTAGATGAGAACAAAACCCTTGAATGACTTCTGATCTTCTCAATACTTCATATTAGAATTCTTCATGTTCATACATATACTCTTCTACTTCTCTCTCTTCATGTATATGATCTAGGTTAGGATCATTGCTATTTAAAGATTTGTATAAAGAGTTTTCTAGATGGTTCCATGTTTTTCCTCTTCATCTTGATCATCAAACATATAACATAGGGATATGTGATCCATAGCATGTAAATTTTCTATAAAAACCTCTTCTAGTATTAAATTTTCCTTCCAAGTCAGCCTAATAAATATCTTACCTCAAACTTTATTCCATTTCTGACTTTTATGTAAACTCTACATTGCCCAATCTTTACTCTCTCTGATGCTCATTATTATTGTTTCTTGACTTTTTTTAACCTTCTAATGCTCAAAATATATTGTGATAACCACATACTATATCACTTGGTACTTACATACTTGGAATCCACTCAATCGCTAATGAGCTTGGTGCATATCAAAAATTACTCTATGATAATACACTTACTCTAATGCAGAAGCATCTTAGATTAATGTGTTACCCTACTCATTTGTGTTGATTCTACCAGTTGTTGCCAAGTTGCAACAATTTTTGAGTGCTAGTAATTTTTTAGTATCTCCTGTGTTGAAGTTATCCCATATGATGTTAACCCTCGAATTAGCATATTATCCCATTCCACTCTATAGAATGTGTTGAGTTCTTCAATATGTGTCAAGTGATCCTTCATGCGTTCAGTGATCTATCATGTGCCAAGTGTTCCTGTTCATGCTGAGTGTAAGAGTTTTGGATGATTTTCCTATATTTTGGTTCTTAATGGGAGATGACTTGTGAGATTAATTCTGATCATGACTTTTATGATAAGATCTTGTCTTGGGATGTATGTAGACCATTTTAGGATTTTTCTTTCTAATTTTTAATGTTATAGAATCTTTTCTAAGCTATTTTGGCAAGTATAAATAGGGAGTTTAGGCTTAGAGTTAGGGCAGAGGATTTTGGTAGCAATTTTTTGGGGACTAAGCAAGTTTGTTGCATATGTGTCTAGAAGTGGAAATTTGAAACCAAATCTTAGATCTTGAATGTATATTGTCTCTAGCCATATCCTAAAAAGCCTTATAGTTGGGCATATATGTTGATTATTTTAAGAAGAAATAAAAGTGTTTCATTCTCTCTCTCTCTCTCTCTCTCTCTCTCTCTCTCTCTCTCTCTCTCTCTCTCTCTCTCTCTCTCTCTCTCTCAGTGTTGTTCTCTTTGTGTTTTTTCTTCCATTGTGTTAATTTTGTAGGCTTTCTTGGATTTTTGGGTGTGCCTTTGGCCGTAGTTCTTTCCCTCCTTGCACCAAGTGGTATTAGAGCTTGAGGATTGTCCTTGTGGAGATCAGATTGTGTAGAACCCTAATTCAAATTTTGTTGTAGGGTTGCAAATCTAAGGATTTGACCTGTAGCTAGCAGAGGGTTATGATCTTGCAAGAACCTAATTTTTAAAGATGGTTCAAGGTAGAGGAAATGCAAATAATACCATGTTGGATGCATTGAGACAAATTATAGCCAAATTAAATGCAGTAGGGATAACCCATAGGAGAGGAGTACATCTTGATGATGTGAGCAATATGAAGTGGTAGCACCAAACCTTAATTTGAAACTAGAAGAAGATCAAGATGAAGAAAGATTACTAAGAGTATTGTCTAGGGCACATTCAAAGTCTATTGTAGAACTTGTTCTTTATGATGGAAATTGGATACCAATATTGTACTAGATTGGATCTCTAATATGGAGAAGTTCATTGAGTATGAAAACACTCTTGATATTAGGAAAGTGAAGATTATGGTTACTAGGATTAAAGGTCATGCTTCATTGTGGTGGGAGCATTTACAAACTAATAAACAAAGGAGAGGAAAGGAAAAGATTAGAATTTGGGTGAAGATGGTGAGCAAGGTAAAGAACAAATTCCTTCCTACTAATTACCAAGTTAGATTACTTTTGAGACAAAGAGACATGAGTGTGAAGGAGTGTACTAAGAAATTATATAGATTGTATATCAAATCTATACATATAGATGATGATGTTGAGAAAATTATAAGATATCTAAATGGATTGAGATTTGGAATCGAAGATGAAACAAATTTTGTGAAATTGGAAAGTGTGGAAGAAGCATATCAATATGCCTTGAATGCTAAGGAGATCTTGAAAAAGAAGCATGAACAAATACATAGAGGTAGAGGTGGTAGATTCCAAAGAGGTAGAGGTAGATCTTATGGTGAAGATCATAGATCTAATAGTTCTATGCAAGATAAAGGAAAATTTGAATGAAAAAATGATGATAAAGATAAGAATGAGTGGAAAGGTGGTAGTTCATAATAAGGCGGTACTAGTTCTTACCAAGGAAGAGGTAATTCTTATTCTAGAGGTTGTTTTCATGGTAATTGTTTCAAATGTAGTAAAGAAGGGCATAAATATTTAGAATGTAGATCTTTCGAAAGTGGGAAAGGTAATAGAAATTTTTTGATTCAAGGAGATACTAATGGTTTACTGAGTAGACCTAAGGCTAGAGAAAATTTGATGGTGAGAAGAACCTTATGTAGTAAGGGAAGTGATGAGGAACCTATCCTTAGAAGAAGACTTTTCAAGACTAGATGTAAGATGGTTGGAAAATGTTGCAAGGTAATCATTGATAGTAGAAGTTCTACAAACTTGGCATCAGAAGAGCTGGTTACAAAGTTCTAGTTGTAGAGGCTAAAGCATCCTAAACCCTATCATGTTTCATGGATCAAAGATAAGAATAAGATATTGGTAAGTGAGCAATGTGTTGTGAAGTTCAAGATTGGACATTATTTTCATGATATTTTGTGTGATATTATGCCTATGGATTGTTGTCATATTTTGTTGGGTAGACCTTGGCAATATGATAGATATGTTGTACAAAATGGAAGATTGAATCAATATACTCTTTAGGTGAATGGGAGAAACCAAATATTGTTGCCTTTGATTGAAAGTCTAGATGAGGTTAATTGTACTACTATTCAAGTTTGCACTATCAATGGAAAGCAATTTGAAAAAGAAGTGAAGAAGAATCAAATCCGTTTTGCCATAATTCCTAGAGGATTGAGTTTTAGTAATGATAGACTAATAGTAGAAGCTAGTAATGACTGAGTAATAGATAATGGTAGCCAAGTACCAAAAGAAATTACATAATTGTTGAATGAGTAAAAAGAGATTTTTTTTGAGGATATTCCTAATGGTTTACTGCCAGTGAGTGTTAGTTTGTGGTGAGTGGTTAGGAAAGTATTGTACATACTTCATAAATTATTTGGGGCTCAGGGCATTGGCCTAAAAAATAAATTTGGGCCCTATTTTATCATGATTTTGGGCTAACATATAATTATTAATTATAACCATAAAGTGGTTAAAATACTTGTATAAAAGGGCTTAGTGTTAGGGATTATTTCATAGTTGTGATGTGAAAATTGGTTCTTGTGGTGGTATTGAGCTGTAAGGGATTATGGATTGTAATCAAGTTGTAATCACTAGATCTTAATAATATCAGACTTGTTGTTTGGTGGACATAGCCCAGGGATAGGGTAAACCACATTAAATCTTGGTGTCTTGTGTTCTTTTCTGTGTGATCTATTATTTTTTGATATTGGTTATATTTCCATGTAATTTTTATTTCTATCCATGGTTTAATCCTAACAAGTGGTATCAGAGCCTATTTTTTTTTCAGTTATCCTTTTCAAGAAAGTCTCATAGTTGAGTGGGAGTGACGGTAGATGAGAGTAAGATGAGGGTTGACAGGTTTAATGGGCAAAACTTTTAGTTATGGAAGATGCAAATGGAAGACTATCTTTAACAAAAGGATTTATGGAAGCTGTTGCAAGGAAAAACCAAGAATCAAGGATCTATGTCAAATGATGAATGAGATATTTTAGACAAAAAGGCACTTGGAAGCATTCAATTATGCCTGGCACCATCAATGTCATTTAATATTACAAAAGCAAAGATAACAAAAGAGTTGATGAAAACCCTAGCGACATGATATGAAAAGCCCTTCACTTCAAACAAGGTATTTCTCATGAAGCATTTATTTAATATCAAAATGACAGAAGGTGGACCTATTGCAGATCATCTAAATGAGTTTAATACTATTACTAGTTAGTTATCTTCTGTGAGTATCAATTTTGATGAATAAATTAGGGCTCTCTTGATTTTGTGTTCTTTGTTTGAAAGATGGAATGGATTGGTAATGGTTGTGAGTAATTATTTTCTTGGATCTAATACCCTAAAATATGATGATGTGATCAGTGTTGTTTTGAGTGAGGAAACTCATAGGAAAGCCTTAGGTGGATCTACATTAGGAAGTGCTTTGAATGCACAAAGAAGGGGCAGAAAGATTGAGAGAGGTAGTAATTCTAGAAATCATTGGAAATCAAGAAGAAAGTCAAAGAGGAGGAGGCCTCAATCAAGAGGACCGAATGATTGTTGGTATCATGGGAAAACAGGGAACAAAAAGAAAGAATGTTGGAATAAAAAAAAAATGAAGGAGATAAACTAGATGGAGACAAGGAGGCAAATGTGGTAAGTAACAAATCCGAAGAAGATGCTTTGCTTCTATCTTTAAAAAGTGTCAATGATTCATGGGTTTTAAATTTTGGTGATTCATTTCATGCTAACCTCATAGAGGTTATTTCATTGATTATGTCCAAGGGGATTTTGGACTTGTTTATTTGGGGGATAATGAACCTTGTTGGATTGTTGAAAAGGGAAAAGTTAAGATTAAGTTGCAGAATGGGAATCATTGGCTACTACATGAGGTAAGACATGCTACAAGGCTAAGTAGGAATTTAATTTTAGTAGGGCAACTCAGTGATGAGGGTTGTGTAGTTACTTTTAATTATAAAAATTGGAAGAATTTAAAAGGTTCCCTTCTAGTAGCAAAAGGTGTGAAAGTAGGCATGTTATATCTTTGTACAGGTCATATTGTTCCTTCTACTTTAATTATTTTAGAGAAAAATGAATGTTTAGGAACAATTGTTGTATTTGAGTAGGGAGAACACATAGCTTCTATAAATTTTGATATAGTGTTGTGATATAATAGACTTGGGCACATGAGTGAGAAACGTATGAAATTACTTCATTCCAAGAAAGTTCTACCAGGTCTAAAATGTGTTAATATGGATTTTAGTGAAAGTTGTGTGTATGGAAAACAAAAGAGAGTGAGTTTTATGAAGACTGGGAAGGAAAAAACAAGGAGAAATTAGAGCTTGTGCATACTGATGTATGGGGAGTAGCTCGGGCATCTTCCCTTAGTGGATCTCATTATTATGTTACATTTATTGATGATGCAACTAGAAAGGTATGGACTTATTTCCTTAGACAAAAATCTAATGTATATCAAACATTTAAGAAATAGAAATGCTTGGTTGAAAATGAGACTAGTAAGAAATTAAAATGTCTCAGATTTGATAATGGTGGTGAGTATTACAGTCATGAATTTGATTGCTCCCCTAATGGTATTTGTAGATAGAAAACTATTCCAAGGACTCCACAAGAAATTGGAGTGGCTAAATGCATGAACATGACTATAATGGAGTGTACAAGGAGCATAAGGTTGCATGTTGGGTTGCCCTTACACATGTGGGTAGAGGCTATCAATAATACTATATATTTGACTAATAGAGGTCCCTCTACTTCTTTGGGTTGTGGTATTCTAGAGGAAACATGGACTAGTAAGAAGGTGAGTTATTCTTTTCTCAAAACCTTTAGTTGTAAAGATTTTGCTCACATAGATTCTGAAAATAGAACCAAGATGGAAACTAAGTCAAAGAAATGTGTATTTGTTTGATATGGCATTAATGAATTTGGTTATAGGCTTTGGGATTTTGAAAATCATAAAATTGTATGAAGCGGGGATGTCATATTCAATGAGAAAGTGTTGTACAAAGATATATTGCAGCAACATGAGAAGAAAGAAAATGATTATGTAGTGTTGGATGATACTACAAAAGATGATGTTCTAGCCATTATTTATGATGTGCAACAACTACCACAAAAAATACCACACACCAATGAATGTTAGACAATCAACAAGGAAAATTAGAGTTCCAAAAAGATTTTCTCCCTATTTGTATTCTATTTTAGTTACTAATGTTGGTGAACTTGAATGTTATGATGAAGCTATGTAGGTGGATACTAAGATTTGGTGGGAGTTTGCAATCAAAGATAAAATGGATTCTTTGTTGTTGAATAAGACATGGGATTTATGCTAGTTTCTTGTAGGTAAAAAGTCTTTACAAAATAAATGAGTTTACAGGTTAAAAGAAAAGGATGGAGGTAAGAAAATATTTAAAGCTAGGTTAGTTGTAAAAGGATTTGCACAGGAAAAGGGCATTGATTTTGATGAGATGTTTTCTCTTGTTGTTAAGATGACTTCTACCCATACTATTTTAAGTCTTGTGGCTATTGAAGATTTGCATTTAGAGTAGCTTGATGTTAAATCAACCTTCCTTCATGGTGATCTAGATGAAGAGATATATATGGCTTAGCTATAGGGATTTTAGGTCAAAGGTAAGGACAACTTAGTGTGCAAATTGAAGAAAAGTTTATATGGCCTTAAGGAAGCACCTCGGCAATGGTATCTAAAATTTGATAGTTTTATGCATGAGCATAGATACAATAGGTGTCATTTAGATCATTGTGCTTATTTTAAGAGATTGGATGATGGCAGCTAGATTATTTTATATTTATGTGTTGATTATATGCTTGTAGTTGGGTCTAATAGGGATCATATGAAGGGGCTGAAATACAAGCTAGCACATGCATTTTCTATGAAGGATTTGGGGGCAGCAAAACAAATCCTTGGTATGAAGATTTGTAGAGATAGGAAAAATAGGAAATTGATGCCATCTCATGTTGATTATGTTGGGAAGGTGTTGCAACATTTCTCTATGGAGAATGCTAAAGTTGTTAGCACACCTTTACCTGGTCATTTGAAGTTGACTAAGGAGATGTGTCCCAAGACACAAGAAGAGGAGGATAAGATGTCTAAGGTAACCTATTCTTTAGCTATAGGAAGCTTGATCTATGCTATGGTATGTACCAGACCAGATATTGCACATTATGTAGTGAGAGTTGTTACTAGGTATATGAGTCATCTAGGAATTGAGCATTGGAATGTGATCAAATGGATTCTTAGATATTTGAGAGAAACATCCAATATTTTTTTATACTTTTGGGGCTCTACTATTGATTTATAGGGCTATGTTGACTCAAATTTGGTAGGGGATATTGATACCAAGTGGAGTACTATAGGTTATGTCTTTATTGTTGGTGGGGCAACCATGAGTTGGGTTTCTAGGTTACAAAAGGTTAATGCTTTATCTTTTATAGAGGCAGAGTATGTAGCTGCTATAGAAGTAGCCAAGGAGATCATATGGCTTTAGTTCTTCTTGGAAGAATTGGGACACCCTCAAAGGGATAATTATTTTCTTACATATAGTCAAAGTGCCATTCATCTTGTGAAGGATTTAGCTCTGCATTCTAAGACCAAACACATATAGTTGTGGTACCATTTCATTCAGTCAATTTTGGAGGATGGAATATTAAAGCTAGACAAGATACATACATATGAAAATCTAGCAGATATGTTTACAAAGGTAGTAACAAGGGAGAAGCTAAACTCCTCTTCAGCTTTGGTTGGTCTTCTAGACTGAACATGAATAAAAGAATAGCAAAGTCTAGGGTGGTTTGATCCAGTGGGAGCCTCATGGAGTAGCAACATAGCTATAAGATCACTCTCCAGGTGGGAGATTGTTGTTTAATATGGAGCCTATTCAGTCCCCAAGTGGGAGATTGTTAGTTTGTGGTGACTAATTAAGAAAGTACTATACATACTTCATAAATTTTGTGGGGCTCGAGGCATCAACCTAGAAAAAAAATTGGGCCCTATCTTATTAGAATTTTGTGCCGACATGTAATTATTAGTTATAACCCTACAACAGTAAAAAGACTTGTATAAAAGGGCTTAGAGTTAAGAATTATTTCATAGTTGTGATGTAAACATTGGTTCTTGTGGTGGTATTGAACATTAAGGGATTACAAATTGTAATCAAGTTGCAATCATTGGATCGTAATAATATCAGGCTTGTTGTTTGGTGGATGTAGCCCAGGGATTAGGTGGATCACATTAAATCTTGGTATCTTGTGTTCTTTTTTGTGTGAGTTATTATTTTCTAATATTGATTATATTTGCATTGAATTCTTATTTATGTCTATGGTTTAATCCTAACAATGAGAAGTATAAGTCATTGTATAGATCTAATTCTTGGAGCTAGTTTGTCGAACAAAGCACCATAGAGATTGACACCTACAGAGAATGAATAACTTAACTAAGAGGTGCATGAATTATTCTAGAATGGATTAATTAGAGAAATTTTGATTCCATGTGTTGTACTTACTATATTAGCACCTAAGAAGAATGAAGAATGTGTATTTATTCTAGAGCTATTAACAAGATTGCAGTGAAATATAGGTTTCCTATGCTGAGGATGGATGACATAATGGATTGTTTGAGTGGAGAAAAGTATTTTACCAAAATTGATTCGAAGAGTGGTTATCATCAAATTAGAATTAGAGAAGGTAATGAATGGAAGACCACTTTTAAGACTAAAGATGGTTTGTATGAATGGTTGATTATTACTTTTGGTTTGACTAATGCACTTAGTACTTTCATGAGATTTATGAATGAATTTCTCAAAAGATTTTTGGGTAAGTTTTTTATTGTTTATTTGGATGACATTTTGATATTGAGTAAGACTATGGAAGAACATCTTGAGCATGTTAGACAAGTATTGTAGAGATTGAAAGATGAGAAGTTGATTATTAATCTGTAAAAGTGTTCTTTTATGCAAGAGGAGATTGTGTATTTGGGATTTTTGATTTCAACTAATGGTTTGAGAATGGATCCTAAGAAGGTTAAAGCAATTTTAGAATGTCCTACACATAACAATGTGGGTGAGGTAAGATCATTTCATGGTTTGGCTAGTTTTTATAGGAAGCATATAAAGAATTTTAGTGTTGTTTGTAATGCTATGACTGAGACAATGAGAGGAGATAAAAAGGAATTCAAGTGGACATATGGATCTGATAAGAGTTTTAAGAATTTGAAACAAAAGGTTTTTGAGTTACCTATATTGGCTTTGCCTAATTTCAATAAGGTATCTCAAGTTGAATGTGATGCAAGTGGTAGTGCAATAGGAGTTGTATTGAGTCAAGAAGGTAAACATATTTCTTTCTTTAGTCAGAAGTTGAATGATGCTAAAAGGAATTATTCTATGTATGATCAAAATTTTTGTACTATTATTCAAGCTTTGAAGAAGTGGAGACATTATTCGATTCCTAAGGAGTGTTAGAATTCTTCAGAAAAATTGAGAGGGGGGGGGGGGGGGGAGGGAGGGTGAATTAGTTATTTAAGGTCCAAATGCCCTATTAATACTTTTAATATTGAATCCATACTCTTTTCATTTGTTCAAACTTAAATCAGTCATATAAGTAGATTACTGTAAATCAGCATGCAAAGATAAAATATTCAAAATCAACACATGACACAATGATTTACGTGGAAACCCAATTTGGGAAAAACCACTAGTAACATGCTACTTGATTCTCACTCTTCTGAAGTGATGCCCTATTAAGAGCCTACCCTGTTAAAGGCTTACAACACACTATTAAATGTGACCTTGTTAGAGGATTTTACCAAACTGTTAGGAATGGGCCTGGTTAAAGGTCTTTTGAACATCCACTTGGAATGTCACCCTGTTAAAGGATTTATCTAATGGCTATTAAACCAACCTAAGTCCATAGGATTTATCTTACTATTACAATTGCTAGAAAGTAGCGATAATGGTCTTTTGATTTGATATAACTTACAACATACTTTGCTGATTTTAGATCACTCTTTCAGTTCAATCCTTATGCTTGGCTTCAATCACTTCAGCTCTGACTACTTTTCTTCCTCTCAAGCTTCATCTCCTTGAGTCTTCTTACTCATTCTGCCAATGCAATCATCCTTGAGGTCGTCTATTTAAACAGAGTTCCTGTGTTTTCTTCTCCTTAGCATATTCTTCAGCATTTCATGCTTTTATGCTTGACAACAGCTCTCTCTCACACTATCCCCTCTATTCCTCTCTTCTTTCTTCATTAACTTATGTCTTCTTATATAGAAGTTTGATTTGTCTTTGCCACTCAATTATCCCTTTCCAATTTTGGGGTTTCAATATGGATTAGGTAGGATACAATGTATCTACCCCATATCTTGTTCTCTTCTTGAAACTTCGCCAGTTGTATCTTAAAAACATTCTACATGGTGTTCTATGCCACCAACTCATCATTCTTATCTTCCTTTTAATTCACAAATTTCTAGATAAAAACTTTGTCGGCTTAGATCTAGCTAATCTTTGATTTCCTAAATAATGTAGCAACTTGGAATTATTTAGTTACTGGTGTTCGGCACCTCTGTGTTACTCGGCACCTACTCAGTACTTGATTCTACTCAGCACTTGAACTTACTCGACACTTGAACTTACTCGGCACTTGAACTTACTCGGAACTTGAACTTACTCGGCACTTGAACTTACTCGGAACTTGAACTTAGTTTGAGCTTTACAAAAGACTTAGCTAAAACCTTAGATCTTTTGATATGTTTAAGTGTGCTCATTCTTTGTATCTTTTAGTATGTCATCCAATACATTGTTTCATCAATAGCTTAACTGATCCTTGTACTTCATTACAACATCATAACTTCAACCTTTCTCTATGTGTTCTAGTTACATCTTATTGATTGCCTCCACCTTGACAATCAACTAATTGATAGTATTTGGATCACTAAAGCAATTGTCATCCCTACAAGTAGCAAGTTTGACATCAATGACAAAACAATGATTGAGGACATTCTTTACCAGTTCCATATATTATTCCAACAATTGTTCTTATGATCATTTCAATCATTTCCAACAAGGAGTTTGTGTTGTATATTGATCATAAAGCTTTATAGTACTTGGGAAGTCAACATAAATTGAATCAAAGACATATGAAGTGGGTTGAGTATTTACATAGTTTTACATTTGTGATTAAGCACAAGAGTGGAGTTACTGATAGATTTTTTGATGCATTGAGCAGAGTATGTTCTTTGTTGACTAAGATGAAGGTTAAAGCTCTTGGTTTTGATGAAATGAAATAGTTGTATGATACTGACCTTGATTTTTTTGAGGCATGGAGAGAGTGTATAGCACCAAATCTATTATATCACATTTTTAAGTATGATGAATATTTTATTCAAGAATGTATATCATTCAAAGGTATTTAGTTGTGTATCCCTAGAAGTTCTATGAGGTTGAATTTGATTAAAGAAAAGGATAGTGGTGGATTGGCTAGACATTTTGGAATTGATAAGATATTGAGTTTGCTGAAGGAGAAGTATTATCGTCCATAGATGTATAAGGATATTCAGAAATTTGTGAAGAGTTGTGAAGTTTGTCAAGTTGCAAAAGGAGTAAGTTAGAATACTAGATTGTATACACCTATTTTTATTCCTGAAAAACCTTGAAGTGACATCAGTATGGATTTTGTTCTTGGATTGCCTAAAATAGAAAAGGGGTATGACTTTATATTTTTTGTTGTGGAGCAATTTTCTAAAATGGCTCATTTTATACCATGTAAGAGGACATTGGACGTTGAACATGTTGTTGAACTTTTCTTCAAAGAGACTGTTAGATTGCATGGATTACCAAGAAGTATTATTTCTGATAGAGATAATAAGTTCATTGGTTATTTTTGGAGAACTTTGTGGAAGAATAGGTATTGAGTTGAAATTTGGTTCTACATTCCATCCATAGACTAATGGATAGATAGAGGTTGTGAATAGAAGCTTGGGTGATTTGCTGAGATGCTTAGGTGGAGATGAACCACATAATTGGGAGGTGGTAGTGGTATAAGCTAAGTTTTCATATAATAATTCTATGAATAGGAGTACAGGGAAGACATCTTTTAAGATTTTTACTAGGATGAAGCCTAGAGGAGTATCAAATTTAAGGGATGTTGTTGGTGAAGAAAAGTGAAGTTCTACAAGAGAAGGATCTATTGATTTTATGGAGTCTTTACATAAAGAAGTGAAGTTGAAGTTGGAACAAAGTAATTATAAGTATAAAAAGAATGCTGACAAGTATAGAAGAAATTATGTTTTTAAAGTTGGAGATGAGGTGATGGTTTATTTGAAGAAAGCAAGATTTCCTATTTGAACATATAGTAAGTTGAAGATGAAGAAGTTTGGACCTTGTAAGATCTTGAAGAAGCTTGATAGAGGAAATTCTTATCAAGTTGAGTTACCTAATGACATGGATATATCCCCTATATTAAATGTTCAAGGATAAAAACTAGAGGAAAACACTACTATGAATATTTGGTGAAGTGGAAGAATAGACTAGTTGAAGATGCAACATGGATTTCTCAATCTAAGTTGAATTCAACCTAGGTTGTGACACTTTTATGATTCAAGAGAATCATTTCTTTCTACCCTATTTTTTTGACTTAAGAGCATACTAGGTTTATGTTTTATCCTACTCATTTGTTTTTATTCTACTAGTTGTTGTTGAGTTGCAACAATTGTTGAGTACTAGTAATTTTGCAGTATCTGCAGAGTTGAAGTTATCCCACATCATGTTAACCCTCAGGTTAGCATGTTATCCCATTTCACTCTACAGTATGTGCCAAGTTCTTTAGTATGTGTTGAGTGATCCTTCATGTGCTGAGAGATCTTGTTGATGTTGAGTGTCAACATTTTGGATGATTTTTTGTGTTTTGGTTCTTAATGGGAGCGAACTTGCAGGATTAATTTTGATTGTGACTTTTATGATAAGATCTTGTCTTGTGATGTGTGTAGACCATTTTATGGTCAATTTTGTTGATTTTTAATGTTCTAGAATCTTCTATATGTCATTTTGGAAAGTATGAATAGGGTGTTTAGGCTTAGATTTAGGGTAGAGATTTTTGGTAGTAAATTTTTGGGAATAAGAAAGTTTTTTTCATATGTGTTTGGAAGTGCAAATTTGAAGATGGATCTTCGATCTTGAATGCATATTGTATTTGGTCATAACCCAAAAGGTCTTACATCTAGGCATGTATGCTGATTATTTGAAGAATCAATAAAAGTGTTTCATTCTCTCTCTCTCTTGGTGTCATTCTCTTTGTTTTTTTGCTTCTATTGTGTTAATTCTACATGGTTGGTTTGGATTGTTGGTTGTGCCTTTGGCCCTAGTTCTTGTTTCCCTCCTAGAACTATACTCAACTCCTATAGTGATGCTTAGTACATACTAGCATATATACATGACTTAGCCTATGTAGAGTAGCTCAGTTGTAGTGATGAGCATCTGACTTTACCTTGTAAATGACTAAGTGGTTGACACTAATAGATAGCAATGGATAGAGATACCAATACTTTGATGATGCATTTATTAGTAAATGTCATGAGATGTCTAGCAGTGAAGTGTTGGATGGAAGGATTAATAAATTGGATGAATCCATTCCCCCATCATCTTTGTCAACATCTTTCCAAGCCAACCTTTATGATAGATTTCTATCATGGCTTTGTTTGTGTAATATTGTTTGTAATGTTGATCTTTTTAGAATGGTTCTATTTTTTAAGTCTCTTATAACTCTAAAAGGATGTCCTCCTCAAAAAATACTCATTATCTCTTAAGGGTTGTCCTAAAAAAATGATTATCTTATAGTTCTTAAGGGAAAGTCTGATGATATCATGGATTATTATACCTATTGAACCCATAACAATCCTAAAGATACCATTCTGGTTGTTCCCACTTCTTTACCCCCTTCTCAACTAATGTTTCCCCAAGAACCTCATTAACCTAGTTCCTTAGTAAAGGACTATGGTCTTATTGATTTTTTACATGCTAATTGTACTAAGGTATCCTTGTGGGAACTTCTTCCAACTTCACCCACTTATCATAAAGCTTTGCAAAAATTCCTATCTTCCCTTCCTATTCTTCCACCTAATCAAGACAACATCATTTCTCTTTTAGAGTGTATGCATTTCATATCAACTCCTCCTCAAATTATCTTTATTGAAGAATATTTTCCTCCTAAGGAAGTATAAATAAATATGATGTCCTTATGGTTTCTATCTTCATTAATAGAAATCTCATTCTGTCATGCCCAAAATATAGGGCAAAAACACACACTAATTTTTATTTTTTTAAAGTTAATAATTAAAAATACTCTAAGTTCGATATGTTTGTGTTCAAAGTTAAAGTATAGGTTATCTACATTACATCTTAAGTTTATAATCTTGAGGAGAAATAAATCGTTAAATAGAACTCTTGCTATAAGTTTGATATTGACATTTGTTTCGTTATTACATAATTATACTTAATTTAAATTGATTTAATTAAAAATCTAATTTTAACAATTACTAAAAAACTTCTCTATTAATGCTAACTTTAAAAAAAACAAGGTCATAGCTAACACTAAGTACACTAAAACTTTTAAATATATTAATTAAATTTACTATTTAATTTAAAACTAATTTCCAAAATTACCTTGCAATCTAAACACTTATAATGAATACTATTGAATAATTCAACTATGTTAAATTTAAAACTTTGCACAAATAAAACATACTAACACTAATATATTAACAAAAATCTAAATTAACTACATACTTAATACTAATAAATCATTACTAAACTAAACTAACTATACTTACTAAAACTAAATACATTTAATATTTAAGATTTATTCTAAAATAACAATAACATTAATAATATAACTAAAATTTAATGAATGGAATCTAAACTAAATCATACTAAGATAATTTATATTTTAAATGTTTATACTAACTAGATTTATACTAACATTACTTATGAATCTAATATTTATTACAACTACCATGGATATAGCGCTTTGCCCAAAACATGCTAAGCGCTAACCCAAACCACTTTGATATGTATGTTTTTTTAAAAAAAGAAACCCCTACAACTCATCTTCCTTCCTCATTGGAACACATGAGTTTGAAAACTAACTTCATGAGAAATAAATGGGATTGCGCCATTAGACTATGTTGGGGACAAAATTCACAGGTCTTGAAAGCTTGTCAGACCTCTTTTAAAAAATTTTAAAAAAATCAATGACTTGCCTTCCATGTATATTACAAAAGACATAAAAAATTTTAATGCCAAGGGTCAAAGGGGGTTGCGCCCACCTTGGGCAAGGAGTTAAATGAAAAGTTAGTTAGGTGGGTAGATTAGGATAGGATATTTAGGTTATTATAAAGTATTTTATATTATTTATTTTTTGGAATTTAAATTTAAAACAAAGCATCAAAAAAGAATATTCTTTGTTTTCATATGAAAATTTTATTTATTTGCCCATACAAAATCTAGAGAGTTTTTACTCTTTGTGGGCAAACTTTTTTTTTTTTAAAGTATTAGCATTGCTAATGATAAAGTTTGCGAAGGGGGAAAAATATTTGAGACTTATATGATTATTTTTTTTACAAGAGGGATATATATATATACTTTTAACCTAATAGGACTTGTTACAATCTAAATAAACCAAGAATTTGAATGATCCATTTTAACAACAATGCAAGATTGGTTTTTGTTTTCAAAAATCACGAAACTGAATCTATGTTCATAACACGATTTTCATCTCAACATATATGAAAATTTAATTTTTCCTAATTGAACATCCTCATTTCATCTTATTTTTGATATGCATCCATATAACTGAAAAATACAAAAAATCTCATGAGAAGTAATAATACTCAATCACTATTTTATTGGCAACTTGATTCAAAGGCTCCGTCAAGAAAGAACCAGGAAGAAAACTTGGCATCGTAGCCATACAAAAAAGTTTTTAAAATACAATTTACATAAGATTCCAATCCCAAAATTAAAACAATCCAATTAAATTTCCTTCATGAACCTTATCAAGGGATCCATATCATTTTCTGCCATACATTGCTAAGACCTTGGAGGGAACGAAATTTGACTAGGTGACAAACAAACATAACAAGGAGACAAAATCAAACATTCATATCCATACAAGGTTTTCATAGTAGGATTCAACATTGAATCAAAACTAGGAAAAGGTGGATTTTTCCAATAAGAGATGTCAGACACAACACCAAAATAGGTGCCCAATCGGGGCTATAAATCAAGAACTTTCATTCTTCCATTCTTACATGCCAAAACTCATACGTGGTTTGTGCTGATAGGTAGGGGCCCATAACACCCTACCCTCTCTCCCTTTTCTCTTCCTGAGAAGAGACTCTACACTGTTGGAGTCCAACTAAATACCTTTCCCAAAATTGGCCACTTCTGTCCTATCCAAGGGTGAGTAATGCCAAAACACCCATACAAGAAAACTTCAAAATTTAAACAAAAATATGAAAGAAAAGCATTCAAGAAAACATGGTTTCGATCCTTCCCAAGCATACCCAACATACATGCATACCACTAAACAATCACAATAGCATAAGCATGAACCAAGCATGAACAATCTGAACAAAGGAGATGAAGAACTCAAGTACCTTCACAAAGAGGTTATGGTAAAATGAACAATTTTGAGAAGAGCTTTTCCTTCATTTCCTTCAATCTTCCAAGACTCCTCTCTAAAAGTAGAGATTGGGTAACAACCAAAACTACTCCAAAAAGGGCCTCTAAATAAAATCCAAACTCAACCACCAAAAAGAGAAATAACTTCCCCCACTCACCTAAAAATCTAGAAGTTTCTAACTCAACCAAGCCTAAGGTTAACCTCTAAGTGGAGTTGAGGTTATTCAACTCATGGTAACAACTTTCAATTTTCGCACTAAGGCAAATAATAGACTTTTTGAGTAACCTCAAAAGTCAACAAAAGGGTCTTGGGGGGTGGAAAATGCCCCCAACCCATACCCATACCCCATGGGTATAAAGATTTCATGTTTTAAGGCCTTAGGAATTGATTTGGGACCTAATAAATGCTAGGAATATTTAGAACCATCTAACAACTCCAAAAATGTAGATTAAGCACTAATCTAGATTAGGGGTAACTAAACTTAATTAAGAATCAAATTAGCAAAAAGGTCACTAACTTAGTCTGACTTAGTCCAAAGGTTACACAGATAACCCTAACTAGTATGTTGGAATGCATAAGCAATTCACGAGTGTCAAGTGACACTATAAGAACACAATTACGAAACATTAACATTTACTGATCACAGAAAGATACACTCATACATCTCACAATACAATTAAGATATGAACAACAAGGTTTTCACAAATGGAACATAGGGATCAGTTTTTGTTCCTCCATTGGGTTTCTTGGCTAAAATATACTACACACTCATTGCACACATTAGTAGCCCCATAAAATCACATGCACATATGTATATACGTATCAAGAAATCACATAAATTAAAACCTATATCTTTCAAATCAATCAGTGTTTCTCTCATCCTATTCATATTCTTAATCATTACAATTTCATAATCAAAGTGTTAATCTTGCATTTACTTATTTCATCAACATACATGTTCATAAAGCATTAAATGATGAACTCAAATATCTGAAAGTAAACATCACACAACATGAAATAATATAATATGGTTCAGAGCATCAGATAGTGTCTCAACATCTCGAGTCATGAGTATCAAAATAATAATAATGTATCGGCTATGCTATGATGGGTCAAGATGAGGCCTCACACATTCATAGGAATTTAATTAATAATAGGTTAGGTTTGAATGTGTGTAGTTTTAAAATGGTGAAAGTTATTAAGGATGATATATCCACTATGAAATCTAATAATACTCATATTTGAGTATTTGATAACATTTATAAGAAAACTTTAGGAATCATGAATATAACTATTAAAGTATGATTGTTTATCATAGATACTCTAATTCGTGTGATGCATGGACCTCTCAATTACAATCTCATTTTGGCAAGACCATGGTTTCATAACATGCATTCTATTCCCTCTGCACTTCATTGTAGAATCAAATTCATTTACAAATAATTAATGTACACTCTTCATGTGGATGATAAGCCTAAATTTTTTTCAAACATTGAGTCCACTAAAGAATTTAAACCTAGTGAAGAAAAACAAGATACTAAAATTGAAAAAACAAAATTCAATTGGATAATGAACTTCCCTCTTGCACTCTATCTAAGAATGGTTGGGGTACTTTAGATCTCACACCTTCATCAAGTTTTGACATTTCCTTTCTAAAACCTCAAGGAGAACCTAAAAATGAAATAATTGTTACCATCCCCCTTTCAAAAGAGTTGAGAAATAACTTTGTCATTTCTCTATCTAACGAGTTTATTGAAACTGCTAAATGTGATTGTTATGACATAGTGACCCATGAAGATCCTTTAACTCCTTTTTTATATGGCTTATTGCTATGGTACTAGTTATCATTTTCTCACTAAGAATAGTTTTAATGGTTGATATTGTGGGAAATTTGAACAAGGAATTATTTTTCCCTTAACAAATGATGGTTGTGAACATACTTATGGTTTTGGGTTCAATCCTTATAAACAACCTACATTCTTTCTAAATGTTAATCACATTTTCAATGGTCCTTTCAAACTAGTGAACCCACATATTATAATATTAGATAAAAAAATATCATTGGATATCTTTTTGATGCTATAGTATAATTATTAGGGATGTATGATGATCTGTCTCTTTTTCATCACAATAAGAGAAAACCATACAGTTTAAACTTTGATGGATATTTTTGGGAAGAGTATGATTCTAAATAATATTTGATCATTTATTACTTGTAGAAGATACTCAAAAAAGAAATCTCTTAATAACTAAAATTTTGGATGTGTAAGTTCATCTTAATGACCCTAAAAAGGTTATCAAGATTGGAAAATGCCTAGATGAAGATGAACATAAGAAGCTCATCGATCTTCTTCTTGAATTCTTGGAAGATGTCAAGATTAAGATGAATGTAAGAAATTCTACAATATTATCCTTGAAATATCAAATCTTTTTTCTTGGGTATATTTGGATATGCCTAAGATTGATCTTAAGATAGTCACTCATAGTATAACACTTGCACCTAATTTTTAACTAGTCAAGAACAAGATTCATAAAATGAATCCTATTATTTATCTTCTTGTCAATGATTAAATGGAGTAACTCTTTGATTCTTTTGTCATGCATCCTATAGATTATTCTCAATATGTTGTAAGTGTCAAGTAACATAGTTTCACATTCTTGTTTGGAATGACACTTAAATCTATGCTAACTATTTTTGACAAGCTAAAAGCATGTTTTGGAGATTGAGGAGTTAATCAAGGAGGTGATTACGCATTTTTTTGAGGATAATTAAGCCCTAGGCAATAGATTCCACAAATAAAAAACTTGGAAGGTTTAAGTGGAAAAAGGATTGATTCTAGATCATTGGTTTGGATCTAGAAGGTTCACCAAATTATCTATTTAAGGAGTATCTATGACCTAATTCAAGATATAGATAGAAGGTTATTATATGCATGTGAAATGTGAATGATTGGATGCATGCAAGGTTGAAGGTGGATCAAATAAAATATAGAGACCAAGTAGAGCAGTGAAGTATATATATAGAGATATATTAGATCAAAGAGGTGATGAGTGAATGAAGAGAGGAGATATTTTATGAGCATATTATTGAAAAATAAAGAATTGTGTATTACTACATTTCAATAGGTATAATCAGGATTTAAATCTCTTAACAAAATGGTCCAAATAAAGCTTTTTGAATCTCTTAATAGAGTACATACTTAGTTGTAAGGTTAAGTACTTTAATTAAGGTAGACTAAATAAGTCTTGTAACCCTAATAGAAGTGATCAAACTTATAGCCCTAATAGGAAAACTTTATTACTACAGTTGTAAAGATTTGTGGGTGTTATCCCCACCAAAGTTAACCTTCACATTGGAGGGTTTTTCTGTAACCAAATAATTTTATTTATGTGTTGTGAGTTAATTTACATGTTTTTGAGTTATTCATGATATTAGATGCTAGATTTGATTATGCATTGTAGTAAACATGCATTTAGTTTATGATATTGATGAGATAAGTGTTTATTTTGAATTTGTTAGATTTGATACTTGTTTGAAGTGTTAAAGTTTTATAGATCCTAATTCACCCTCCTCTTAGTATCTCACTTTTCCTATTATATTTCCAATAGCATGATTACACTATAGTGTGATTAGGGTGTTGAGAAAACTTATACATCAAAAAACCCAATAATTTTCCATCATTTCTCTTTGTTTCTTGTTTTATTGGTGTCTTCATTCCTAGAAGGAGTGAAAATGCATTTTTGTAAGTGATTTTTAACACCAAATTACACCAAAACTGGCTCCACATTATCAAAAATCACAAACCGGTTGAAGCGATATGAAATTTAACTCTTGTTTTTGCTAAACTTTGTGTTTTTCAAAAAACATTTATCAATTTTTATTTAGGTTTCTTTAGTTTTTTTAAAAATATTATTGTTTAATTTTTAGGTACTATAAAATGCACCACCTAATCATCCTATAAAAAATCCACTACAAAATGTACCAATCCAACAAAATCCACCACTAAATCCTTAATCAATCCAAAAACACTCAAAATGAAGAACAACCACTTCTAGGACCTCCTCTAGGGACATAAGAAAATTTATTGAATGAATTGGAAGAGGGAAAATTGAATTCAAAATAATTATTAGGAGACTTAAGAATTCGCTTCAAAATAATCCAGGTAGGGCACAATTGGCATAATCCCTTGAGACCATTGTAAGTCAGGTAACATCTGTTAGTGGGAATTTTAAATATATGGCATCATAAGAGAGAAGAAAAATACATATACAATGTTAATAATTATCCTATTAATATGTTAAAAAGAAAAAAATTACAAAAGATGACACGTGCTTTTTTTAGAAGGCATAGAGAACAAAACACCTTGAGAATTATAGCTAAGAGGTTCCCCATCCATTGGTGCATTAATGAAGATATTAAAAATAACTTTTGGGATAAATTTTGGATGGTATTTGATGCCCCTCCTTGTAATAATCATGAGGTTCCAAAGTATTTCCTGAAAAAATTATATTGTGAGTTTATCCTTGTAGAGATGCCCAATTATTTTGATATGCAAGATTCTTATGGTAGAGGTGTGGGATCATAATTTGAGAGGTTGGACCACTTCATGAACCTAATGTAGTTAGGGTACCTATTGGAAATTCATAGGTGGAGCATTTTATTATTCCTTCTATTGTGAAGGAACATGTAGAGGTTGACATAGTAGGCACTATTAGTGCTTTGACTCAAAGCCTCATTTATTGTGCCACTCATTTGCTTGTAGATGAGCCTCGTTAGTCTCATGGAGGTCACATATGCATGTCATGTGGATCTATGTGCACATTTGGCACTTTTGATAGAGAGGATGATGATAATGGGATGACCACATCTTATTTTCGATTGATGGATGTATAAACATGATAAAATAGATACTAAGGCGGGGGGGGGGGGAATCAAAATCTTAAACACTTAATAATTTTCACTAATTCATTCACATCTATCAGTAAATGTGTGTGCATGTAAAATTTTTAACGTAAATATATTGTAACATATAAATCTAATCAATCAAATGCATGAGAGTAAAATACATTAAATAATATTTGTTACTCAGAAACCCTCTAAGGTGAAGATAAAAGTAGGGTGGGGATGACACCCACAAATATTCACTACTACAATAATAAAGTTAACTAGTTAAGGATACAATGTTTGATCATAGGATATGATCTACCCTATGAGGATTATTCCCTATTAAAGGCTTAAGAGACTACTAGGTTCCACCTTGTTAGAGGATTTAACACTTACAACAAAGTAAGGACTCTATTAGGATATTTACAAAGATCTATTAAGATATTTACCCTAATTCAAGTTGATTGAAAAATGTTTCAATACCTGACTCTTGGTTTTCTCTATAAGATGATTTTGATTCTTCTCCTTGCTAATTGATCCTTTCCTCTTATATGATATTACTTATATTTCCCTTTCACTTTATTGCTTATGAATATGCAACTTTCTCTGTTAAACGATAATAGAACCCTTCACTATATAATGCTCCATGTTTGTACATATACTCTTCTCATCTCCCTATTTTTCCTTCATGATATAGATCAAGGTTGAGATCATCTCCATTGAAAGAGTTTCGTAAAGATTTTTCTTGACTATTCCATGTTTTATCTCTTCATCTTGATCTTCAAATACACAACATAGGGATATGTGATCCACACCATCTAAATATTCTCTAACAACCTAGATACATGTATTAAATATTCTATAACAACCTCTACAAAAATTTTATGTTCCTTCCAAGTTAGCCTAGTAATCATTTTTCCTCAAACTCTATTCCATTCCTGACTTTTATGTAAACTTTGCATTGCTCAGTCTTTAATATTTCCTAATTCTCTGCATTATTTTTTCACAATTTGTATTACTCTTTTAGTTCTTGGCATGTATTGTGCTCGATACACACTATGTAACTCGACACTTGTATGCTTGATACTTTCTTGGTCACTAATGAGCTCAGTGCCTATAGAAAATGCTTTGTGACCATAAACTTACTCGACTCTTATAGAGCTCAGTACATACTTGTTGACAATTAGCTAATAGAGATATGTAATTTTTGTCATTTATGGAAACACATGATGTATATGATTACAAGAAACTTCATAAATAAAATTACTTAGCTTTTGGTACTCATAAAATTATCTAAGTATGAATTTGGTAAACAATAATGTATTGTTTTTCTTATAACTTGTTGCTGATGTTAGATTATAACTAGAAAAGTTAGATGGAGATTGTATACATGTTGATGATGATGGGTATAACCTCAAAAGTCAGTATAGACTGTATGAAAAAGAGATGTTCATGTTTTAGCAAAATAGGATAGCAAAATTGAAGGAAAGGACTATTTTGTTTATAAAATAATTACTTGTCCAATTAGGACCGACATCCTAGATGTTTACTCTAAGTTCGAAAAGTGTATTGTTGTCTTAGCCAACCTAGTAGAAATTTGTGTAAAGGAATGGTATTTATGCAAAAGGACATCTTGCAATGAGAAGTGTAATGGAAATTGTATGTGCTATATTGTAATTATTTTGTTGAGAAATTGAATGCAATTTTTTGTGAAAGCAATATATGCAAAGTTTTGTAAAATCTATTTTGTGATCCAAGATCAAGCTAAATATTAGAGATTAGTCAAGAAAGAAGTTATAGTACCTATTCTAGAAGTTTGATTACTTGTTTGGGTAGTGAGCTCTTCTTGTAATTGGAAGTGCATGTTTGTGAAGTGGGCTCATCTTGCATCTACTGTACCATGACTCCTAATAGGGTTGGAATCTCCTAATAGGGATTCAAAGTCTCATAACAAGGACTCCTTATACTAAATTTTCTCATTGAATCCTAATAGGGTCCATCCTATAACAAGGAACTTATATAACAGTATATTATCTAGTGGCTATCATCCCCATTAGGGTTTTCCCTTAGCTAGGGTTTCCCTAGTTAACAAAATATGGTGTTATGAGTTATCTTTTTTTATGGTTACTATTATTGTTCAACATCATTTTATTACTTTTTTATGCATGGTTTAAAGTAAGAAATAATATCTAGTTGGCAACCAAAGTTTGTAGATTATTATTCAACCCCCCTCTCAATAATCCCTATTTCTAAAAATTGGTATCAGTGTACAATTACTTTGAAGAGGCTTAATAGCTTGAGTAAGATCACTATGGATATGGAATAGTTGATGAAGAACCTTGAAGACGCACTTGAAAAACTTGATCTCCTTACTAAAGAAATAGATAAGCTAAAAGATATATATGAAGACTCTAAAGTATACATTGGACAATCGAAGAAAAAGATTGAACATCTCAAATCCAAGCTTGAATCAATTGAATTTGGAACCAATGGTGATGATTACTTGAAGCTGAAGATAGAGTAAAAGATCTTGAAGCATGAATTTTAGATTAAAAATTTGAAGTTGACATTGAGGAATGATTCTAGCAAAGTTGAATCTAATTTGAAGACTAAGAACGCAAATCTTAGAGCAAGTCTGGCAAAGAAGACATTTGAATTTGAAATATTGAAAGAAGGTCATGAAGAACTTTATAAGTACAATACTATTGTGAAAGTTGAATTAACTCAGTGCAAGAAGTAACTTGAGAAGCTTTATTCTAGAAGAGCAAAGCTTGATGATTCAATGTCAATAGAGAGACCTATTTATAATAAGAGTAGTCTTGGTTATGTAATTAACATGACTGCAAAGAAACTTGAGATTAGATCAAATTTGAAAGAAAAAGGTAAATATGATGATAAGATTGAATCCAGTCAATCTTCTAAAAAACCAAAAGAAGTTGGACAAGGCAAGGAAGTTGAAATATTTGATGAACCAAAGAAAGAGGAATCTCCTAAAGAAACCAGGTATGAATTTAGAGGTAAGCATTTTTCATGTAATGAAATAGGTCATATGAAAAGGGATTGTACAAATAAATCATTTAATCATGTTAATGACTTTTATTATCATAATTATCATGGTATGGGTCATAAAGTAATTGATTGTAGGAAACCTGAGTATGATAATGATAGAAGAAATAGTAGAATGTTTAGTAATACTAACCTTATAGATAGAAGAAGATCTAATGAAAAGAAATTGAGACAAGGAAGATCTTATGAAGACAAAAGAGAGATCACGTGTTATAAGTATAACAACTTTAGACACATAGCTCGAAATTGTCATGCACCTAATGGTCAATGGATTAACCTTAGATAAAAATAATAGTTACATGCAAATATAACCAATATCAAAAGATAGTAGATAGCATAAAAGAGAAAACAAGACACCAAGATTTCATGTGGTTCACCATATCCCTGGGCTACATCAACCAACAAGTCCAATGTTATTATTATCCAGTGATTACAACTTGATTACAATCCATATTCCCTTATAGCTCAATATCACCTCAAGAAACTAAAATATCACCATTCATAATGAAATCCCTAACCCTAAGCCTTTTTATACAATCTTTTGCCACTTACAAAATTAGGGCTACAATAATAGAAATTAGTAGCTAATGCCTTTTGCAATTTAAGGGCATTTTGGCTTTGGGGGTGCCACCCTCAAAAAACCCCATAGGAGTGTTGCTCCTTGACCCCACCATGTATTGTGGCAAGGAGCACACTTGGGGAGCTACCTTAGAACCCCGTATGGGCACTACCCCTTGACCCCATCTTCATAGAAATAATCTAGAGGAAAATTGTGTTGAGTAAAACTCTAAGTTTGATTAGGCTCCACATCACAACAAGAACTAAGCTAAAAGTTGTTTCCATGAAACCCATAGTAGGAAACCCTAACTCAACATTATACGGAATTATTTTTCAATCATGATATGACTATGAAACCAAAATTTGAACACTTGAAGGAACTAGACCTATTCAAATATCATTTCTACTATGGATTAGACACAGATGAGTGGACAAAAATCACATTAAGAAGAATAGATGATGGAAAACTATGGATGAAAGATAGTGTTTAACATTTTTGTTGACCTTATTCATGAGGTAATTTGTCTTAGCAAACAAGGCAGTGTACCTATAGGTGAGAAAATGGTTAAGAAGAAAGTTGAGAGCTATACAAAAGAAATGTACAATGAAAAGGCCATGGTGATCAACACCATTAAGCAAGATGATGTAAGATTCCTAAGTAGAATTATTGCCTACTCTATATATGCAAGTTTAAAGATTGATGAGTTTTTAGTAAGATTCATCTATGCAACATATATGATATGTATTGAGAAGGAACAAGTAAACCTCAATGAAATTTTGAGAATACAACTACTTGAGAACCTAGAAAAGATCAAGAGGACTAAGAATAGTGTGTTTAGATTTCAGTCACTAATCAATCACATATTCTTTCATGTGATTAAAAGATTTACATACTTATCAGTCATAGAGATAATGACTACTGATCGATGTACAATGAAGAAGATCATAGAAGTATGCAGAAGACATCCAACAAATAAGATATTGGATAGTGGAAACCTAATAAAGAGGAAATTTCAGAATGAAATGAGACAAAGATTCAAAATTGCACCTGCAATTGTAGATAGATTTAAAGATAACATTTTTGTTATGGTTGATACAAATTTTACTTATATACAAGTAGTAGAACCTTGGGAAACATTTCTTGACCCCTTAGGTTATAAATTGAATGATGATATTATAGTTGGATATATTGATTTATTAATGAAATCAGAGAAGGATAAAGCAGAATACAGATTTGGAACATATGATGATATTACCTAGTCAGCTTGTTAGGCATCCTTAGAGAAGGCTTCTCACAAGAAAATATAAATTATTATGAAGAAAGCTTTATCAGAGGCCAGTATGACTGAGAGTGAATTATAGAAGGTCATGAAAACCATGAAGCAAGGAATACTGAATATACAACCCATGTCAGTATCTATTGTAGAGACATCTTTGGAATAGAGCATTTTATATGTAGCGGTGTTAGATGTGCAACCAAGTGAGCTAAAGTGAAATTATGAGAGATTAGTGGAAGTTGTGACCACAAATTCTAAAATGGTCAAGCAACAAGCCACTAGACCAAGCAAGAGACAAAACACATTGTTGATAATTGTTGAGTCTAGTGATGAAGAAGAATAAGAAAAAGAAGTCAAGCAAGCAGAGAAGGTAACAATGTCAAAGTAATTAGTAGGAAAATCTCGACAACCCTAGAAGTCAAAGATAGAAAAGATAAATTTCACTATTTCTATTGAGGGTACCTTTTTTTAGATGAACAAATTTAATGATTTGTATAAATTTTTTGAGAAAGATCGGATTGATATCTCTACTCTGAGATACATTATAGCCAATAATCTAAAATTGAAGGATATTGAGGGCATAATGAACTAGAAATTCTATGACAAACTTATTAAGAAGAAAGCACCAGCAAGAGAAGAAGATTTAGAACTTTGGAAGTCTATGCTAAGAACTATTTTCAAGACTGATGATGAAGAAGAGATTAAGAGATTATTGAGTAATCTTGCACCTTATTTCAGGAATAAAGTGAGACCATTTTCATTTATAGTGGAAGAGAAAGATAAGTTAAGAAGTGAGATTACAACACCAATAAGTCAGATGTTGATAGAATCTAAGGCAACATCTCCACCTGCACCCAGAACCTTGGAAGTGTCTGTAAGTGGTGACACTTTGAAAATAGATCAGACCAATGTTACCATTAACATCAATGATGCAAATCCATTCAAAGGTTCTAAATAGAATGAACCTAATACTAAGGATATTGAAGAAAAACTAAAGAAAATTGAAGAGGAGAAGAAATTACTTGAAGAAGAAAAGAAGAAAGTAGAAGAGGCCAAGTAGAAATTGCTTGAGGATGACAAGAAAAGAAAGGAAGAGGAAGAAAAGAAAAGAGTAGCAGAAGAAGAAATGAGAAGGAAAATAGAAGAAGATGAGAAGAAGAGATTAGAAGAGGAAAGATAAAAGAAAGAAGAAGAAGAGAGAAGAATCAAAGAGGCAGCTAAGAAGCAAAGGTGGGATGACACTAAACCTTCTAGTTCATCTACTCCACTTTCACTTGCAAGCCTAGTAACTAATGATGATGATCAAACTAACTCGATCTCATCCCTATCAAAACTCATTTAGAAGAACAAGATAGTAAAGAGACTATAGAAAACCCTAATTGAGGTTACTAATAGATTACATAGTACTCTGGCAATGTCGCACATAGAAGTAGATCTAGAATAGAGTGTATAGGTAGTGCTAAAGTCATTTGATGAGGAATTCACTAATTGAGTGTAGCAAAATATAAGGCACATATTTCACACGATGCTAACTTGATTAGCACCATTTGTCAAAATATTAAGAATAATTTGATAAGTCTTGATACTTGTATCAAGGAACTTTGGATGTGTCAGTAGAATTTGAAGACATTGTACATTAAGTGTACTCTATCTTATAAACTAACTAAGGACATTGACAATTAGATTAGAGGAAAAATGAGTGAGTTGGAGGTTCTATCTAGCTAGATACAGTAACTAGCTAGTAAGATTGATAATTTTGAAGGACAAATGGCCAGTATTCACAATGATATTAGAAAACTAGAACTTTGGAAGGAACATATTTTGAAGAGAGTATCATATTTTAGAGAGTCTATTGCTCTGAAAGTATCTTTTATTAAGAAACAGTTGGAAGAATGTGTTGAGGCCAAGGACACCTATTTAAACTTTTTGTATTCTGACCTTAATGAAGTTGAGATTGCATCATATTCGTTATGTGCAATTCTCACCTCTTCCAAATCCACCAAGGAGACATGTATTAAAGGTATGGATAATCTTAAGAAAATTTTTGATGATTTTATGAAGATTTTAATAGCTTGAGGCAGAAGGACAACATTTTTGACAGCAGACAAACAATTTTTTTGACATTTTGACCTTTGTCATTGATGTCAAAGGGGGAGAAGTATATGAGAAAATTGTAAATAAAGGTAAAGAGAAGATAAAAGTGTAAAGTATATTGTAAGGGGGAGCATATGTAAAGATGGAAAAATTTTAATAGATGTAATGTTACTATATTATTATTTTTGAGTTTTTGTTACTTAGCCAATTTTCCCTATTTTGTTGCCATCGATACCAAAGGGGGAGATTATTGAAAATTTTATAATGAAGAATGTAATTTTTGTCATTTATGGAAACACATGATGTACATGATTATAGAAAACCTCAGGAATAAAGTTACTTAGATTTTGGTACACAAAAAATTGTCTAAGTATGAATTTGGTATACAACAGTGTATTGTTTTGTTTATAACTTGTTGCTGATGTTAGATTATGACTAGTGAAGTTAGATGGAGATCGTATTCATGCTGATAATGATAGCTATAACCTTGGAAGTTAGTATGGACTATATAGAAAAGAGATATTTTTTTTTTAGAGAAATAATATAGTGGAAGTGAAGGAAAAGATTATTTTGTTTGCAAAATAATTACTTGTCCAATTAAGGTTGAAATCTTAGATATTTACTCAAAGTTGGAAAATTTTATTGTGGTCTCAACCAACCTAAAAGCAATTTGTGCAAAGGTATGGTATTTATGCAAAGTACATCTTGCAATGAGAAATGTAATGGTGATTGTATGTGCTATCTTGTAATTGTTTTATTGAGCAATTGAATGCAAATCTTTTGTGAAAGCAATGTATGTGAAGTTTTGTAAAAGTTATTTTGTGATCCAATATCAAGCTGAATATTAGAGATCAGTCAAGAAAGAAGTTATAGTACCTATTTTAGAAGTCTGATTACTTGCTTGGGTAGTGAGTTGTTCTTGTAATTGGAAGTGCATGTTTGGGCAGTGGGCTCATCTTGCATCTACTATACCACAACTCCTAATAGGGTTGGAATCTCTTAATAGGGACTCCTTATACTAAATTTTCTCATTGAATCCTAATAGGATCCATCCTCTAACAAGAATCTTATATATCAGTATATTATCTAGTAGGTATCATCCCCACTAGGGTTTTCCTAGTTAACAAAATAAGGTGTTGTGAGTTATATTTGTGCATGGTTACTATTACTATTCCACATTACTTTACTACTTTGTTATGTATGGTTTAAAGTAATAAATAATATCCACTTGGTGACTAAAGTTTTTAGATTACTGATTCACCCCCTTCCCCTCCCAGTAATTCCTATTTCTAACAATACTTGCTTATGTATATGACTCAGCCTATGTAGAGTAGCTCAATCATAGTGATGACCATCTGACACTACCTTGCAAATGACTAAGTGGTTGACACTAATAGAAAACAATGGTTAGAGATGCCAACAATCTCCTCCTTTGACATTAGTGGAAAAAATGCTTTGTCATATTTACAATGGTACAATACTATCTGATAAATGAGCTCTCCCCCTAAGTCTTATGACTTATACCAATGAGTAATGAATAAAAAATTTATAAAATGAATAAAAAATCCATTTCAACTTTATTCAAATCTATAATTCTCCATTTGACATCTCATTTTCCCTTGTTGTTTCACATTCCCCATTATTTTTTAATATTGATGACACTGCTATTGGGGTGGAATGGGTAGAAGTAATCCATATTTTTCAATGAATTCTTTATGAAATTTTTTAATCATGGATAATGCATGATCCCACATGGTTCTTTCTACCTCCAAAATAGTAATCTGCAACTATGATCTTGTAGCCAAATCAATTAAACTATCTACAACTGAAAGATTATGATCTTCTATGATAAGATCCTTGGCCATTTTCAGTTCTTTCTACATGACCTCCAAATGAGGTATCATCATTCTCATATTTTTGTTAGCTACCTAAAGCTCATCCAATGTTCCTTGAGTATTCAGTAGATTATTGTAGTGATTAATGCTTGATGTTACTAACTATGAAATAATTTTGTTGGATCTCTTCATCTTAGCCTATACTTTATTTATTTGTGCTTGAATATTGTTAGTGAATCTTGGCACATTTGACAAAATTGTGTATAAATGTTGTACCTTCTAAATTAGTTCAATCATAACTTGTACCATTTCTTCTTAGAAATGGTTATCAAGACTTTGTCCACAACCTTAGTTTCAAATCTTCTCACCAATCAATCCATTAGTTTCTCATTTGACTCCATACTTCTAGTATTCACTTGATCAAACATATTTACAAGTTGGTTGATGATTGGTGTATCTTCTTCAAAATTACAAATGTCAAAAGCATAAATAAAAACATGATTTACATCATATAATGCCTATTTTTTCTTATGCTCTCTTCTTACCTCTTCTTGTCTTTTCTTCTTTGTCAAAACTTCTTGCAACAAAATTGTTTGCTCCAAGGTGAGATTTTCAAGGTCCAATTATGGCATCTCAATTAGGTCATCTAGACTAACCTCAATATCTAGTGAAAAAAAAAATTATTGCCTTCCTCTTTTTGCTAGGTGAAGAAGTTTTGTTGCTTGGCACTGCCTTGAGAGTTGGTGAAGGGGTGTCACCACTTGGTCCTACTTGTGAATCTGTGATCAAGACAACAATAATTTCACTTATTTGATCTTTATTTACAATGGTACAATACTATCTGATAAATGAGCTCTCCCCCTAAGTCTTATGACTTATGCCAATGAGTAATGAATAAAAAATGTAGAAAATGAATAACAACTCCATTTCAACTTTATTCAAATATATAATTCTCCATTTGACATCTCATTTTCCCTTTTTGTTTCACATTCCCCATTATTTTTTAATATTGATGACACTGTTGTTGGGGTGGAATGGGTAGAAGTAATCCATATTTTTCAAAGAATTCTTTATGAACTTTGGTAATCGTGGATAATGCATGATCCCACGTGGTTCTTGCTACCTCCAAAATAGTAATCAGCAACTATAATCTTGCAGCCAAATCAATTAAACTATCTACAACTAAAAGATTATGATCTTCTATGATAAGATCCTTGGCCATTTTCAGTTCTCTCTACATGACCTCCAAATGAGGTATCATCATTCTCATATTTTTGTTAGCTACCTAAATCTCATCCAATGTTCCTTGAGTATTCATTAGATTATTGTAGTGATTAATGCTTGTTGTTGCTAACTATGAAATAATTTTGTTGGATCTCTTCATCTTAGCCGATACTTTATTTATTTGTGCTTGAATATTGTTGGTGAATCTTGGCACATTTGACAAAATTGTGTAGAAATGTTGTACCTTCTAAATTAATTCAATCATAACTTGTACCATTTCTTCTTATAAATGGTTATCGAGACTTTTTCCACAACCTTAGTTTCAAATCTTCTCACCAATCAATCCATTAGTTTCTCATTTGACTCCATACTTCTAGCATTCACTTGATCAAATATATTTACAAGTTGGTTGATGATTGGTATATCTTCTTCAAAATTATGAATTTCAAAAGCATAAATAAAAACATGATTTACATCATATAATACTTGCTTTTTCTTATGCTCTCTTCTTACCTCTTCTTGTCTTTTCTTCTTCGTCAAAACTTCTTGCAACAAAATTGTTTGCTCCAAGGTGAGATTTTCAAGGTCCAATTATGGCATCTCAATTAGGTCATATAGACTAACCTCAATATTTGGTCAAAAAAAAATTATTGTCTTCCTCTTTTTGCTAGGTGAAGGAGTTTTGTTTCTTGGCACTGCCTTACGAGTTGGTGAAGGGGTTTCACCACTTGGTCCTACTTGTGAATCTATGATTGAGACAACAATAATTTCACTTATTTCATCTTTATTTGATTCTTTTCTTTCCACAATTTGAGGTTTTGAAACAATCTTATTATTTACACTTATTTCTTTCTCTTCACCATCTGCCTTTGAACTTGTGAGCCTTGACTACCTCAACCTCTAGAGTGTCATGAGTTTCAACACGTATAGGGGACATGTTTCCTTATGAAATCAGCACACCTAAAATTTCTTCACTTCTATAATCATCTTTGATGTTTATAGTGTTTGTCTTTTCTCTCTCCAAAAATACTCTTCCATAGCAACTTGCATTACTATTGCACAACTTCCTCTTTATTTAGTAAGATAAAAAAATGTTCTATATTTTGGAAAAATTCTTCTCTTATACTGCTCCAAAAATATGTCTTTTTTCTCCTAGGATAAATTAGACATTACTCTAACTAATGTGTCAATCCTTATCTTTTTCTCTTTGTTCTCTTCCATTTATCATATAGATCTTGACATATATGTTTCTTTATTTCACTAGGAGTTAGTTTGAAATTTAAGATCATTTCTACCATAGCCTCCTCAATTTTACTTCTTTCGTCATTATATAGTGTATCATATTTTACAAATCTGAAACTAGATCAACCTAGAGAATTCCTTATGTCTACACATACCTCATCAATAGACTTATATTTCCTCTTAGGTGGTCCCGATCTCCTTCTTTTGGTTCTAGGGGCACTGGGCTTAGTAGACTCTACTACTCTCTAATTTGCAAATTGCTCAACACTAGCAGCTACCCTGGTCCTTGGCTTGTTTTGTGGTGGAGTTGTCACTATTAGCTTCTTCTTTGTTCCTTAAGCCTTTTTTCTTGGTCACATGACAAAAACTTGGACATTTCCCTTGTCACCTTCTTCTTCTTCCTCTTCCTCATTACCACTATATCTTTCTTCATCTTCACCAAGACCATCTGTTAATTGTAATGGTTCTTTTCCATTGCCTAAGGTTCCTAGTTTAGCTTCTTGGTCTTCAATAATTTTCTTCCTTTTATTCTCCTTGGAAGCTATCATGATATTTATAGTTATTCTTGCTTTGGCTTCTTCATATCTATCAAAAGGTTTTCCTCAACATCTATCTCTTCTTTTAGTAGTACATTAATTTTTGCACTCACTACATCACTATTTATCTAGTATTCAAAATTTGTAAGCAAGCCTTCCTAGGCTTTACTACCTATACAAATGTGTTCTATTCAAAGAAAACATATGTCACTATAATATTTTGTGACCAACTCTTTAGGTATCCTCATTCTCTTTTTCATCCTTTTCCTAAATTCATCAAAGTAAGCATCTATTACCTTCTAAAAAAATTCTCCCAATTTAGGAATACAATCATTTATCTATCTTATCACTAGTTTGTCTTGCTCCCATACAAAATCACCAATACCATTAAAATATTTTTGGATATATAAGAATATACAAACAATCAGGGATATAAATTTACAAATTGAACTTTTTGCATTTCTTAAGGATGATATATTTTTGGCAATTTATAGTCTTTATAGCTTGGCAAGATCATACTCATGATATTTTATTACTATATTCCACACTTGATCCACAACCATACAAGACACACTTTTCAATCTGCTTGATTGATATAATTTGTTAGCTATGACCCTCACTAAAAATTCAATTAGTGGATCATGAATGTTTTTAATTGATAGATCATGTTCACTCCACTTGGCTCCTAGGTTTGCCTTAGTTTCTTCATGGCTCAAACATCACATGGTTTTCTTCTTTCTAGGGTTGGATAGCTCATAACCCTATGAATCATCTTCCTTGTGATCACCACTGGTCCATTCTATAGCCAATACTTCATGTCATGAATTCCACTTAAAATAACTTCTATACACTCAATTTTGAAATTTCTTAAGAATTCTAGGGCATGAGTTAACCCTTTCCTCTCATCAATTTGGAATTATTCCTTCAAGATTCCTTCATTGCACAGCTTCTCATAAGCTTTTTTTATTACACAATCTCCTCCTCCAATTTTATACATATAACAAATTTTGATATAATGGATTGTAATGAATTTAGGTGGTATCAAGGATAACATAACTATTGAGTCTCCTTTCATAGAAATCTAGAGAATAGAACAAAAATTTGGTGGAAGACAAGTCTCACTCTTCACTAGTTAGATTCTAATAACATCTTGAATCATTTTAGAGGTTGATGAAGCTGACATGTTCATAGTTAGGGTTTGAAGTTATTTCTTCTCTGGATACTCGACATAGTTCAGATCTTCACTTGTTCAAGTTTCTCATTCCAATCACTCTTAAAATTCTCTAGTTGCTAAAATTTTCAAATCTTTTTGTGCTCTTGAAAATATGAATGAAAGGTATGTGATAATGTCTTTGAAACTCATTATATACCTTATTTTGACTAATTTAGGGTCTCCATTAATGTTGTGTACTTAGGTGAGTGGAAGCTAGATGTCTTAGTCAATATTAATACCTTTCAACTAGGTCTTTGCATTACAACTTTGTCTCTTCCATGTCATTTTCTCTCTACAATTCTTCTTAAATGCTCATTCTATGTTGCAATGCTTGGTCAACATAGACAATTTTACTAACACTCAATAACCCTTCACAAATTTGTTCTTATGCATCTTCACTTATGCAGATATGGACTTTTGGCATGTTTTCATGTAAGGAACTCATGTATGATATGTCAATTACAGTTCCACACATACCTCTCTTTTTTAGTTTGAGATGACATGATCACCTTCTCCAATAGATTGGGGCCTCAGTTTCATTTTCTCTAGTATTTCCATCTTCTACTTTCTTTTTCCATTTTTGGTTCATCTCTTTCCTTATTTACTCAATGTCTAGTTTTCCTTCGCCTTTATCTTTTGTCTAGTTTTTTGAATGTACTTGAGTCCTACAATTCTTTCTTTGATGTCCAAACATGTGACATTTGGAACATGCATTGTTAAGTGCATAATTCTTCCTCTAATTCTTTTAGTAAGGTTTTGTCTATGATCTGCATTCATATGCTCTTTGCCCATACTTTTAACAATTATAGAAATATCCTTCAGATTTAGGTGTAGCAATTGTATTCCTTAGTCTTGAGCTACACTCATGTGTTTAATGTCCTTATTTCTTAGAAAAAAATAGTAACCAGCGAACTTAGGTTTAGAATTTTTGATATCATGTTTTCATCGACATATATTTTTTGTATGACTAAGTTTTCCATAGTGATAGCATGTTGGCTTGTCCTTTGACTTGGCAATCCTCAGTTCTCCATTATTGATTGATTATCTTTTCTTAGTACATGGATGACCTGACCCATTACAATAGCTAGATGAATTCATAAGTTCTTCAAAGTACTTTGTTTCCTCTTTTGGTTTATTCATTCTCTCCATGGATTCTTTCTTAGTTTTCAATTCATTCTTTAGGATGTCCTTTTGCGATTTGATATTTCCAATTTCCACATCCTTGTGATTCAAGTCCTAATTTGTAAGCATTAGTTGATTCATCATGTCCACTTGAGTGTTTTTGAGATTTTAACATCTGATATCCTTTCTTTAGGTCTAGTAGCCATTACTCTTTTGTCTTCTTCAACCATAGTCCTATCTTCTTTTGCTTTCTTCTTTTGTTCAATAACTTCACATAGTCTTACTGATTGGATTTCATTTTCTCTTTTTAGTCTTCTTATTTCTTCATTCAAGAGTTTGTTCTTGTCAAGTAGATCAATAGATGCTTTGTCATTTGGATTGATTTATTCAAACAATCCTTCGGTCTCAACTTCTTAACAGGAAAATTATTTTATCTAGATGACAATTTCCTTTCTCCTGGTTTGGGAATCCTTCAAATCTTGTCTTGCCTTCTCAAGTTTCTACATTATGAGTTGGATGTCAATCACCTAATTGCCAATAACCTTGTCCAATTTGAAAGCCTCCATCTCCAAGCTATTAGGCTTCTCTCAGAGAACCAATGTTCTGATACCAATTTTTGATTGATGGAGGTATAAATAGGATAAACTAGATATTGAGATGGGGTGTGAATTAGAATCTTAAACACTTAAAACATTTTACTAATTCATTCACATCTATCAATAAACTTGTGCATGTAAAACTTGTAATGTAAATGTAATGTAGCATATAAATTTGATAAATCACATGCATGAAAATAAAACATATAAGATAATATTTTTTACCTAGAAACCCTCCAAGTTGAAGGTAAAACTAGGGTGGGGATGACACCCACAAATCTTCACTATGTAGTGCCTGCCCCTAGTTTACATTTTTCGAGCTACATTTATGATATGTTTGCCAAACTCTTTTAGGCCAATTTATGTTTGATGAGTAGTATCATTATTTTAGAGATTATCAGAGGATGTTTACACTCAGTTTATTATATGATGAGATTACTTGGTACTCTATATTTCGTGCATGTATGATGATTATTCAATGGTTTCAGTTATCGATGATAATTAGTTAAATGGTTCATTATTCCATGTGTTTCTTATGGATACTTACCCCATACTGCATCTGTATGGTGTGCGTGTTGTTTTATTTATGTATGGTGTTTCTGATATGGTTAAGGAAGGGAGTCGTAGTCACCTGCTAGTCGGGATCTACACGATGCACCACTTCCTGCCATTGCCTGTTTAGCTTAGAATATTGTGTTTGTACATGCGTAGATTTTATGCAGGTTGCAGGTATCGGGTATCGACTTCCCTGAATTGTCAGGATGAGCGTACCCTATCGCACTGTCTCAATGGTAAGAGAGGGGAGATAAACTCTTAAGTCCAAATCCTAAACCCTTTAGCCAATTGTCCTAATTGATAATTAGGACAAGTATCTGAGTTAAGTACCCTCCGAATGCATCAAATGATGTAATTTGGTGATTATAACCCTTCTGTTTGATTTGGTATGTATTTTTCTATGATGGGTTTTCGTATGTTGCTTTTTGAGTCCTTGGTGTATTTTCTATTAATTAAGTCTAATTTTTTTTTTAAAAAAAAAAAAAAAGGACTAATTAATGATTTAATTTAATAAGGAATTATTATGATATCTTTATATTTAATTAATCAATTAATTAATTAAATAAAAGAATTAAAGTTGGAAATTAAAGTTCAAGATATATTTAGAACAGGATAATATTTATTTAATTTAATAATAATATATTTGGAGTTCATTTTTAAATAAATGCTAAATATTATTGTTATTTAAATTAATTAAATATGTTATCAATTAGGTTCTAAAATAAATTAAAAAGTTGAAAGATATAAATTTATTAAGAATTCTTGATCGCATGATCTAATCATGAGTTAAATATAAGAATTAAATTAAAAGATTAAATTATAAAAATTAATAATGTTATTTTAATTTCTTAAAAGTGCACATAAGATTTAAAGTAATAAATTAATTAAGAATTAAAGTCAAGTGAAATTTTAAATAAAGTTATTTTATAATTCAACTTAATGTGCATGAAAGTTGAATGCAAAAGAATTAGAAAAGATAATAAAAGTTAATTTGAGTTAACTGAGTTGTGCAAAGAGTCTTCTCAGGTAAACGCACAATTAGTGCCCCGAATTGAGGAGAATTTGCTTATCACAACTTTGGGGGTTCATTTTCGGGGGATACGAATTTGGACGAGAATTAGGAGGAAGACAATTTTTGGAAGCAAATTTCAGAAGGCTGACACGAAGAAAGTCTCGAAGGAAAAGGTTATTGAGAGGAGCGAATTCGCATACAGTTTTCTGGAGGTTGCATAATAGCATCAGGATCAGGTAGGGTCTTGTGTTTTTTATCCATTAAATATGCAATTATCCCTTCCTGCCTTCTTCGTGTCTGGGATTTGAAGATCTGAATTCTCTGTGATAAAATTTTTAAGCTTTCAATCTTGTGAAGCTATTAATTCTTCGTCAATAATTTCTGTATCCATGGACTGGATGAATTAATTAGAACCCTTGTTTTCTTGATTTAAGAAATTAAGATCTAATTTGATAAGGGTTTTGTTTTAATGAAATTGAAAAGTTCTAGATAAATAAATTTAAAAAAAAATAAATATATATATATATATTTTTATATTTTTCATATTTACCCTTTTGAAGAAATTGCTTTATATAAAAAAAATAAAATAAAATAAAAAAAGAATTTAACAAAATTATTTTTGTTAAAATAAAATTTATTTTATTGTTATTAGAATTAAATAAAAATCATATATATAAAAAATATATTTTTAAAAAAAATAAAAAAGTATATATATTAATGTTAGTGGGGGGGAGGGAATTACCCCGTACCCGCCCCCACTGTTGGCGCAAGTCGACAGTACCTGCGTCGCAGGTACTGCGATGGCAGGTATAGAGTACCTGCCGCCGCAGGCCCTGCGACCGCAGGCCTGCGGCCAAAGCCGACAGGCTATAAACGTTTTGAAGATTTCATTTTTTATATATTTTTTTTTTTATATATTTTTTTTTAATTATTAAAAAAAAAATGAATTTTATTTAATTAAAAATTTTAAATAATAAAAATTATAATATATTTAATTTTTATAATATATTAAACTTTTTAAATATTTAATAAATAAATATTAATTGTATAAAAATAGTTGTAGATTTTAATTTTGTTTAAATATTAATAAAATTAAACATTTAGTAGTGGGATTAAAATAAATAATTAGATCTAATAAATATTGATTAATTTAATTAAAATTAGTTTAATTAAGTTAATTAATAATGAATGTTATTTGACTAAATTATAAATTTGGATATTGATTTAATGTAAATTATTATAGAACTGGGTTATTCGAAAAAGGGTAGTTGTGAAAACTTTGTTACTTGAATTCGACATTAAACTAAATCACAAACCTTACCTTAACTTAAATAATATACTTTCAGATCCAATCTCTGAGACTTTGATGTTGTCTTTATACTTTGAATGTTTTGGGGTGGTTTAGCGTTGACCAGTTCAGGTTGTTACCAGAGGCTCGGGGTTTTGTGAATGTGATGTCTTGATGATTTGGTCTCGATCTTTCTTAACCTGACCATGGTAATGTGATGAAGTGCTCTATGACATGATTGTGTTTACTGTTTGTGATTGCTTTCCAGTTCCTTGTGTGAAGCTGAGATGTATGTATTTGAGAATACCTAACTTAACCATTTTTGAGTCTCGATCAGTTATATTTGATAACCATTTCTAAGTCTCGATCAGTTATACTTGTATTACTTTCTGGTTGCTCATTAGAGAACCATTGGATTTTGTGACTTATCATTGATGCCTTCAGTTGCTGATAGAGAACTGTCATGATTACTTGATTACTATTTGATGTTATCTGTTGCTCATGAAGAACTGATATATTTTGTGGATTATCTTTTTATGATATTTTCAGTTGCTCGCATAGGACTGAGATGGTTTTATTATGATTCTTTGATTTATGAGTTCATGAGCTAGGGTAGGTTATCTATGTGTAGAGTCGGGAAGTGGCTTGCAATGGGGGTCGGAGCCCTAAGAGGCTGCCTTGAGAAACCCATTGTAAGTCATTTTTAATAAGTGAAAACATTTACACTAAATGAGAGAAAATGAACCTAACAAGATAATTGTATGTTCTCTCCCATGCCATGAGTGCTAGTACAGACTAGGATGGGGTAGAGAGGACGCTTGGTTACGACCTTGCATTCCATAGTATGCCTCGTCAGTACGAGAGGATACTAGTGGCCGCAGGATCAGTAGGGACCCGGGATTCCTAAGGGATTGCTCGGGTAACTTCTACATGACTTTTGCGATGACACTTTCCCGCTTGCATATTAGGTTTCCTACGTGTCTTGTGGTACCTCTGGGATTTAGATGTCGATCTTTTTAGGAACCCTTGAGTTAGCATACTGATAGGATTTCCTGGACTTAGAGAGTATTTATGATTATAGGTTTTGTTATCCTATTTTGGGACTTGAGACTATCTCCTCAGCGCGGTGGGAGTGGACCATTTAGGTTCCACGCGGTCGGGTGGTAGTGCTTTTACTCTTACCATTGAGATCCGTTCTGTGGTCACCGTGGCTAGAGTTTTCGTGATTGGCATTTACCTTCACTATGTTCTTGGATTATTATGATGGATGGTTAGATTTTATGATAGATGTTTTATCATTATGGATGTATGGATGTATCATGTATGGTGAATAGTTTCATATATTTTTACTGTACTTTGTATCATGGATTTGAGGATGTTGTATCTTGATCTTTACATATGTATATTCTTTTAAGCCTTTCATACCCTGTGACATGTACAGTGGATGAATGAGCATTCCGAATTAATTTGCCAAGGAGCATTCGGAACAAATGTATATTATGGACATTGGAGTTTCTGATTATTCTTTTATATGTATGTGTTAGTTGTTAGACTTAGAATTAATTAAATTTAAACGTAACTCAACGTCTTGGGATCTTTAAGAAATGTAACTTGCAATGTATGTTTGTCGATGATTACATGTTATTGCTTCTGCTACTATTTGTTTGATGTGTATGTCATACTTTCTTACTTAAAAAAAAAAATGTTTAGCAAACTTAGTGAAACTTTAGGTTAATTCTTTTGGATCCCTTGGCGGGGCGTTACACACTACTACAATAATAAAATTGAATAGTTAAGGTTACAATGTTTGATTATAATATATGATCTACCCTATGAGGAATCTATCATGTTAAAGGCTTAAGATGCTGCTAGGTCTCACCTTGCTAGAGGATTTAACACTTACAAAAAATTAAGGACTCTTTTAGGAGATTTACAAAGATCTGTTAAGAACACTCTATTAAGAGAATTACCCTAATTCAAGTTGATTAAAATTGATATAGTACCCAACTCTCAATTTCTTTGTAAGTTGATTTTGAGTCTTCTCCTTGCTAACTGTTCATGTCCTTTGACCTACTATTACTTGTATTTCTCTTTCACTTCACTTCTTATGAATAGATCACTTTCTCTATTAGATGATAATAGAACCCTTCACTAACTTTTGATATATTCTCAATCGTTGAGCACACAACATAGTGATCTGAGATCTATGTCATGTATTTGTTTTGTAACAACCTCTGCATAGATTAAATTTATTGTGACAACCTCTACAACATTTAAATATTCCTTCCAAGTCGGTCTAATAATCATATTTCCTAAAACTCTATTCCATTCTTGACTTTTATGTAAACTTTGCATTGCTTGGTCTTGACTATTTCCTTATGCTTGGTATTGTTGTTTCATGGTCTATATTACTCTTCTCATGCTTGGAATTTATTATGCTTGACACACACTATGTAACTCAATACTTGCATGCTTGATACTTTCTTGATCGTTAATGAGCTTGGCTTGTATAGAAAATGTTTTGTGATCATAAAATTACTCGGCTTGTATAGAGCTTGGTACATACTCGCTTATGTATATGATTCAACCTTTATAGAGTAGCTCGATCACAATGATGACCCTCTAACTCTACCTTGTAAATGACTAAGAGGTTGACACTAATAGAAAACAATGGTTAGAGATACCAAAACTTATGGTACATGATTGACTAGTAAATTTGTATATATTGACATTTTTCAAAATTTAGGGCCAAAGTGTTGTTGGCACTAGTATTGATCCCCCAACCTAATTTTATGCCACATTAAAAATTCCACGAGTATGTATCAATGTATTTATTTAAATTAATACATCTATTTCTAATGTAATCATATGAAGGGTTACCTCAACTCTATTGTCTATGTGCATTAGTTTTTTGGTGGACCATCAACTTTCACTTTGGACTTTGAGCGTGGACATGATACCACTCATGTAGAGGTATATTTTTTTACATGTTAATTTGATTCAATTTAATATTTTTATTAATAAATTAATGAATAATTAATTGATTTTCTGTATTACATGATCACATGTAGAGTGAGAGTGGTCATGGTCATGTTGATTTGGGGTTACCTTGCTTTTAGATGACTTCGTTTTCCTTAGAGGTATATGCATGTACTAATGCATTTTAATTGGTATGTCTATAGTACACTATTTTACACATGAATGTGTGATGTCTAATAGATTTACATACATGTGCAATAGGTAAATGTTGCACCTTCAACAATGACACCACACAATAAAGGGCATGGTGCTAAATTCACAAAGGTACCCAATTTTTTTTTAATTGATGATGTACTATAAGAAAATATGCATATTCTTTATAATTGCATTTGATTCTCATGTTGTATAATTTTCAGCTATTAACATTAGAGAATCCTCCACACCTTTGTTAGTCTATTGATCAAGAAGTCACTATTGTAGTTGCTAGTTTTGAGCCATTGACTGAGCTACAAAAGAGTTTGAAATTTTTTATTTTTTATTTACAATTTAGTTAGTGATGATTTTGATAACTTTTGTAGATTCTTATTATTGTTGATCATTGACATACCCCTAAGGTGGATGTAGAGAGGGATTATCAACTAGTGGTAAGAAAAACTATTATTTTATGTGTACGTATATTTCATTTTTTATGTACAATAATTATTGATTCACATATACATTTGATTATAACATGTTGATTTACATAAAAGTCTACACCAATGGACTAGAAAATGTGTTCAAAAGACCCCCTCATCCACAGTATCTCCTCTACAAAATGATCAAAGAAAGCTAGGGATTTTTTTGTTGGAAACAATTGGTTAATTGTGTATTATCTTTGATGTTACACAAAATTTCATATCTTTTTCAGTGAGTGTATGATGAGCTCACTTGGGTGATGAAGAAAATTTCCTATTTCTACTCAGAATTCTAGAGTTTGCCAAGTTCAAAAGACAATTTCTACCGAGTTTACTTGGGTGACAAAGAGAAGTTCACAGAAGATTGAGTGTTAAGCAAGCTCACTTGGTTAATGAAGGAAAAGTTAGATGGAACTAGTGTTAACCAAGCTCACTCAATTACCAAAGGAACTTTGTAAAGATGTAGTGCTAATAAAGTTCACTTGGTTAACATAGGCAAATCATTTCCAAGTTAGTGTCTACCAAGTATGGTTCACTAACAAAGGATTTTCTTATTTTGGCATATAGAGTTCATTATATTTGTTTGTTCATTCTAGCCAAATAAGGAGATGAATATTAATTATTCTAAGTTGTATTGAAGTTGACTTGATAATTCGTATGATATAAATATAAGGTCAAGTTTAGGATTGAATGTGTGCAAGAGAATTGAAGAATTGAAGATTCTTAAAGGAAGCAAATTAGAAGGATAAGCATAATATCCTTATGGAGTTGCAAAGATACATTCGATTAGAAAGGATCACATATACAAGCTAGAATTGAAATTTTTAATTAGTAATTTAGTTGCATTAAAAATTAGGTCATCACATTGTTACTCTCTAACCCTTGTAGTAGTGATCTATATCTCTTAATAGAGTTAGCTTAACATCTCTTTGTAAATACTCTAACAAGGTGGCATTTTTAGATTGAAGTGTCTAAAGACCTCTAACAAGGCCACTCCTAATAGGATGATTAAATCCTCTAACAAGGTCACACCTAATAGTGTATTTTGTAACTTTTAAAAGGGTTGGCTCCTAACAAGGCTCACTTTAGAAGAGTGAAAATTAGTAATTAGTTGCAATTGGTGATTTCTCCCAAATTGGGTTTCCATGTTAAATCTTGGTGTCACTTGTGTTCATGCTATTTATTTCATATATATGAAACTAAGTTAAGTATGGTTAATCAAAAATAATAATAATATCTTAATTTTTACATGCTAAGCATTTTCCAAGTTACAGTTGCTATTTTAGTGCTTACCTAGTTACAACAATTGCTAGTATAAAGTGAGTTCCTGTGTGTTTGTTGAGCATTAGTATTATTAGTGAAGTTTATGTTCTATGTTGACATGTAAGGGATCTAAGATATATTTTAGTGGTAACTAATTCACCCCTCCCCTCTTAGTTACTCCTCTTATATTTCCAACAATTGGTATTAAAGCTTCTTAGTGCTTGTAGAGAAGGTTTTAAGGACCTAAGTTAAAGATTAGGATGTCTTACAAAAGGGATATCTCCAAGCTAAATAGAGATAAATTCAAGGTATGATAGGAACTCATGAGGCTATACTTGGAAACCATTAGATTTTTAGGGCTAAAGTATCTAGACACCAAATATGTGACACTTGTTGGAACTATGACTTTTGAAGAAATTGCAAAGAAGAAGAGTCCCAACATTATGATGATTGATATTGTTTCATCGCTTAAATATGCCAAATTTGATAAAGTCAAAGAATTTGGAACTACTCATGAAATTTGGATCAAGCTAAATCCATCTATGGAGTAGATCATAATGTAAGAAGATCTAAAGCTAAAAGTTTTAGAGGACAATTTGATCAAATAAAGGTGAGAGGATGATGATAACATTGCAAAGTACAATGAGAAAATGAAAGCTAGTATTTGTGCAATCAAAGCTTCAAGAAGGAAGGTTGAAGATGAAATATTGGTAAGTAAGTTTCTCAAAACACTTCTTCCTATATATAAAATCAGAGTATTAGCAATATAAGAAATGAGATGCAATCCAAAGAGTGATATATCATTAGATGTAATAGTTGGAAGATTGATAGCATTTGAGCTAGATAACTATGATAATTATGTTCTTAGTTCTAGCAATCTTGAGTCTACATTTGAAGCCAAGTCGTCACTCAAAAAGAAAGTCAAAAATTCAAAAACTAAACAATTTGAAAGTGAAGAGGAAGATAGTTTTGACAAAGATCTTGAAACTATTGAGGCATTACTTGAAAAAATGTATCCAAAGGAAAAGGAAAGTGCAAAGGAAAAATTCCTTTGATTTGTTTCTCTTGTAAAGAAGTTGGACATATTGTTGCAAGATGTCCAAACTAAGAAGACAAAGATGAAAAGAACACAACAAGTACAAAAGCAAGAAGGATTTCAAGAACTTTAAAGAATATAAGGAAAAAGGTAAGAAATAATATTTTATAGCTAAAGATTTAGATAGTAGTGAAGATGATGAAATGGTCTATATTTCTATAAAAGATGAATCTGATGATGAAGGAGAAAAAATAATGCTTATCTCTCATGTTAGCAAAAATGATATGTGGATTATTGATAGTGGCTAATCACATCATATGATTGGTGACAAAAAAATTGAACATATGGAACACTATGATGGTGGTAGTGTGAGATTTGGAGACAATGACCCATGTTGCATAAAGGGAAAAGGTGTTTATCACTAACCAATAAACTTAGATGTGGTAATGCTTACTAGGTTAAAGGACTAAAGCATAATCTATTGAGCATGGCATAGTTGAATAACATTGGATTCAAGGTAGAATTCATGAATGGGAAGGCCAAGCTACTAGATGGAAAAGGAAATCTGGTTGTGTCTGGTAACCAAACAAAAGGTAACATATTCTACCTAGGTCTCACTGAAAGTTCATGTTTATTGCTCAAGTAGAAGAAAGTTGGTTATGGCATAAAAGGTTGTCATGTGAACTTTGATAATCTGATCAAGATCAACAAAAATAAAAGACTGAGAGGTATTCCTAATATGAGGAAACACAATATGGGCCTATGCAAAAAATGTCAAATTGGTAAGATGGGAAATACAAGTTTCAAAAGAAAAATCTATCATTCTGAAGAAGTCTTGGAGCTAGTTCGTACAAATTTATGTAGACCTATTTGAATTGAGAATTATAGTGGAGATAATTATTTTATTCTTTTTGTTGATGATTATTCTACAATGATGATTGTAATGTATCTTAAAGATAAGCCTAAAGCATTTCAAAAGTTTAAGTGGTATCTAGAAGGAGTAGAAAAAAGAAGTGGAAAGAAGTTGAAGTGTTTGAGATCAGACAGAGGTGGTGAATTCATTGTTGGATACAATTATTAATTGTGTATTGTCTTTGATGTTACACAAATGTCATATCAGCCATTAGACAGTTTCTACTGAGCTCAGATGGTTAGCAAAGCAATTTATAGTGACTACCGAGTGTTCTTGAACATTACACAGTAAGCTAGCTCTTACCGAGCTCACTCAGGCATCAAAGGATTTTGTAGCAGAAAGTTAATGTTAACTGAGCTCCCAAGGTTAACAAAGGGAAAGTCAATATCTACCGAGGTCACTCAGTCATTGAAGAAAAAGTTAGCTTTTACCGAGCTCACTCGGTGAGCGAAGGAAGGTCAATATTTATTGAGTTAACTCAGTCTCTAAAGGAAGTTGCAAGGTTTGCAGTGTTTACCGAGCTTCACTTGGTTAACACTAGGGAAACCATTCTAGAGCAGTGGTCATCGAGCTGGGTTGGGTAGTGAAGAATTTTATTATTCTAAAGAATTAAGTTTAATTGTTTTGTGCAATGTTTGCAGCCGACTGATTTAATATTTTTAGTTTTTGTAACTTGTAATTGAGTCGACTTGACAATCTACAAGGTATATATGAAAGGTCAAGTTGTGAATTAAAAAATGTAAGAGGGTGGATGCATAAGAGTGCAAATGTATGAATGTAAATGGAATAAGTGAATATTGAAGATATGAGTGAATGTTGTGAAAGGATTAGATATCCTTAAGGAGCTACAAAGTTGTATTCGATCAATGAGGATCTAGTGAAGTAGAACAAAGATCTATATTCAACAAAGATAAGTTGCATATATTTCAAATCACTTCATTGTTGCTTTCTAATCATTGTAACAGTGATTCAAATCTCTTAACAAATTTGGTTTAACAACCATTTTGTAAATCCTCTAACAAGGTGACAATTCAATTGAATTGTTCTTAAGACCTCCAACAAGGCCACTCCTTACAGGGTGATTAAATCCTCTAATAGGGTCACACCTAATAGTGTGTTTTGTAACCTTTAACAGGGTTGGCTCCTAATAGGGCTCACTTCAAAAGAGTAAAAATTGGTAACTAGTTACTTGGTGGTTTTTCCCAAATTGGGTTTCCACGTTAAATCTGGTGTCTCTTGTGTTTATGTTATTTCCTTTATGCATGCATGTTAATCACTTTAAATGCTAAAGAAGCTAATAGAACATCTATCAAGTTTTGGCATTTATTTGTATGGTTACCGAGTATCAGCAGCAACTATATTTTAAGACATCTAAGGATCTGTGAATTTATTTTTGTGGTAACTAATTCGCCCATCCCCTCTCAATTACTCCATCTCTATTTCCAACAATTGGTATCAGAAGTTTTGGTGCTTGTAGGATAAGATTTCAAGGATCTAAGTTAAAGATTAGGATGTCTTATTAGAGGGAAATTCCAAGACTTAACAGGGACAACTTCTCAGCATGGCAAGGGTTGATGAGACTTCATCTAGCTTCTATTGGAGATACAGGACTAAAATACCTTGATGAAAAATATGCAGAACTAGCCAGTACACTATCTATCAATGATATTGCTGAAAAGAAGACCCATAACATTATGATGATAGATAGCATCTGCTCTGAGATATGAAGAATTTGATGATATCAAGGACTACAAATCTACTTTTGAAATGTGGGAAAAGCTGAAAGAGATCTATGGAGGAGATGATAATGTTAGCAGAGCCAAATCAGAAAGTTTGAGAGGACAATTTGATCAAATGAGGATGAGAGAGGATGAAAACATTGCAAAATATGTTGAAAGAGTCAAAGCATGTGTCAATGCAATTAAAGCATCTGGAGGAGATATCAAGGAAGAGACAGTCATAAGTAAAGTTCTCAGAACTCTACTTCCCATTCATGCAATTAGAGTTTCTGCAATTCAAAAAAGAAGATGTGAAGCAAATCATAAGATAAATCTAGAGGCTATAGTTGGAAGATTGACTACATCTGAACTAGACAACTTTGATAACTATGTTCTAGCTTCCAAGAACATTGAATCAGCATTTGAAGCCAAGCTTTCACTCAAGTAGAAAGGCAAAAAGAAAAAGGAATCTCAGTCAGATAGTGAAGATGAATCAGACCAAAGTTTAGACAGTGATCTTGAAGAAATAGAAGCCCATCTAGCAAGAAAATACTCTAGAGGCAGAGGAAAATACAAAGGTAAAGTACGTCTAATTTTTTTTTCATGTGAAAAAGTTGGTCATATTGCTGCTAAGTGTCCAAACATGCAGAATAAAGATGAGAAGAAAGGATACAAGTTCAATGGCAAGAAAGACTTCAGATCATTCAAGGATAAAGGTAAGAAAACATTTTTTATGGCTAAAGATTCTAATGATTCTAATGATGAAGAAGAAGATGAAATTGTCTACATTGTTATGAAAGATGAATTTGATAATGATGAGGAAATGGCACTCATTTCTCATATGAGCAAAAATGATACATGGATCATAGATAGTTGTTGTTCTCATCACATGACTGGTGACAAAACTAAGTTTGAATACTTTGAAGACTATGATAGTGGCAGTGTAAGATTTGGTAATAATGAACCTTGTTGTATAAAAGGAAGAGGGAGAATCTCTTAACCAAAGAACTTATATGTGATAATGCCTATTGGGTAGAAGGACTAAAGCATAATTTGTTAAGTGTGGCACAACTACTCAATAATGGATTCCAAGTAGAATTCATGCATGGTAAAGCAAGATTGCTAGATGGCAAAGGAAAGCTAATTGGATCAAGTACTCAAACTAAAGCTAACTTGTTCTATCTTGAACTCGATGAATGTTCATGTTTCATTGCTCAAATTGAAGAAAGTTGGTTATGGCATAAAAGGCTGTGTCATGTAAATTTTGATAATTTGGTAAAGATAAGCAAATTCAAGAAAGTAAGAGGCATTTTTAACATAAAGAAACCTGAGGTCGGTCTATGCAAAAATTGTTAGATTGGTAAAATGGGAAAAACCAGTTTTAAAAGTAAAAACTATCAGTCTGAAGATATATTAGAAATTGTGCACACTAATTTATGTGGACCCATTGGAATTGAAAGCTATTATGGAGAAAAATTCTTCATTCTTTTTGTTGATGATTACTCAAGAATGATGACAGTCATGTATCTAAGAAACAAATCAGAAGCATTTGAAAAGTTCAAATGGAATTTGGCTAGAGTAGAAAAGGAAAGAAGGAAAAGATTAAAATGCTTGAGGTTAGACAAAGGTGGAGAATTCATTTCACATGAGTTTAATAACTTTTGCATTGAAAGAGGAATCGAAATACAGGTATCAGCCCCTAGAATACCCCAACAAAATGGAATAGCTGAAAGAAGGAATAGATCCATCATGGATTGTTCAAGAACTTTAATGATTGAAAAGAGCATTGCTATCAAATACTAAAAGGAAGCTATCAGCACTGCAATTCATACCCCGAACTAAGTACAGCTGAAGAAAGACTCATTCAAAACTCTCTATGAGTTATGGTATGGCTATAAACCTAATGTAAGTTACCTTAAAGTATTTGGAAGTAAATTTTACATTTTGAAAGAATCTAGAAAAGGAAAATTTGATGTGAAAGGTGACGAAGGTATATTCTTTGGATACTCATGCAAAAGTAAGGCATATAGATGGTTGAACTTGTCTACTCACAAATTCATAGAAAGTGCACATGTCAAAGTTGATGAGTTTGCAGAAAGGATTGAAGAAGAAAGCAAAAGGGAACTAGAAGATTATAAAAAGTTTTTCTTCACTAAACCTAATACAGTACCAGTTACATCAGAGAATCAAGAATCTTCTACTCCCAAGTCATCTATAACGGAGTTACAGGAAGTTCAAATCAAGCCATAGAAAAATGAGTTAAATTCAGTGTCTCTGAGTCTGAAGGACCCGAGCCAACATCTACTGAGCAAATATCTACTAAGCCAGAATAGACAGAACCTAAAGTTGAAATGCAAGAGGATAATAATGAAATTCATTCAAAAGGCAAGGAACCTATATTAGCTAAGTATGTCAGGAGACATCTTTCAGTAGATCAGATCATAGGAGATTAATTTGAAGGAACCATGACAAGAAATAAGTTGAAAGGTACTTGTTTACTTGCTGATTTTGAACTTAGAAATATCAAAGATGCATTGGGAAATGATAGTTGGATTGAGGCTATGAATGAAGAGATAGTGCAGATATAAAAAAAAAGGACATGGATTCTTGTACTTAGACTTAAAGACAAAAATGTAATTGGAACTAAGTGGGTATTCAAAAACAAGTTGGATGAAGATGGTAAGGAATCAAGAAACAAAGCTAGACTAGTATGCAAAGGATATGCTCAAGAAGAAGGAATAGACTATGGAGAAACTTTTGCTCCTGTTGCAAGATTGGAAGGAGTTAGAACCTTACTTGCATATGTTGCATTCAAAAGATACAAAGTTTATCAGATGGATGTCAAGTCAGCATTCCTCAATGGTATACTGGATGAAGAAGTTTACATTGAACAACTTGAAGGTTTTGTTGATCTAGATAAGAAGAACATGGTCTGCAAATTACACAAGGCATTGTATGGTCTGAAACAAGCCCCTAGAGCATGGTATGAAAGATTGCATAACTATCTTATTGAGATTGGTTTTCAAAGAACTAATGATAACAGTAGCTTGTATATAAAGGAAGGACCAAATAATAAGATTGTCTTGGTAGAAATATTTGTAGATGATACTATTTTCACAGGGAATGATGATCTTTGCAAAGAATTCTAAGAACAAACGAACAAAAATTTGAAATTTCTATGTTTGGAGAGATCAAATTCTTTGTTGGTCTTCAAATTCAATAGAATAAAAATGGTATCTACATCACTCAATCGAAATACATCAAAGAGATATTGAAAAAGTTTGGAATGGAAGATTGTAAAAAAGTTGGGACTCCTATGTGTACCGGATTAAAACTTACCAAGGAAGATGAATCAAAAGAAGTAGATCAAACGTTGTATAGATCCATGATTGGAAAGTTATAGTATGTAGTTCATACTAGGCCAAATATTGCCCTTGCAGTTGGTATTGTAGCAAGATTTTCAACAAAACCAAGAGAAAATCACATTATGGCAATCAAAAGAATAATGAGATATTTGAAAGGAATTGAAGAGTATGGTTTATGGTATAAATTTGGAGGTAATTTAGATTTGAAAGTGTTTACTAATGCTAATTGGGCAGGAAACCTTGATGACAAAAAAAGTACAAGTGGAGGTGCATTCTTTCTTGGAAAGAGGTTGGTTTCTTGGACAAGCAAAAAGCAGAATTGTACATCCCAATCTACAGCAGAGGCAGAGTATGTTGCTGCAGCAGTAAATTGTTCTAATATTATTTGGTTTAAACAGCTGTTGGAAGGCATGAAGGTGGAAATCAAAGAACTAGTTGTTATGTTTTGTGATAATACAAGTGTAATCAACATATCTAAGAATCCAGTGATGCATTCCAAAACCAAGCACATTGCAATAAATATCATTTTGTCAGAGAATTGGTGCAAGATAAGGAGATCATATTGGATTATGTTCATACAAAGGAACAAATTGCTGACATATTCACAAAACCATTACCTAAGGATGCATTCTTGTATCTAAGAGGTAAGTTAGGGGTCACTCCCCTATCTGAAGTTCACTAAAATGAAGTTTTAGTGATGCATCAACTCATACCAGGTTGAAGATCTATCAGTTGATGCAGCATAATCAGGAAATATTGCATATGAACCAGTACTAAAAGTACACTGAAATTCATTTGAGTTGAGTTGTCTTTGGCATGTGTTGTCAAACAGGGAGAGTTTTACTGTCATATCTCTCTAAAATTTGTTTAAGATAAAAAGTTTGCTATGTAATTTATTCATAGAGGAAGATTACTATAAGAGGGAGAGTTTTCTATCTTAGAAGGAGACTTGTTATGTTGACATATTGTGTTGCCATATAAGAGAAAGACTTGTTTTCAAATTTCATTCTGATATGACATGTTGTGTTGCCATCAATGCCAAAGAGGGAGATTGTTGGATACAATTATTAATTGTGTATTATCTTTGATGTTACACAAATGTCATATTAGCCATTGGACAGAGTCTACCGAGCTCAGATGGTTAGTAAAGCAATTTATACTGACTACCGAGCGTTCTTGAACATTACATAGTAAGTTAGCTCTTACCGAGCTCACTCAAGCATCAAAGGATTTTGTAGCAGAAAGTTAATGTTAACCGAGCTCCCAAGGTTAACAAAGGGAAAGTCAATATCTACCGAGTTCACTTGGTCATCGAAGAAAAAGTTAGCTTTTACCGAGCTCACTCGGTAAGCGAAGGAAGGTCAGTGTTTACGGAGTTAACTCGATCTCTAAAGGAAGTTGCAAGGTTTGGAGTGTTTACCGAACTTCACTTGGTTAACACTGGGGAAACCATTCTAGAGTAGCGGTCACTGAGCTGGGTCGGGCAGCGAAGAATTTTATTATTCTAAAGAATTAAGTTTAATTTTTTTGTGCAATGTTTGCAACCGACTGATTTAATATTTTCAGTTGTTGTAACTTGTAATTGAACCGACTTAACAATCTACAAGGTATATATGAAAGGTCAAGTTGTGAATTAAAAAATGTAAGAGTGTGGATGCATAAGAGTGTGAATGTATGAATGTAAATGGAATAAGCGAATATTGAAGATATGAGCGAATGTTGTGAAAGGATTAGATATCCTTAAGGAGCTACAAAGTTGTATTTGATTAGTGAGGATCTAGTGAAGCATAACAGAGATCTCTATTTCCAACATTCATTTCTATTGAATTAAATGAATTTTGCATTGAAAAAGAAATTAAAAGACAAGTATCAGCCCCTAGTACAAAACAACAAAATGGTATAGCTAAAAGAAGGAATAAATCCATCATGCATTGTGCAAGAAATTTGATGATAGAAAAGAATGTTGCAATCAAATACTAGAAGAAAGCAATTAGTATTGTAGTGCATACCTTGAACAGAGTCCAGCAAAAGAAAGATGGCATCTATATTACTTAATCCAAATTTATCAAGGAGATACTAAAGAAATTTGGAATTAAAGATTCAAGACTAGTTGGAACACCTATGTCTATTGCACATAAGTTTTTTTTTAAATGAGGATTCCAAGGAGGTAGATTAGATCATATAAACATTAATGATTGGAAAATTGCAATATGCAATGCATTCAAGGCCTAATATTTCATTAGTAGTTGGTATGGTGGAAAAATTCTTAGCAAATCCTAAAAAAATCACATGATGGCAATCAAGAGAATCATGGGGTATCTAAAGGGTACTAAAGACTATGGATTATGTTACAAGAAAGGAGACAATTTGGATTTGAAAGCCTTCATAGATGTTAATTGGGAAGGAAGTGATGATGATAGGAATATCACTAGTGGTGGAGAATTATTTCTTGGTAAGAGACTAGTGGCTTGGAAAAGCAAGAAGTAGAACTATATTTCTTAGTCTACAATAGAGCCAAAATATGTGGTAGCAACAATTAATTTTTCCAATGTTGTTTGGTTTAAAAAACTATTGGTAGGTATGAAGACAGAAATCAAGGATCTAGTGGTTATCTTTTGTGATAATATTAGTGCAATTAATATATCAAAGAATCTTGTGATGCATACCAAAACCATCTACATTACTATAAAACATATTTTTTTGAGAGAATTGGTGCAAGATAAAGAGGTAAGATTTGAATATGTGAATATCAAAAAACAAATTGTAGACAAATTCACTAAGCCATTACCTATGTATGCATTTTTGTATCTAAGAGATGAGCTAGGGGTCATTCCCCTATCTGAAGTTCACTAAAATAAGTTTAGTGATGCATCAACTAGAGCATGTTGAAGATCGATCAGTTGATGCAATATTGAAAAGGGAATATTGCATATGAATTAGTACATGTGGTAAATTGATATTCACTAAATATTGTCTTTGGCATGAGATGTCAGAGAGGTAGATTTTGTTGCCATATCATAGAAATTTTATAAAGAAGAAGAGTATACATTTCACATAAATTTTATATGAAAATGTCAGAGAAAGAAGAATGAACTTGGGTTGATATCAAAGAGGTAGAGTTTTCTATCATAAGAAGATGTTGAAGATAGAATTTGTTGAAAAAGGGAGAAACTAAAGGCAAGGGGAGTTATAAATGGAGTAAAATTTCATTGAATTATGACATGTTGTGTTTCCATCAATTCCAAAGAGGGAAATTGTTGAAAAAAATTAGTTAATTGTGTATTGTCTTTGATATTACACAAAATGTCATATCTTTTCCATTTAATGTATGTCAAGCTCACTCGGGTGATGAATATAGTTTCTTGTGTATATTGAGCATTCCAAAGTTTTCCAAGCTTAAAAGACAATATCTACCAAGTTTACTCGAGCGACAAAGAGAAGTTCACAGAAGATTGAGTGTTAACCAAGCTCACTCAGTTAATAAAGGAAAAGTTAGATGGAACCGTTGTTAACTAAGATCACTTGGTTACCAAAGGAACTTTGTAAAGATTTAGTTTTAGTCAAGTTCACTTGATTAACATAGAAAAATTATTTTTGAGTTAGTGTCTACCAAGAAGGGTCAGCTAACGAACAATTTTTTTATTTTGGCATATTTAGTTAATTAGATTTATTTGTTGGTTATAGCTAATTGAGGAGATGAATATTAATTATTCTAAGTTATATTCAAGCTGACTTGACATTGTGTATGATATAAATATAAGGTCAATTTGAGGATTGAATGTTTGTAAGAAAATAGAAGGGTTGAAGATGCTTAGAGGAAGTGAATTGGAAGGATAAGCAAAATATCCTTGTGGAGCTGCAAAGATATATTTGATTAGAAAGAATCAAATATACAAGCCAGAATTGAGATTTAAAATTGAGTTTCATGAGAAATTAGGTCATCTCATTGTTATTCTCTAACCATTCTAGTAGTCATCTAAATCTCTTAACAAAGTTGGCTTAACAACCATTTGTAAATCCTCTAACAAGGTGGCATTTCTAGATTGAAGTGTCTAAAGACCTTTGAAAAGGCCACTCCCAATAGGGTGATTAAATAATATAGCAAGGTCACACCTAACAGTGTGTTTTCTAACCTTTAATAGGGTTGGATCCTAAGAGGGTTCACTTCAAAAGAGTGAAAACTAGTGACTAGTTTCAATTGGTGGTTTTTCTCAAATTGGGTTTCCACATTAAATCTTTGTGTCACTTGTGTTCATGCTATTTCTTTCATATATATGAAACTAAGTTAAGTAAGGTTAATCATAGATAATATCTTAAGATTTACATGTTAAGAATTTTCTGAGTTACAATTGTTATTTCAGTGCTTGCTAAGTTATAGCATTTGCTAGTGTAAACCAAATGGTTGTGTGTTTGTTGAGCATTAGTATTTTCAGTGAAGTTTATGTTCTATGTTGACATATATGGGATCTAGGATTTTTTTTAGTGGTAACTAATTCACCCCTCCCCTCTTATTTATTCCTCTTATATTTCCAAAATTATTTTATTCCCCTAGTGGAAAGGAGTAGATATCTAGGGATGCACATTCTACTCATGTACATTGTTATTGGACATATGTCTTTTTATATTACTTTTTATGTATATAATTATTGACACATATTGGACATACATAATGTGACGTATATTTGATCTATTTTTTGTAAATTGTATTCGATGTATGACATATTTGATATTTATTTCATGTGTGACACTATTAGACATACAATTGGTGTTTCAAATTATCAATGTATGACATTTGTAGACATGGTTGGATAGTCTTGGTATTTATTTTATGATTTTATTGACTTTAAAGATATGGATGGTTGGATGTATTGGTACATACCTTAGATGTTGATCTCAATCATGTTAAGATTTTATGTTGTGGAAACAACTTTGAGTTTTTGTTATCATGTTGGATTTGATGCTTGTGTTCTTGGATTAGTTGATTGGATACTAAGATTTGATGATTGTGAATTCTAAGTGTTCTAATTATTCCTAGTGAACCACCAATGCATCATGAATTCTAAGTATTCTTAGTGAAATATATAATATATGAGATCTATTATTATCTTGGATAATATTGATGTTTGAATGTTTTTTATTTACATTTAATAATGCATATTTTGGAAAATCAAGAAATTTCACAATGCATATTTTGTTAGACCTATGAGAATGTTTTTGCATGTAGAGCTCAATAGTTATCACAAAAGAGACCTTTGTGAAATTGTAGAAGCTCATGTAACATATGTTCTCTCCCAATATAAGACCTTACAAAAAAATAGCCATTATTCAAATATTTAAGTATATATTCTAACTACGACTATGTGGTATATGTTATCATCAAACACGGTGTTGTACCAATGTAGGCTTGTTGGTTATTTCAATGTATGACCACAAAAAGTGTAGCGACAATTAAAAGATTCTTATTTATAAAAAAATAGAATCTTCATTCAATAAGATCATAAGTATTTAATTAGTACCTAAACATTAAAGAAATTGATTCATTTTTAATAAAGCTTGTTGCTTTTCTAGATTGGTGTTTAGAAAGTTTAAAAAGTTTAGTACCTTTATGTTGGTTGAATTCTTTGTTGAAAGTGAATCTATTGCCTTAGAATTTATCATTAAGAGAAGGATGAATTTTTTTTTCTATGTTTCATTGTTCATGATTCATCTAGAATGAGTATTGTTCATGAGAGATTACACTATAATTTTGTGTATGAAACCATTCTCTCACAATTGAAGATATTTGTATATCATGAAGTCTCTCAAGACTAAAAATTATTTGTGGAAAGTTTTAGAAGAAAATTGCAAGGATTGATACAAGGTAAGTATATTCACAAGTCATTTTACCCTCTTCACCACCTAAGACTCCTATTGTGAAGCCCCCTTCACCACTTAAGCATGTTTATCCACGTCCTCGTCACTAACATTATAAGTATCCTCCTCCTCCATATTAAGAAATTTTAGATAATGTCCATATCTCTAGTTCTAAGGTAAGTTTCATCTTAATTCTCTTACTATTATCATTTATAATATTCAATAAAGCTCTTAGATATAATTTATTGTTTCCATTCTTAGCTCAAAATCTCAACAGTGTTTGCCTCTTTTTTCTCTAATTGATCTTTAGTAGTTACAAGTCATTGTTAAATCACCACTTTAGTCCATCATATTGATCTATATAAGTGGGTAATTCTTGCATTATGTTAGCTCTATATAAACATTTAGTGGTTTAGTTTTCTCTTCTATCAAGTTCACTACCACTCATTAGTAGCATAGATCTTCATAAGCTACAATATAATTTTTTCATCTTAAAAAAAAATGAATTGTTCATTATTTTTAATGGGTGTTCAATCTAATTTTATTTGTTAAGCATTTTCTCTAGCATGTCAACTTATATATTTTGTTGATCCTCTCAAGAAATGGGAATATCAGGACTACTAGCTATAAGCAATGTTGAAAGTTTTTATATTTTATCCCATATAACTAATTTCATTCTAAAATAGTTGGACTTAAAACCATGATTAATGAACCACTATAAAAGAGCCATTTGTATCAACATAGCACAAGATGCATGCTTTCTCTAATGGGTTTTATAAGAATAATGTCAAATTGTAGTGCTTCTCCCATTTGACTTTTGTAAGTCATTCCAATGGATGCAACCTTGTTGATCTCTACTTGAAAAGGGATCATGATTGTGATCATGAGTGGTCTACACTATTCAGGTGATTGGATTTTTGTTCTATATCAATTGCTTTAACTATGCTTTGACTAATTTTTGAGATTATGATGTGATTTATGGTTCACAAAGGTTTGTGCCAATGGTTACTAGGATCCATGTGGTAGCATGATGTTATTCCATGATTACACTAAGATGTGTGTAGAGATTGCACTGTGTACTATTACCTGCTACATTGGATGAGGTTCTTGTAGCAATGGTAAGCAATGTTTATGACTATGTTTGCTTATGTATTTTAAGTGCCTTTTTAATGTTTTGTAAACTACCATTATTAAATACTTTTATAATTGAAATGGATACAATTCCATGTTGGATTCATTGGTTATGTACTATGGATATTTACCTTGTTGTATGTTGATCTGAGAGATATTTGTTACTCATGTTATGTTTTACCTTTGAGATGACCTAAGGGTCAGGTATTATACTTGATTTCAATATCATTGATGTTAGACTACATTCTTGTTTAGTTTATCATAATTGCATGATGATGCCATTTTGAGATGATAGTATGTTTCATGATGATATATGGTTATCCAATATTTGGACATATCTCTGTTTATGTTATGTGATGGATTTAATGCTATGGTTATTTACTTTATTCTTGCCTCATTATGCTATATGTGAACATGAGTGATGTAAATGGACTATTTCAGTATAATTGAATAAATAGTTATATTAGTGATTTAATACATTTATTGCTTCGTCTATGTTATTATATGCTATTGCACTTGATCATGTTATTTAGTGTGCAAGATTTATATCCCTAGCAGTGGCATATGGAGTTAGTGATTCAACTATTCATATTTTACCAATGATGTCCTTGTATGGTTGACATATCCTTATTTTAATTGTTTAATTAATCCTTTGAATGATTATTAAATCCAAACCCATTTTCATTATGTGACTAGACCAGTGAGCATGTCTATGCATTTAGAGGTTTACCTTGTCATGAAAGTTATGAAGGAAATTTTTGTGGTTTTGGGTTTTTTGGCTTTTAATTTAATTGAATTTAATTTTTAGTATCTTTTCCATAGATGAATTCCTATTACTAAGAATAGCCTATTCTCATTTGGGTTGATTTGGGGTTTAACTAGGTTGGCTAGTTATTCGTCCTAATTGATTATTCACTCAAAATGTGAATAAGTATCCAAAAAGAAATTTAATTCCTCACTTATCACTTTTATATTAGAAAGTTTGAGAGTGAAACCCAATAATCCTCTGCATGAGGATTTACTATTTTTTTTGTTGTGGGAGCTACAGGCATGGGATCATCATGAGGCTGGTCTCATTGGATCCAACTCAAGGAGCCCTTCGATTGCTGCAATTTTTGGCTATTCTATAGGCTTTTTATTTTATGGCATAGATTCCTATTTTACCCTTTTGGTTGTGAGGTAGGGATTTCTTATTTTATTGTTTCTACTCTATTTCAGCTTTTGTTTTTGGTAGCCGTTTGTTAGGAGGCTAAGAACTAGTGTTCCCCTCCATTTCTATATGTTGGCTTTATTTAGTTGGGCAAGTATGAGTATTTCCTTGTTTTTTGGGATGAGGGTTTTGGATTTTGCACCATTATTCTGGTCATTTTTGCATATGGACTCCAAACCCAAATTTTATTTGATATCTATGGCTTTTGCGCCCTAAGACCAAATGGGTTTTAATTTCAAAATTTTCCAATTTTGGAGGTTTTTACCTCAATTTGTGTGCTGCTCAATTTTCTTGAGTTTTCTAGGCATGATGTTGGTCATGGACTTAGATTATTTGTAGGATGTTAGTTAGACCATTGTTTCACTTTTATATTTGCATTAGGATATGTGTTGCATCTATACTCCCAACTTTGTGTTCGATTGAGGGATTTTATACCTGATGTTATTGTTTCTTTTGGACCCTTGTTATTGGTTCATGGACACTAGGATTCGTGTAGAATCCATACTCTCAGATTGAGGTTGATTGAGTGAGTTCATGATGTTTGGTCTTGTTGCATCATTGGGATTCATGTAGAATCCATACTCCTAGATTGAGGCTGGTTGAGTGCTTTCATGATGTATGGTTTTATTGTCTTTGGGATTCATGTAGAATCTATCCTCTCAAGTTTTTTTTTGGTTGATTCATATTTTTCTTGTGTTCTCATCCAGTCCTTCTACTATGATTTTCATGATGGTGGGATGTCGCACATGAGTACGTGCACTTACATTTGTCGAGTAACTTGTGACTCCTGATATTCTGTGGTACTTTTGGAAGTTATGATCAATGGGGTTGGGTTAGGAATTTGCATGCCTATGGGAACTCATCATAGGATGAGCATGGGTAGGGTAGGGTAGCATATGTAGGGGGCTTCTTTTTGCAACTCGGTGCCTATTTCCTAAGGATTGGTGTGCAAAAGTTTTAATAAAGTGATAACTAAAGAAAATATTGGGTGGTGATAAAAATTAAGATAATAAAATGTGTGTGCTAGAGCCTTTCCATTAAGGGAGTTGAATCAACATGATCTAAGCTTGGGATTGTATATGCCAAGCAATTCTCTATGATGTCATCCCCTACTTATTATCCCATTGAGTGTCTGAATAGGACCTATAGTTATGCATTTTCTATGTCTTGGATTCAATCATCATACTGTCTAGTGTGATGTTAGCCATGGGCATTGTGCTTTACATATGTTATTGGTTGGATCATTATCTCCATCAGCATTATGGGAGTGGGCCTACGAGTTCCACATGGTTGGGAGGCATAGCTAACCACACCACTATTGGGGATTGGTGTACAGAGATGGTATATTTCTCTAGTGTGACTGTTGTTGGATGTTTTTACTTGGTACTTCAGGATCCAGAGTATTCCTTCTTATGATTTATGCTTTCATTGGAATGCCCTTATATTATTTTTAGATGATTTTATTTATTGATGCATTTCCTTATTATGTTGATTAGCATATGATAGATGATGTTATCTATACTTGTAGGATTATCTTATGCTTTACTTCTAGAACTTTAGATTTTCTTATGCTTATGTTGTGGCATGTTCTAATAGTGATGCCCTTATATGATAGTATTGACAATTTGATTGGTAGCTTGGGATGTTACACATGAGGGATGGCTAGGGCCCATGATGGTCTTGTGATGCTATTATGGTTGGAAGGAACCACATAGTTAGTTTGGTTGTACTATTCATTGTGATTTTATTTCTATTTACTATGATATTGTTTTAGTATACTGTGATGATCCTTCTACACTTTCTCTTCACTACTTGATTAGATGTTTAGATATAGCTTCCATCTATCAGTATTGTTTTCAAGTATTTACACCTCAAATTTTGGATTTGATACTCCTCGATGTGCAGGTTTTGAACCTTGTTTATCTCTTTAGTTTTTCCTTAGGAGTTTATCTTGCTTTCCTAGGTGACCATGTCTCAACATGGGGTGATACAATTTATTTTTTCAAACCCAATAGAGATCTATCATACAATCCCTGATTGTATCGTATATCTCTAAGAGAAATGTCATGTGATACTTTCCACTATTGCAGCCCCTTTGAAGAAATGTCGTACGATACTTGTAAAGTATATCACACCCTTGAGAGAAGTGCCACCCAAACCCTGAAAGTGTTGCACCCCTTCTTGAGAAAGGTCATACGATATTGGAAAGTATTGTACCATGCTAATTTAAAGTATCGCTTGGGTTTTGGAAAAACCTATCCAGGCAAATAGTGGGCACTTTTTAGCTTGACTCAAACTTTTTAGGAAGTGTTTTGGCTAACCTCTTAGATGTTCTTGAATCCTTTAGCATTGCATTTTGTATTCAAAATTTTTTATTTGAATTCAGTTGCACATCTTTTGTAGTTCATCTTTTTTGTTTGTTTGTGACATTTGGAGATTCGTTGGTTGCTCAGATTGTTCATGAAGTCTTATTTTGTAATCTTTATGATCCCTATATGATGTTGTCATGTGCATTCATACTTGTAAAAAAAAATATTAGCTTGAATTGAATCCTTGTTCCAAGGATCTCCAGGCGGGGCATTACACAAATTAACATGGTATTGATGCATACCAATCAAATTCATATCTTGATCAACACTAAAATTGGTGATCAATGATACATTCTAGTTTACCTTTGCATGAAATTTTTAGTATAAGCTATTATACACTGAAGGATGACCATCTCACATGAATAGACCTTATGAGTATTGGAATAAGAAAAACTTAAAATTGCTAATTTTTTTCATTGTCTTGTGTTGTTCCCAATAGTGGCACATAAATGTACAAGTTGGGTAAGGCTTGAAACTTACATGGTTCAAAAGAGTATTGGGTTAGTTGTCCAATGAATCAAATTTGAGGTTTAACTCAACCCTATGTGGGAGAAAGCATACATCTCTATAAAGAGGTTGGAATTTTCTTAGTTTTCTAAGAAGAGCAGTCACAAAATGTGTTATAACTTGCATGCATGTTTGAGTTAAGACTAAAAATTCAACATTTACTGTACTTTTACTATTCTCAAACTACTCCAATTATTTTCTAGTCATTACTATTGAGTGGTCATATTAGACAATAAAAATGACATAAATCCTTATTAATTTCTCTCTTGAAAAACTTATGAAATTAACATCCAAGGTCTAGGATGGTTGTTTTTCAACGCACTAGGTAGCTCAATTAAGGATAAATGGAAATGTTCACAGGGAGGACTTTGTAGGTATCTATAAATCTTGCAAAACTTTGAAGAAACACAACCAAAAACTAATATATTTTTGTGTTTTTTTATTTTAATAATGAATGTAACTTCTAATAATGTAGTTATATGAATTCCTATTCTAAAAATGTTTTTAAAAGAAAATAAAAGAGTTAGGGTAACAATAATTTAAAGAAAAATTCTAAAAATGAAACTCCTAATGAAAATAAGTCATTGTCACAATGCAACTGTGAATTATACTTTCAAAAGAATCAAGTAGGAAAAACAATAAAATTAGGAGCAACATGTCTTGAACTCCAATGATGCAATAGTCAAAGGAAATTAACAAAAACTAAAGGATATTTCACAATTCATCCAATCATATAACCATGGAATTGCTGCACACATGACACAAATTGCGATGTAATAACTAGAAGGTGATCCCTTCTCCAATTCGAAACAAGAAAGGAATTTGTTAATAAATGACAAACACAAAAACTAATTGATTGCACAAGCATTAAAATATAATAAATCCATTGGCTCCATCTCTATTCATGAACATGTATTCACAAAGGAAACACACTCTCTAACAAGAAACACTACATAGAGAATGAGAGCACCAATATCATACTTTATTGCATCAAAATGTCATTTGTGAAAACATATTATATCTCTTTATTTATAGGAAATCCCCTCCTTAATGCGCAATTTTGGATCTAGCAATTTTTCTTGCAAAAAGCATGCTAAAATTACTAATTTTAATCAAATTATGCAATTGGTGAGCCCATAATAGTGGGTGCCACTTTTGTGGAACAAATAAAATTGGTAATCTTAAAATAAAAAATCAAATTTTGATTGTACCTGCAAACTCTATGTTTTCATGCGAACACATAAGTTATGTTCATGCAAACCCTATTTTATTTTGTGTTTGCATGAACATAACTTTATATGTTTAGACGAATATATAATGAAATAGTGTTCGCATGAATATAGAAAATCATCAATTTTTATTTTAAATTGTGCTTTTCAATTTTGTTTTCACTTTTATAGTGATTAGAAAAGTGCTCTAGGGTTGGAGCGAACGTGTTGTGGGTGTGACTGAGCTACATCTTTCTCGTTGAGTTTTTGGTTGTTACGCTATTTTAGGCATGTTTATATGTGATTATTTCAATATTTTTAATTTTTTTAATGTTTTTTTAATTTTTCAATAAATATTATAGTGTTAATTTAATATTTTTATTGCTTATTAATGTTAGTTAATTATATTAACTCTTTTGTTTATAATTTTTTTGAAGTGGTTAATTATATGTTAGTGTTATTAGATAAACATTAGAAAATATTAGGAAAACATTAGAAAATAGTAAAAAAAAATTAGTCTAGAATATTAGAAAAATATTAGTATAACATTATAAAACATAAAATAATAATAAAAAGTCATTACAAAATATTAGGAAAATGTTGGTAAAATATAACAAAACTATTAGAGTACCACTAGAAAAAATAAATTGATTTTCTTTGAGTGCCAAATGCTAATAGGTTTCTCAGGAACTCTAAAACCAATTAGTTCCTTGGGACACAAATTAGAGAGTAAATCACATATTTCAAACATTATTTGGTTATCTTGCATTCTCTCTATGGATTTATCATATTTCATCACTTTCCTCTTATTTTCTCCAATTGCTCTCTTGTGAGGAGCTAGTGAACTTGTTTCCACATTATTCAAAATAATGTCTTCTTTCTTTTTTTCTCATCATTCTCTTTTTGAGATTCCCACTTTTCTCTTATCTCTAGTCAACAAGTGTTAAATATTCCTATCCTCACTCTTTCTATGTCTTTCTCTCTTTGAGCACTCTTTCTAGATCTGTACTAAATTTAACACACATACTTTTGGGGTAGAATTCTATCAAGACTACTGTTATGTGTATGTTAAAAATGTGAGAACCATTCTATGAGTCATTATATCCAAGATTTCTCAAGAATGAGGTCTCAAATGGTGGCACATAGCTCTCTATTGATGGAGTGCAAGGGTTTGTGATGGAGGCCATTAGTTTGACCTAATTTTTGCCCATGCAAGTAACCATAAAATAAGAGATTCAAAGACCAAAATATGGATGCAAATAAAGATGCAAGGTAATGTAAATGATGACAATGCAAAGCAATGCAAGAAAAGAAATCTAATCTATGAAAGGAAAATAACAATACAATATTAATTTATGAAAAAAATATTGATCTAAGCTAATATGAAAATGCAAGGATGGATCATGATGATGGGAGTCATGAGTGCATTAGAGAAGAAGACAAGAAGATGGAAGTTCTCCACAAAAGGGTTTAATGCTCAAACTCCTCCAAAAGTCACTCTCCAAACTTGTAGCATAATAATAGCATAATTGTGGATGTCAAAAATGAGGAGAGGGTCTCCGTTATAAAGAAGAATTGATGATTAAGATTAAGAGGCAATAAGATTTAATCAAGCGTGGAGAAAGGATAATTAGCGTGAGACAAAATTCCACCAATGAGAAAAGAGGAGGAAAATTAAATGGAATCCCACTTAGAAATATGTGCATTTAAGTGTAGAGAAAAAAAGAAAGATTTATTTAATTTTTATTTAATTTATTTCTATTTTTGAAGAGGGATTTTATTTATTTAATTAAAAGAGGGATTTTCTTTTAATTCAAAGGGGATTTTATTTAATTAAAAGGAAGCAATTTATTTCAATTCAATAGGAAACATTTAATTAAATTAAAAGAGGGGTTTTTCTCTTAATTAATTAAATGTGGATTAATTATTTAATTAAAAGAGAGGGGTACGTGCAGGATCATGGTGTGCCAAAAAGTGGCGATGTAAAAAAAAGAGATTTTGAAGATGCCTAAAAGCGCTTCAAAATTTGCTCTGACTTTTTTTCACCTATCCAGGAACCAAACTTGGAAGGTAACGTTGAGCCTTATCGGATATTCGATATGATATCGGATATCCGATTTTAAATCAAATATTCGACATGTGACCAGATATCTGATAATTAAAGTAATAATATTATACCACTATTATTATTATTATTTAATATTATTATAATTATTATTATTATTATCATATAATAGTATGATATATTATTTAATATTATTATTATTATTATTATTATTATACTATAATATAATAATATTATTATTATATTATAATCATATAATATTATAATGTATTATATTATAATAATATAATATAATATTTAATATATTATAATATATAGTAATGTAATATAATATATATATATAAGATATAATATAATAATAAAAAGTAATATCTTATAATATAATATATAATAAAAAGTATAATATATTATAAATTATAATAATATAATATAATAATATTATTATTATACAATATAATATTTTATATTATAATATATAGTAAATTAATATAATATATATAAAATATAATATAAAAATATATAAAATGTAATATAATGTAATATATATTATATTTTATATGTTATATTATATATATTATACTCATAATATGTTATTAGGCCATATCGGATATCCGATGTTATATCAGATATCCGATATAATATCTGATATCTAATATAGTATCGGATATCCGATACCTGTGCATTGGATTAAATAAAATCACAGACCCGCGGGCCCTCATTTTACGTGAATTTGGGGCCAGTATTACCATTGTTGATCGGATATCAGATATTTAGGTATGTTTTTTTTTTCCCCAACTCATTTTTAACCTAAATTTAATAGATTTTAGGATGATTTTGTTTGTTTTAGTTGAATCTAGGGTTTTTTTGACAAAAATGGTTAAAATTTAGATTTTTTTTAAATATATATTACGTTTTGCAATTCAATAGGAATGGCTGATCAAAATGATGACACTGAGGTAGGAAATAATATTCCTCATAACCCACCACCAAACAATCTAGTATCCCCACAAAACCATCCACCAAATGATCCTCTACCTCCTCAAAACCCTCCTCAAATTGAGGATTTGATAAATGAAAATCTCATCGAGTTGAGAGGTTTGCATAGAACATATAATAATGTACCTGCACTGGCTCCTATATTATCCATGTTAAACACCATAGTGGATAACACTGAAACCCTTATGAACCAACAAAATGCCGCTCTTTGTTGGTGTGATGAAATGCACTAGATGTTTGATGATGGTTTGGATTATGATGAGGTCGTGGCCCTCAACATAACCAAAGATGATTTGGCTAGCCTTTTAGCTAACCCAAAAATGGGTATACTAGTTGACCCAAAAAAAACCAAACTATTGATTAAATGGTGCACAAATGATGCCATTCGTGCAAATTTTTGGGATCGTTGGTGGATGGTCTTTGATATCCCTCCACATGAAAATTTAGACATACCATTTTATTTCCTTAGAAAATTATATGCATAATTTGTGTTGAAACTTAAAGTGAACTATTGGAGCATGAAGCCCAACATGGGCTTAGTACTAGGAGCTCCTTGGGATAGACCCTCTTCCCAATGGAAGAAACTTGGCACTTTTGTCCCCCCCCCCCCCCCCCGATATCTCCCCCCCTCTTAGAGTGCAGCATCTAGATATTATGGTAGAGGCTAGCTCTCAAACCATCAGAGCCATTCATAGGCTAAGTAGCCTAATGATATCTCAGGCTAGGTTAGTCCTGCCTCCTCGTGTTGATGATGTTGGTGCCAGTTCATCATCGGCTAGCTCATCAGACATTTGTGTGCCTCACACTTGCATTACATGCAAGAATATTTGCCTAGGTCCCATAGGTGATCTTCCTGAGTATCATTTTGTATTAGATGAGGATACACCAGACGCATGTGCAGAGGCTACAGACCCTGATGCGAGAGAGGAGGGGAATGCAGAGGCATGGACTCCTTTACTGTTGGTACATGTATACATTTTTTTGTTATGACATATTCAATTCAAAGTTAATTTTAATAATAGAGTAATTTTAATTTTTAAGCCATATTGACTTTTACATGTATGTGATCTTCATTCATGTTTAGTTGATGACCAAGGAGGAGCTCAGACAGATAGACGATGCTACACTCTCAACCATTTCATTTGGCCTTGAGACATCTACAGTACATTATGTTGTGTTCGCATTTTTTTTCTATTTGATATTGTAGCATATATGGTTGCTAATCTTTCTTTTATCTTGCAGATACCACCTGCCCTGGGGGGACAAAGTGCGGGGGGTGAGCCAACATGCATTGACAAAGGAAAGGTAATTAGATGTTTTCTAATTGATTAAATATTGATGCATTCTTGTAAAATATTTGTGGTAATCTCATTTAATTATATTCTTTATTTTATATAGGATGTGGCTACTGGTGATGAGCCTATACAGATTCGACGTCCTAGATCATTAGGGATTTTCATTCGCACAGAGAGCCCCATTGTATGTATAAGTATCATTTATTTTTTATTTTTCTTATTGATGCAGAGGAAAGTATGATTTTTGTTCCGTACAATTTTTGTGATTTTTTCCATACCAATAATGATTCATGTCTTGCATATGTTCATTACAACTTAAATAGGCTTATATGCACCTATCCAACCGACCAAGTTGGTTACAAAGGTTTAGTTAATCAAACAAATACCAAATTACTACTTTCCCTCCAAAACTATTATGACCATTTGAATTTGAAATTCAAATTTCAAACTATAGCTTTTATGCATTCCCTAACTTTCTAAACTATTCCATTGACTCAAAATTGGTCATATGGATTTATTAAATGCAACTAAGTATGAAACTATCCTAAGACTACCCCATATGGCTCTTTTGGCCATTTTACATCATGTTGCCCTTAGGTCCTTACTAGGACTTTTATGACTTTTGTCTTTCAAAGTACATTGTTTATTACATAATTCCATTATTGGTTTTAATATATCCCAATTAACAATCAATGATGTCTTTGATCCTCTATCTTCATTTGGTACCAAGGCTCTCTTAGATGATTTAATAGGTGCCCCTGCACCAAACACCCCACCTTCAAAGAAACTCTTGTCCCAAGAGTTAAGGGGTACTATCTTCTTTCCTCCCATCCTTCTAGAGGGATGTTTGCAACTTTGCACCTGCAATGTATTACCTTGCACACTTGCATACAAATCATTAGAAACAAAAAGCATTGGATCCTTGTTACCAGTCATGGTAACCTTACTGCCTGTTGATTGTGAACAGTCATGTTTTATCCTTGACAAAGGCTGAATAACTTGTTGTCTGAGGTCATGCTAACCTTGTCTCTTATTCTCCATGGATATGTTCACTTCTTTGTTCACTCTCATCACCAAAGGACACCATACTATTCCTATCATCACTCCTTTTGTTGTCACTGTCTACTTGTAAGTAGGATTCTGAGTTTTGTCTTGAACAATCTCCTTCTTCATAACCAAAAGAGATGGCTTCAATGGTAGATCTATCATATCATGTTTACTCTCCCTCTACTCCTACAAGTCCACAAACTCTTTCTTGCCAAAACAAATAACTCTTTCCTCATCATGACCAGTGAAAGGATTTAGCTTAAACTTCACACCATCTTTGTGTACTATATAAACATTTGATGAGCCAAAATGAATAGTGTTCCTTGAGGCTTGCCAATGCCTTCCAAGGATTACATGGTAGCATGTCATTAGAATGACATCACATATAACTTGATCTTTATATTCTCCTATAGAGAAATCCACTATTGCTTGCTCCCTTACAACAATATTTTGTGCATCATTGACCCAAGATGCCCTATATGGTCTATCAATAGGATACTTCTTCAATCCTAGTTTATTTACCATTTCATAAGACACTAGATCATCAAAGGAACCAGAGTCTATTATCATCTTAAAAATCTTACCATGGCTCATGCAATTTGTCCTAAAAATGGATGGTCTGGTCTCCTTTTGCTGCTGCATTTGTGGTCCTCTTCTCACCATCAAAGATTCTCCTTCAAGTTCAGGGTCTGCATTATCATACTTCTTTTCTTTCTCTTCTCCTTGGGTCAAGGTGACTCTCCTCTCCTCCTTTCTGAAATCCACACCTTTCTCAAGGCACTTGTAGGATTGATTGCCTACTCCTCCACATGTGAAGCATTTACCTGTGAAAACACTATTACCTCTTCCACTTCCAAATCTTCCTCCCTTGGAACTTCCTCTTGTCTCAGATGTAATCTCTTTTCCTTTATCTTTTTCTTGATTGTTTGAAGTGTCAAACTAACTTCTTACACCTCTTCCTCTCATTGTTCCACATCCTCTCTAATTTGCTTGCCTCTCATTCTTTCTTTTCAACTTCTCCTCTACCCGGATTGCCAACTGAAAACATTCTCCAAGTGTCCTTGGTACATTCAATCATATTTCATCTTGAATATTGTACTTGAGGCCATCAATGTATCTAGCCACCTTCTCATCTTCATCTTCTAGTCCTCCCCTAATACTCAAAGTATGGAATTGCTTATTATAGGACATGACATCCATATCCCTCTGTTTCAAATTGTTCCTTCTTATCTTTATTTGGATTACTAAATCAAATGGCAAGAATTGATTTCTCACCATGGTCTTCATTCTCTCCCAATCTGAAATCTTATTCAATCCCCTTTTGATGCAGAGTCTATAGCAACTATCTTCCACAAGCCAATAAATGGCTATCACAATCCAACTTAGGATTCTGGGGCTTCTCACAATTTCTCTTACCCACTCCAGGTATACTCAACCTCCAAGACAAACAAGGCAATCCCACTTCAAAAGCCTCACCAACTATCACCAGAAATGGAGACAATCATGGACATACTGGTCCAACCCAAAATCATCAATTTGTTTGGTTCCACCAAACTCTCAACACACCTTTGCACTTCTAGGCCTACAAACCTTGTAGCCTTCCAATTAGCTTCTTTGCACTTTTCTCCCAGTATCCATTAATAGCATAGGGGCTTCTCCATAGGTCCAAACACCCTTCTTGGCACCTACTAAGAATCCAAAAGCTTTTGGGCTGATCTTGCTCTAGCACCCTCCAAACTGCTTCTTGGTACCTAGGCCTAGTTGATCAAGTTAGGCTAGGGCTTCAAGGAAGAATGGGCAAGGTGGATTCCCAAGACCCAAAACACTTAAGGAAATCTCCAACATAGTCAATGCATCCAACTCCAGCACTCAAACTAATCAGAAGTGCCTGCAACCATGACTGTCACCAATTACCTTGCAAAAACCGGTCAAGCACATGGGCTTGCTTGACCTAGGGCCGACTTGGAAAAATAGTTTCCCTTCTCTCCAGGCCTCCAACCTCTAGCATTATGTTTCCTAGTCTCCTAACTTTCATATCCCTTAGTTTTAGAGGGTTCCATCAGTGGGAATACAAGTTAGGGATGCATTTGTGGAAGCGTCTAGGAAACAAGGCTTTTCAGACCACCTTCTACTAAAATGCAGATAACTTTTAAACCCCAAATCCTTCTATAGTCAAACCAAAACCAAAAGTTTCCTAACTCACTCTTGCAACTATTTTATACACTTAGCAATCATAAAAGTTCTGTATGGATCTGTACTAGCGTAACAGCCAAGCGATTACCAGTAAATTTTCAGAAAATTGAAGTTTTTATTATTTTTTCTCCAAACCACCATACACTCTGATCTCCTCCTTTCAACTAAGATCACATATGACATATATAAAGGTCTACATAACCATTGGAGAAACCATATAGGCATTACCAACCATAAAACAAACAAACAACCACTTTTTGCTAATACTGTTTAGACTCTAAATACCCTATTCTAAGGCCTTTTGGTCCCATGGAGTCACTTGGTTTATAACCACACCAAAATTCTTGTGGGCCTTACATGTGCCTTTATTACAAAACATAGACCAAATTGTAAAATATGGACCAAACCTTTATTCCAACTTCCTAATCTACTTGAATCCTCGCTTTCATGGAGTGGCAAGGTGTCCGGCAACATAGATACTTGTTCCCCCCTACGACATAGGTTAGGTGCCCTGCACCACCTTTCCTCTCTCTCATTCTGAACACTAGTCCACCAAGTGAGTGTTGTTCCTCTCAGTCTTGCTTTTTCTACTTTTACTTTCTTATCTACCTCTATGTCTTCAAGATCAAAGTAGTTCTCAAGGACCTTTATCCACCCTAGCACTTCTTCGCTATCCATTTTACCCTAGTATATTGGAAAATCAATATGGTTCTTCCCACCATTACCTTGTACTACCTTAATGATTCTCATAAATCTCCTTTCTTCAAGATCATCTGTTGTCTCATGCTCTTGCCTTGCATTACCAACCTCTTCTTCTTCATGGTTCTCTCCATGATTTATTCCTCTAACCTCTTCTCCTCTAGGTTCTTGCCTTTCCTTTTCTAAGGATTATATCCTTGCAATAAGCTTCAACCTCTCTCTTCTCATTTCTCTTTCTTTCCTCACTCTAGATGCTTCAAGTTCTCTCCTCTCTCTTTTCTCTCTTGCCAACTCTTCTCTCAATTCTTCAAGTTCTCTAGCCATTTGATTTTTAGGAGGCATTTTCACAACAAGTTTTCTTCCTTCCCAAGGGCCAACTCACTAATTCTCTTTCTTTCCTCACCAATAAATTTGTGGATACCACTTATGTACCTTTCAACTCTAGGACACACAAGGAGGAATTAGACACGCCAAGGCTTCAACAAAGGGACCAACACACTAAGGATGACAAAGACTCTTATGATGATGAAACCTACAACTTATCTACTCCCAAAAGACCTTGTTGATGCTCTGATACCATTTGATGTAGAGGATGGAGGATATAACCACAAACTTGAAAATTCAAGCACAATATGGACCTAACCCCTATGTTTCAATGGTGCTCCCAAATGCACACAATGCCACCAAAGACTCCAAACTTGGATTTACATTCACCAACTGTTCCCTCCACCTCTACACACCTTAAAAAACTTCAACCAATATTTTTATAAGGTTTCCAAACCCACAAATCTTTAGTAGATACAAAAGAGACCAATTTTTCCCTTTACTAGGCTATTCTCTTCTTTGGATCAACAGACCCTATTTTCTTGATTTTTCTCCAAAACTTTCCAAAATACCAAGAAAAAAAACTAGCTTTTAAGATACCCTTTTTTATTTTTATAACATATCCAAAAATTAGATATCACTCCTTTGGAAAGATTGTACGGAACAGGGCAGTTTGTCTCAGAATTAGGCCTAATTAGACCACTTTTACAAAGCAAGTACCCTTCAAACTTGAAATATGACTTAATCCTTTTTCATAGTCTCTATTAATGATCTAAATCAAAGTATTTTCAAGATTATAGATCTTGGTCATACTCCTAAACACCCAAACTTCAAAACCCTCCTTAAAATGGCTTAAAAACCAGGGCCTGCTTGTTCAAACCCCAAAACTGAATTCTAGAATTTCTCCTTCAGAATTCACCATGTATTTACATATCTAAGATGATATTACCACTCATTCCAATATCATAAAGAACTTACAAAACAAAGGATTCTTCAAGTTGGTCTTGAAAACCAAGCACTTTCATTCAATTTTCTGAGACAGTCCATACAAATCTGACCCTCCAGGTTGTACAATCACAATTTATAAGTTTCAAGGGATGGTTAGTAATCCCCTCAACCACCTCCAATTGGTTTCATTTGTTAACTCTTCATAAAATTTAAATTATGGAGTTTCCCTCCAAAAAACACATAACCATTACTATTCAAATTTCTAACTATTAAACTATGCTTTTAATGGGCTTATTGAACGTTTTGACTTGTCTAATGACAAGATATGATCATGAAAACCTACATGAACATATCAAATGACTCATCCACCATATGAAATCCTAAAATCCTATCTCATGCCCAATTACAACTTTTTTCCACATATGAGTCCAACATTATAACTTTATATGCTTCCATGAGCCATAATTGGTGCAAGGATTGCCCAATTGACTTCAAGAGATGCTCCATGACCTCTGTAATGCCTTGGATCTTCAATGTTCCCCTGATGAGCATGGGATGCTCCTGCATCACTTATCTTCATAAATAAATTCAAAACTAATTTCCATGATATTAACAACTACTATTTTGTATCTCATAGGAGACTCCTAGTGCACATGAGGTCCAACGAGATAGTTATGTAGATTTGATGACATGGCCACTCACTCTTGATGAGGAGCCTACAATAGTAAGTTGTAGTTTGAATTCATGATTAAATATGTTATAAATTTAGCATGCTATGAATTATAATGTTAAAGTTTAAATTGTAGATTCATCTAACAAAGGTATTTAAACATATACAGCCCACAATCAGAGAGGTACCAGCATTGCCAAGGGCATACGAGAGGACTCCTAATCGGTGCAAGAAGTCGACAAGAGAGTTATTTATTATGAAATTTTGATAGTATTAATCTCCATTACAGAAAAGATCATTATGCATTTGAGTAATTAAATGTTAGATACATAGAATCATATAAATTTAGTAGTCTAACTTTGGGTTTTCCTTTTTTGTTTATGTAGGAGGCATCCGATCCACCTAGTGCAGCAAAGAGGCTGCATTTTGATCATCCACCAGAACCCTAGGATAGTATAGATTTCGTAGGATGCATCATGAGACATTTTGAGATGGAATATGCCACATTGTATATAGAAACATTGATATTATACACATTCTGATGGCATGATCAGCCACATTTTATATATGGATCTATGTATTTTGATATATATTTGAGTACTTTATCTATGGATACATGATCTTTGATATATATTCGTGTAAAATTTTGTCTATGGATACATGTATTTTGATATATATTTTTGTCATTTATGTGCACAATGATATACATATTAATTTAGTATCTAGTATTGTTCAATTTATTGTGGATCATGTGTCATGCCCTAAATTTTACTAGTAAAAACACAACAATTTTTATTTTTTTTTGTAGCTTATGAAGTCGCATAAGAAATTACATATTGTAAAACAAGGTTATCATTGAATAGGAATTCAAGACTCATGTGGATAGTGTCATCCGGTTGTAACATTTTAGTCACAGGTGGTTTTCAAATAGATTGGATGATAGTCTAGTTCAAGTTATTATCACGAGTCAAATGAGCAAGTTCAAGATACAACACTCATAAATTAGTGAGGTAATTCATATCCTAACAAGCCTCTGATACTAATATTCTATTAGGGTTTGTCAGTTGTATCATATGGACTAGGTCGTGATTCTAGCATGTAAGGGAAGGGGATTAGAATTACTTATTATCCTCATTACCAATGTACACACATTCATTAATCATTACAATATATATTAATGTGAAAATTACTATATGGTTTGGAAGTGTAGTATATCTTAATTGATTAAACACATGTATCTAGAGAATTTAGGTTTAGTACTCATCACATGAACACCTTTAGTCAAATAAGAAAATGTGCACTTATCTACCACTCTATATCGGATCTAACCATTGGAAATTAGAAAAGATATGCCCCAAAGGTAGCTTCGAAGTCTACATGATCGAGAAGGGGCCACTTGCATTGATAGTATCCATCATTCAACACATTAGTTACACAACTTATGGAATAAACAATTTGTTTTATGTGCCAAACGTGTATCATGTGCTTGCATCCATATCTTACTGGTTACAGGTCCTCTTGAAGATTGGACTAATATTGAGTCATTTTCTCTCTCTTTACTCTATTTAGTCATCCTTATGCATTCTATCAACATTGCTTCCTCACCAAACTAGCACTCACTACAGTTTCCTAAACACAAAAATTACTATTTCAATACTTAAATTAAGCTCACTCTAACAAAAGACAATTACTAACTATCTAACTCATCAACTACTAACTCATCTAGCTACATTGCCATGCTTTTACATTTAAAATATTTTAATTACTATAATTACTCTACTATTACATTTACTTTTTACATTATTACATCTAATTATTCACCATAAGCTCACTTTCTCACTATCAATATTATTATTATCAAAGCATGTTAAGTTTCAAAGTAGTTTCATAGTATGAATTAGTAAGCACATAAAATGAGGAACTCTTAGTAAGTCTAAGGGCCAATTCAAAGTACTTAACTCAATAATAATTCACGATCTATATTTAAACACATCCTACTACACCATCATATTGAGTGTGTCAATTTAAATTTGTTAGATGAATTGTTTATGCAAGGATTAGGTGCAAGCGTATAAATAAGGTTTGTATATAACATACCTTGTCATTCTGACATATATGTATTCATCAATTCATGCAACTAACATAGTAAAATGTGGTGTACATGAATCATATTATCATTAATTATACATAGGGTACATGAGCTGACGAGCTACCTCTAATGACATGCCTATTGACCCTTATTACATACTAGCTAACTAATGTTTTATTCCTACACTACATTTTCAAATTGGTATATATATTCTATCGACTTTGATATTTTACTAATATCTTCAATCGAATCCACAAAATTCATTACCTAACTAACCTCCCTCAAGACAAATATAAAATTCACTTGACATTAAATCCAACATCTACACAGGTTTGTCATGCATTCAATTCTATCTAGTAACTCTTATCTATCAATGTGCTTTATTGACTAGATAAAACTAGATTTGAGTTATTATTTTAATCCACCATCCATCCTTATCCTTGATTCTCCAATCCCATCATTCTGACAACTTACTTCATATTAACCCTATTATATGTACATCCAACTATCCTAATTTATAGTCTTAACACTAATTTAATTAAACCCTCCATAATTAACATCATGTTCAATTATATATGCATTCTCGTAAACTTATTTATTTCATTTAATTTATTTTCCTATATTGAGCTTTTCCATTACCATATGGTTTAATTGTTATATGTTTCTAAATGAGCCCCTTGATATAAACATTACCCTTAAACTAAGGTCAAATATACTAAGTGTCATTATCCTCTATTCAAGACTTGAAATGATTAAATAATTATCTGATAAAAATAAAAACAAATCTAAAGGGTAAATCTCCTATCTATCTTAAATCCTCATTATTCCCTAACTCTTACAAAGGCCACATTTCTTCCTACACGTGGTCCCCACAAGGTCCCACGTGGGTCATGTGCAGAATTTTGACTAATCCAAGCCTTAGGACATCTTCTTCCCATCCCTCCAATCAACAATCCTAATGTGAACAAGTCATATTAAATGTCAACTTGACATTCTCCTAAGTACAAATCCCTTGGGATTGCTATCCCACTCCCCCTTAATTTCAAGTCGACTACCTATGCTTGGGAACACGTGACCATTGCTACAAGGAGGGGACGACTAGTGCATAAGACAAGGATGTGACATAAACCCTTTCTCCTATGCACCCAAGTATATTAATGGGGATGAAACCCCTTTTCAAGAAGGCAAGCTCAAGGATAAAAGTTTTGACATGACATGTCAGAATGAATGTCAGATTTAACAATACACCTTGGGGAGTGGAGAAAACATTTTGCATCATGATGGCTTAGGAAATGTTGGGGGCTACTATAGAAGGGCGATCAAGATCAATCTTGGCTTTTATTTTATTTTTCAGTTAAATATTTAAATTTGTCATATTCTCTAACATGCACACTAATATGCCTTTATTTATTGAATTACTAATTTATTATTTGAGTGTTGGATGTGACTTAGAGGTCACAAGATTGTAATGTGTACCATTCTGTCACTTAGGAAATATATTAGTCTAGGACACTCATCAGTCTCTATATGCTATTATTATTTTTATTTTTATTGGTTAGCAGTCTAGAATCTAGGAATATTCTTTAATATTTTATTTATCTGTATTAAGGAAGGGATTTATTTGCCTTTACCATACATTTTCTAGAGAGGAAAATGCATGCCTACAACAATGCATCTCATAGATTTTATTATGTCTTCTCTTACAACAAACTTCATTTTGTTATATCATGAAATTAATTTGATGATTTCCTTGCTTAGAATTGCATTAAGCTTGGTAATTAAAATCAATGTTATCCATGCATGTGATATGAACATAAAATTTTCCTTCCAAATTATTGAGTGCACAACAAGATTGTAAGAAATCTACTAAGTTTTAAATTTATACAATCAATGGTATCACATAACATCTATAGATTGTTATTATCAACTAGTCATTTACAATACCACAAGGAGAAAAATTTCTTTCACATTTTCAAATGATAACAATGATCTCAAAGAAAATCTGTGACTCGTACCAATGCTTTCATAACAATATAAACTCCAAATGAAACATGCATATACAACCTTATCAATTATTTCCTCTACACGTACATGAGGTAACAATGATACAATCTCCTTCCATCACAATGGGGCAACATAAGGGACTTTTCAAAATCATAAGGAACATGGACATTGAAAGATATGGAAAATGAGTAGCATGAACATTGTCCAACATGATCGTTGAGAACATGAACAAGCTAGTGAATCCTCCTTCACAAATGAGGGCACAATGTCAAGTTTTCTCATCCAACATCAATCTGCAAGATGATCATTCCAAGCCATTTCCATTGCTTCCTTGGACACAAATCTACATATGCAATACAACAAAATAACAAGGACCATGGGTGCTTTCCACCCAACCATAGGCCTCAAAGAGACCACCCCCGCGTTAGGGAACAAGGCTCAAACTGGGATACACATACAATCTTTCAATGCATAACATTACATTTCAAACTTGAACAATTTCCCCCCAAGGCTATTTCACAATGGCTTCACAGATGGAACCATAAACATAGGGTGAAGGTGTGTTCTAAAATGGAGACTTGCCATACCAAACCATATCTACAATGAACAATTTTCATGCCCTCTTGGGACTATCATAATTCAGCAAATTTCATGCCCTCTCGGGGCTATCATAAATAAACAATTTAATGCCCTCTTGGGACCTCCACATTTCCTCCTCCAAACCCACTACCATCAGCTGTAACTCCTCAAACTTCCTTTCTACACCATACTTTCCTTATCACCCCCAGCAAGATATGAAATGTTATGGCATACAATGGAGCCCATACTCTAAGGTTCTCAATACATTTTTCAAACCCAACTTAAGCCCTTCACCCTGGACTTCTCTTCCCTTCCCACAAGGGTGAGTGTAAGTCCCATGCCCATAACAATACTCAAGCACAAAACAAAACAAAAAAACCAAGTAGAAATAAAATAAGAAATTTTCAAGAGCACATCACATTTTCACAACACAATATCAACACCCATAATACAACAAGGAAATAGACGAAATCCAAACTTCATACTCACAATACTCCACACAATACAACAAGATGCACAATGGTGTCACACTAATCTGCATGGAGTGAACACCATTCAAGCACTCACATGAATGCTACTCCACAATGTAATGCAATGCATACTCCATTGATAAACTCCACACTTGCATATTTGCTTAACCATGCTAAAAGAAAGAAATGAAAAAGAAGCTAGTTTGAGATGCCAACCTTGGTCCAAGCTAGGGTAAGGATAGTTGTAGTAGAGCTCCCCTAATCTCCCTCCAAAACCTAATTGTCTCTAAAATTATAGAGTGGGAAAACACCCCACTAGTTTGGCCAAGACCATCTAATAAAGCCTTCCCACTAACTTATTTTAGCAAAAACACTAAGCCACTCATCCTTACAAATTTGTCTCCTCTAATAGTTCATTGATAGCCCTCAAAAGCTCTGAGTTATGACCCTCGAAGGATCAACCTCAAAATGCACTTAGAGCACCTTGGAGACTCCTCAATACGGGGTGGCCGCAAATGATGGATGGTCTTCGTGGCCAGAACAAGGGTGTGACTAGGGTTCACCCACCCATCTGGAGCTAATGGCACTAATGATTCGATGCCAAGATAAGCGGTTTCAAAGTTACGCTATGGTGCACCTATGAACTAAGGCACACTGTGAGTTTTAGCATCGAGCGAGATCACTGTGCTGAATCCAAATAGAATGTGATCTCTTGAAAATGAGATAGGTTATTTTAGGCCTTAGTATCACCGTCCTATAGCATTTGACAATTCATTGATAGCCCTCACGAGCTCTAAGTTATGACCCTTGAAAGATCAACCTCAAAATGCACTTAGAGAACCTTGAGGACTCCTTGGTATGGGGTGGCCACAAATGATGGATGGTTTCTGTGGCTAGAAAAAGGTTGTGACTAGGGTTCACCAGCCCATCCGGAGCTAATGGCACTAACAATTTGATGCCAAGATCAGCGGTTTCAAAGTTACTCTGTGGTGCACCTATGAACTGGGGCACACTACGAGTTTTGGCATCGAGCGAGATTGTTGTGCTGAATCCAACTAGAATGTGATCTCTCAAAAATGAGATAGGTTATTTTAGGCCTCAACATTAGTGTCCTGTAGCATTCAATAGTTTATCGATAGCCCTCACAAGCTTTGAGTTATGACCCTTAGAAGATCAACCTCAAAACGCACTTAGAGAACCTTGGGGACTCCTCAGTAAGGAGTGGCCACAGATGATAGAGGGTCTCCATGGTTGGAACAAGGGTGTCACTATGGTTCACCCACCCACTCAGAGCCAATGTCACTAACTTGTAGCCGTTAGGAGTTAGATTTTGAAAAGTTGTCAAGAAAGGTTGACCCCTTTGACTTGTATCATGAAAGGTTGACCCCTTTGACTTGTATCCTCCATGCCACTAAAGAGTTTCAAGATCTATATGTTCAATACAAAGAGCTAGAAGAGACAAATAATCTTTCTTACCTTCATCTCTCTAAGCACATGATAGAAATCAATTCTAAACTTGAGAAAAGGTTAGAGGATAATATTGCATTCTTAAATTAATCTCCCTTAAGACCTTTACATACACATGAGTCATCTTCTTCAAGGTCTACATATTCTATGCCAAGACATCAAATATCTTCATCTTCTAGATCTAAAGACCTCTTTAGAGAACAAGCAAGTGATACCTCCTTTGAGCCTATGTGAAACTTTCGTTATGGACCTATCTTTGACCAAGATAGTGATGAAGACATGGATGCATTCTATTCACTTAAGAAACAACAAAAGTATCATGGAGAAATTTTTTAGAGAACTTTTACTCCATTGGAAGATTCTCATGATAACATCTTGCAAACACTTCTTGATAATGAATCTATCACATTACTAAAAAACTCTAAACCTTATGAACTCAAAATCAAACCTCCATGGTGGAGAAATTATCATTATTGCCACTTCCATGGAAGAAAATTTCATAAAACTAAAGATTCCATAGTGTTGAAACATAAAATCGAAGATCTCATTTATGATGGGATCGTTGATACCTCTAATGACTCATGTGTCACAAGATCATGTTGATGAACCTATGTCAAGTGATGACTTCCTTGACACCTTCACTTCTTATAACACTAATGAACCTCCTAAAGTGTCAAAGCTTTCGAAAATGCCTCCACAAAACAAAGAACCTAATTCTTTCCATATTGACCATGTGTACCCTCAAGGGCTACAACTAAAAGAAAATCAAGCTAACCTTCACTTGTCTGCAAACCTTTTCCATGCTACTAAGACTAAAGATCCTCAACATTCATGCAATACTATGATTACTATGCCCACTTTAGCTAATCTTGCATTATTTCTTTAAGATTCTATCATGCACACCTCACATTATCCCTTGTCCTTAGAAGGTACTCCATATCAAGATGACTCTCAAAGAGAAAAATATATAAATAAAGATCAAGATCAAACACCTTTTCATCTCATCCAAAATTTCACCTTTCTATATCATTTGTGTTACCCACCTCCTACATATGATGAGGATACCATTTCCACTACCTCCATTGAGCTTATTGAAACTTATGGGAAAAGTGATCTTTCTATGCTATATAAAAAAAGATGTCAAGATCAAAGTGTCCCCTCATGTTCTACTTCTCCATATCTACTTCAAAACTATGCTCAAGATTCAAACACTCCTATCAAAGGTTTTTCTCCTATAAAAGTTACTCATGAGTCTATTGATGACTTTGGTCATGCTAATCACTCTAAAGATGTTGAAATCCCTAGTCACTATCCCTTTGTATTTTGTAATTCTATCCTTGGTCCTTATCCATCTAATCTAAAGTCTTCAAACCTTCTCCCACACTTTCTACTTCTAGCTCTCCAAAGTCTCTCTTGAAAGACTTTAATATTGAACATAAATATAAGTTGACATTCAATATTCCAAAGGCTTCCACTCCATTTTCTTCCAAACATCTTTCTCAAAAGCTTACAAATATTCCACTCAATCTTCTTCTAACATTGTCCTACCAGCTCATACATCTAAACCTTGATCCATTTCCTCCATGATTCCTCCATCATTTGGAAACCCTCCAAGGTGTGTGTAAATGTTGATCTTCCCCACTTTGTCACCTACCCTTATGCAATATTTTCAAAGCTACACTTACCTACTATCCATACTCATACAATCCTTCCAAGGAATAAACTCTTATCCTACTATCATCTCACTTCCTTCACCCTATCAACATCATTGGGCATACTTATCTATGGTCTTGGATTATCATAACTTATCTTTCCTTTAGGAACACTATCTAACTTGAAAATAGTTGACCCATTTCTAAAAAATAAAAATAAAATAGAAAAGAAGATAAAAAATGTGCCTTGGTGAAAACCATTATCTTATCCATGAGATTCCCTATTTTACTTTCTCATTCACTCATAGCCTTCATATCCAACTTCATATCATGTCATTATGCATGTGTTATCTTGCTTATTGGCTTTAATTGCTTATCCTACATGTTATCTTCTTTCATGGATTTCATGGCTTATCCCAAATGTGCTTCATTCAACTTTTCAATATGAAAGTCTTTCAAAACATTATACAATATTATGACTCTTTATGCTTTCAAATGCTATGATTGGTTGCAAAATGAAAGAAATCAAGTATTCTAATTGTTCATCCATACTTTCTAGATTTTTCTTATTTGATTAGTTTGATAAAAATAGTTTTAATAATCATAATGTCAGCTTTATGTCAAATAAGGAAAAAACCAAATTTGTAATAAGATATTCGCATGCAATTATCTTTCATATAGTTATAAATGCTCTTAAAATTGTCCTTATAACCTTGTATCACATGGAAATATGATTTGCAAGAACTTGTTCAATATCTTCCTCTTATAATTCCTTACAAAGAACCTACCAAAATACAAAAACCATATATGAAAAGAGTACACATTTTAAATCATAATACATCATAAATTTTAGAAATTCTCCCCAATAACACCCCCCTCCAACTCTTCATGATGTACCTGCATTCCAATATCATAAAAAAATTAGTAACTTATTGTATTAAACAAGATAATCATCAATTCATTAAATCATTATGAAGAAAATAACAGAAGAAGTATATATACCTAGTCGAGTATTCCAATAGGGTCCTCTCTCTGTTTTAGGGTCTCCAACAGGGCTTCATGATCAGCATAAGTAAAAGTAAAAAGTTCTTTTACTCTTGGTCTTTTTTGATGCATCAATAACTTTACATTTGTTGCTATAATAAGATACGAATATATGAGAATTACTTTGTGCTTCTGATAGTCTTTGAATGCAGAAATTTCGTTCCTTCTAAGCATGTATGTCTGTAGCCATGTTCCAGCAACAACCACTGAACCAATAGGATATGTGAATCTATCATCATCTATGATCGGTTGTGCAAATTTTTGTTTTCCTCTTACACAATGTGCTAACCAATAATCAGATTTCTCATCATTCCCCTGTGGTGCAACCAATGCAAAGACATGTCCTGGTTGAAGTAGATCTGATACATGGTTATGCTCAAGTGAACTTTCCATGTCATCATTTTTAATAGAGGGTATGATAGACAATGGAGTAAGAAAATGTGGAGCCCATGTGTCCACCCACTCACTTGACTCACAGTGATCCCAATCACACTAAAAATAAGTATGACAAAAATAAGCTAGTTGTCGTGTCCAAATGGTCCATGTACTAGAATCAAAGCTCCAAAATGAATGCATTTTTGATGAGTCTCTCACTATAGCACAATCTGATCTATCACCTATGGACCCTTCCTCAACCAACCAAAAGAACTTGTGTACCACTGAATCAAGAGTCCCCCTTGTGATAATGCTAAACTACACCAATCAACAATGCTAAAAGCATCAAGAAGCTTTGTTGTTGAAATCTTCAGTTGCTCCTTAACTAGAGCTCTCTTCACACATGCCCCTACTCCATCATGTTCCCCTTTTCAATGGCCGGACTCAAAAAAATTCCAAATATGAGGCACCCCTCTCTCTACGTGTATCATATACAACCAATAAAACATGTAAACATTCTTGAATTGACCTATACAGTTATCTGACCAAATGATATGTCTATCCATAGCAATTGCATGCTCATGTAAGAAATCAAAAAAATTTCAAAACAATGTTGCACAAACTCGTGAGAGTGAAATCTATCATCACTCATAAAAAAATGATACTCTCTAATAATCTTTCGATTATCTTCTGCACTATCAGGGACATGTCTATATGTTATGTGAACAAAAATTGCAATCTGAACGGAGTTGTAATACTGAGATTGTGTCTCATTTTGAAGTTGCAATGTGTAGTTCTCAACAAAATCAACAACTGATATAATAGTGCCAATGGGAAAAGTCTCCTTACACGTTCTAAATTGTTGATCCAACCACTGAGACCTGTGACTATGTCTTGCATACTTGTAAAAAAGATTTGCCTTGAAATCTAAAATAAAATTAGCCACACTGATATCTTTTCCAACCAATTCACATCTAGAGCTCTCACTCCCACTCTTCAATGTGTATTTCACCATTTCATATACCCTTTTTTTTAGTATTGTCTTTCCAAAATCTTGTTCGCACCCCTCATGGAAACATGTGTCAAACATGGATAAGCCACTACATTTTGAACACTTCTCATTTAAGCAAGCATTTCTATAAAAGGAACAACCATCAACTCTACGACATAATAGTTGATCTAGCAAGTCTCTTGATGATTTTGGAAGCCCACTAGCCCTACAATCCTCCAACATTTCTTTACTATGTATAGTAGAACGGATGGAGCGTAATAGTTCATGGTGCATAGAAAACTCAACATGATATTTGCAACAACATGCATTTCAAATTTTGAGTGGCCCACAATAAAATGGCTTAAAAGATTCAAAAGCCCTTTGTGATAAATGAAGACATGGATGACTCTCTAAATTTTTTGAACAACATAGTTTGACTTACCTCTAAATGGTGTTTAGGATGTGGCGTGCGGTCTCTGATGCTAATTCTCAACTTTAAGACGTCTTTAGCATTGGGTGATACTCATGAGTTAGAGTGCCAAAATTGTGTAATTTCTTCCTTCACATCATCGGATAGCTTCTTATCAAAATGTGAAAGTCTCCCACCAAATGCTCATGTTTCATTTTGAAGAGGATAAAAAATCTTCTCTCATCGACTAAGTGCTCTTCTCAAAGTAGTATGATTTAGATTCAAATCAATACAAGTTTATCTCATATATCTACCCTTCTCAAATGATGATTTACCAAAGAGGTTGTAATGACCCTTCAAGCAGCTCTATTATCCTTCTCTCTTCTATTTTTTCCAATGCTATTGAGCGCACTGAAAAGATTCTTCATGATAATGGCATTTCTTTCCAACTTTTTATTGACACGAATCTTCAATTTGGAAAGCTTAGGTCTCATTTTTTGCATCTTTAATAAGTGCATGAAAAGCTGACATTGCTCTACCACTATCTTGTTACCGAAAAATATCTGATATAGTCTTGAAGCCCATAACCAAATGGTTCTTTCTAATTTTTTTCTTTCCAAACTAGTAATAATCGTTTCATCAATTTCAATTATCCATTTTGGTGTTTTAGAACCTTCATGTCGATTATAATTAGGAGATATGTAAGGTTCTTGTGCATTAGGTTCCTGTGCATTATCATCTTCGACATGGTCAATTATGCAATTTGGATTATGACTTGGTGGCATTTCTTCTTCAAAATTTTCAATTTTGGCATTATCATTTTCAATAGGTACATTTTCATTCCCCAACTGTACATGTTCATTATCTGACTCTATGATTTCACGTTCGATTAATTCATCGTCAACTTGACTGATATTTAGCATACCTTTTTTCTTCTTTGGTGTTCCATTTTGTCCTTTCCCTATATGTCGCAATGTCTTCATTGGATATCTTCCTTTTGCATTTATCCTTTCGACGACTACTACTTCCCATTCAGATGAAAAAATCGAACACATAACGTTATATTTTTGAAATTTTTTTGATTAGTTGGGCCCTAAAAAGTGATATTTTCCAAAACCTGTGAACAAAGAAGTGAAAAAGTGATGTCGGGTCAGCAGGGACAGGGAATTATTGGGAATTGGTGCTAGTAAAATCGAATATCTGATTCTAGATCAGATATTCGATTTGAAATCGGATATCTGATTTTGTAAAGTGAATTTTTGGGGGGAAAACTTGCTATAATTTCCCTCATTTGCCATAATTATATTAATATTATGAAATTCATTGGAGGGAAACCGACTTTGGTTTATTACTAAGCTAATAGTATAGTAGTATTAATATATAATAGTATTAATAGTATAATAGTATTAATATAAAGTATTAATATATAATAGTATTAATATATAGTAATATTAATATGTAGTATTAATATAGCTATAGTATCAATATTATTATTTTACCCATAATAGTATTAATATTATTACTATAGATATAATAGTGTAAATATTTAGTGTTTATTTATATTATTATTATTATGTTATAATATAGTATTAATATATATATTATTATAATAGCTATAATAGTATTATTATTATTACTATAGATATAATAATATTAATATTTAATGTCTATTATTATTATTATTATTATCATAAAATTGTGTGTGTGTGTGTATATATATATATTCTTTAATTTTTTAACCCATATACATACGAACGATTCGAATATGTCCGTAGGGGTCCTAGGACCCCTAGGGACATATGTCGTCGTTTAATAGGTCAAACCCATATGAACGATTCAAATATATCCCTAGGGGTCCTAGGACCCCTAGAGACATATATCGTCATTTAATGGGTCAGACCCTTTGACCCATATGCACGATTTGAATATGTCCTTATGGGTCCTATGACCCCTAGGGACATATGTCATCGTCTAATGGGTCAAAAGGGGTCATAAGTCACCCTATGACCCCCTTTGATCAATTTGAACAATTTGAATATGTACTTAGGGGTCCTATGACCCCTAGGGACATATGTCATTGTTTAATGGGTCAAAGGGAGTCATAGGTCACCCTATGACCCCCTTTGACCCATAGGGATGATTCGAATATGTCCCTAGGAGTCCTAGGACCCCTAAGGACATATGTCATCGTTTAATAGGTCAAAGGAGGTCATAGCTCACCCTATGACCCCCTTTGACCCATATGACTCATTCAAAAATGTTCTTAGGGGTCTGAGGACTCCTAGCGACATATGTCATAATTTAATGGGTCAAATCAGGTCATAGGTCACCCTATGACCCCCTTTGACCCATATTACTCATTCGAATATGTTCTTAGAGGTCCTAGGACCCTTAGGGACATATGTCATCATTTAATGGGTCAAAGGGACCTATGACCCCCTTTGACCCATATTACCTATTCGAAGATGTCCCTAGGGGTCTTAGGACCCCTAGAGACATATGTCATCATTTAATGGGTCAAAAGGGGTCATAAGTCACCCTATGCACCCTTTTACCCATATGAATGATTCAAATATGTCCTTATGGGTCCTAAGACCCCTACAAACATATGTCGTCATTTAATGGGTCAAAGGATGTCATAAGGCACCTTATGACCCCCTTTGACACATATGAATGATTCGAATATGTCCCTAGGGGTCTTAGGACCCCTAGGGACATATGTCATCATTTAATGGGTCAAAGGGGGTCATAGTTCACCCTATGACCCCCTTTGACCCATATGAACAATTTGAATATGTCCCTATGAAACCTAAGACCCCTAGGGACATATGTCGTCGTTTAATGGGTCAAAAGGTGTCATAAGGAATCCTATGACCTCTTTTGACCCATATGAACGATTCAAGTATGTTCCTAGGGGTCCTAGGACCCCTAGCAACATATGTCATTATTTAATGGGTCAAAGAAAGTCATAGCGCAACCTATGACCTCCTTTGACCCATATGAATGATTCGAATAAATTTTTAGGGGTCCCATGACTCCTACCAACATATGTCATCATTTACTGGGTCAAAGGGGCTCATAGGTCACCCTATGACCCCCTTTGACCCATATGAACGATTCGAATATGTCCCTAGGGGTCTTAGGACCCCTAGCAACATATGTCATCGTTTAATGGGTCAAAGGGTGTCATGCGTCACCCTATGACCCCCTTTGACCCATATGAATGATTCAAATATGTCCCTATGAGTCCTAGGACCCCTAGAGAAATATGTCATCATTTAATGGGTCAAAGGGTGTAATAAGACACCCTATGACCCCTTTGACCCATATGAACGATTCAAATATGTCCCTAGTGATCTTAGGACCCCTAGGGACATATGTCATCATTTAATGGATCAAAGGAGGTCATAAAGCACCCTATGACCCCCTTTGACCCATATAAACGATTTGAATATGTCCTTAGGGGTCCTAAGATCCTTACGGACGTATGTCATCGTTTAATGGGTCAAAGGGGGTCATAGGTACCCTATGATCCCCTTCAACCCATATTAATGATTCAAATATGTCCCTAAGGGTCCTATGACACCTATGACATATTCAAATCGTTTATATGAGTCAAAGGGGGTCATAGGGTGAACTATGACATAGGGGTCATAGAGCTCTTAGGACCCCTACGGACATATATCATTGTTTAATGAGTCAAAGGGGGTCATAGGTCACCCTATGACCCCCTTCGACCCATATGAATGATTCGAATATGTCCCTAAGGGTCCTAGGACCCCTAGGGAAATATGTCATCGTTTAATGGGTCAAAGGGTGTCATAGATCGCCCTATGATCCCCTTTGATCCATATAAAAGATTCGAATATGTCCCTAGGGGTTATAGGACCCCTAGAGACATATGCCATCATTTAATGGGTCAAAGGAGGTCATAGGTCACCCTATGACCCCCTTTGACCCATACGAACAATTTGAATATGTCCCTAAGGGTTCTAGGACCCCTAGTGACATATGTCGTCATTTAATGGGTCAAAAGGGGTCATAGGTCACCTATGACCCCCTTGACTCATATGAACAATTCGAATATGTTCCTAGGCATCCTAGGACCCCTAGAGACATATTCGAATCGTTCATATGGGTCAAAGGGGGTCATAGGTCACCCAATGACCTATGACCCCCTTTGACACATATGACCCATTCGAATATGTTCCTAGGGGTTCGAGGACCCCTAGCGACATATGTCATCATTTAATTGGTCAAAGAGGGTCGCAGCTCAACTTATGACCCCGTTTGACCAATATTACCCATTCGAATATGTCCTTAGAGGTTCTAAGACCCCTAGAGACATATGTCATCATTTAATGGATCAAAGGACCTATGACTCCTTTTGACTCATATGCAAGATTCGAATATGTCCCTATGGGTCGTAGGACCCCTAAGGACATATGTCATCATTTAATGGGTCAAAGGGGATCATAAGTCACCCTATGACCCCCTTTGACCAATATGAATGATTCGAATACGTCCGTGGGGCTCCTATGACCCCTAGGGACATATGTCATCGTTTAATGTGTCAAAGGGTGTCATAGGTCACCCTATGACCCCTTTTGACCCATAGGAACGATTCGAATATGTCCCTAGGTGTCATAAGACCCCTAGGGACATATGTCATCACTTAATGGGTCAAAGGGGGTCATAGGTCACCCTATGACCCCCTTTGACCTATATGAACGATTCAAATATGTCCTTAGGGGTACTAGAACCCCTAGGGACATATGTCGTCGTTTAATGGGACAAAGGGAGTCATAAGTCACCCTATGACCCCATTTGACCCATATGGCCCATTCGAATATGTCCCTAGGGGTCCTAGGACCCCTAGGGACATATGTCATCATTTAATGGGTGAAAGTGACCTATGACCCCCTTTGACTCATATAAACGATTCCAATATGTCCTTAGGGGTCTTAGGACCCCTAAGGACATATGTCATTCTTTAATAGGTCAAAGGGGGTCATAGGTCACCCTATGACCCCCTTTGAACTATATGAACGATTCAAATATGTCACTATGGGTCATAGGACCCCTAGGGACATATGTCGTTGCTTAATGGGTCAAAGGGTGTCATAAGGCACCCTATGACCCCCTTTGACCCATATGAACGATTCGAATATGTCCCTAAATATGTCGTCATTTAATGGGTCAAAGGGTGTCATAGATCACCCTATGATCTATTTTGACCCATATGAACGATTCGAATATGTCCATAGGAGTTATAGGATCCTTAGAGACATATGTCGTCATTTAATGGGTCAAAGAGGGTCATAGGTCACCCTATGATTCCCTTTGACCCATATGAACAACTTGAATATGTCCCTAGGGGTTCTAGGACTCCTAGCGACATATGTCATCGTTCAATGGGTTAAAAGGGGTCATAGGTCACCTATGACCCCCTTGACCCATTTGAATGATTCGAATATGTCCCTTGGGGTCCTAGGACCCCTAAAGACATATTCGGATTGTTCATATGGGTCAAAGGAGGTCAGAGGTCACCCTATGACCTATGACCCCCTTTGACCGATATGACCCATTCGAATATGTTCCTAAGGGTCCGAGGACCCCTAGCGACATATGTCGTCGTTTAATGGGTCAAAGAGGGTCGTAGGTCACCCTATGACACCCTTTGACCCATATTACCCATTCGAATATGTCCCTAGGGGTTCTAGGACCCTTAGCAACATATGTCATCATTTAATGGGTCAAAAGGGGTCATAGGTCTCCCTATGATCCCCTTTGACCAATATGCATGATTTGAATATGTCCCTATGGGTCCTAATACACTTAGGGACATATGTCATCATTTAATGGGTCAAAGGGGGTCATAAGTCACCTTATGACCCCCTTTGACCAATAAGTCATTTAATAGTGTCCTGAGACCTCTAGGGACATATGTCATCGTTTAATGGGTAAAAGGGGGTCATAGGTGACCCTATGACCACCTTTTACCCATATGAACGATTCGAATATGTCTTTAGGAATACTAGAACCCCTAGTGACATATGTCATCATTTAATGGGTTAAAAGGGGTCATAAGTCACCCTATGACCCCCTTTGACCTATATGGTCTATTCGAATACATCCCTAAGGGTCCTAAGATTCGTAAGGACATATGTCATCATTTAATGGGTTAAAGTGACTTATAACCCCCTTTGACCCATATGAACGATTCAAATATGTATAGTGACACATCTCATAGTTTAATGGGTGAAAGGGGGTCATAGGTCACCTTATGATCCCCTTTGACCCATATGAATGATTCAAATATGTCCTTATTTGTCTTAGGACCCTAAGGGACATATGTCATCATTTAATGGGTCAAAAGGTGTTATAAGGCACTCTATGACCCCCTTTGACCCAAATGAACGATTCAAATGTCTTTATGGGTCCTAGGACACCTAGGAACATATGTCATCATTTAATGGGTCAAAGGTGGTCATAGGTCACCCTATGACCCCCTTTGACCCATATGGGTCATTCGAATATGTCCATAAGACCCCTAAGAACATATTTCATCATTTAATGGGTCAAAAGGGGTCATAAGGCACCCTATGACCCTATTTGACCTATATGAATGATTCAAATATGTATTTAGGGGTCCGAGGAGCCCTAGGGATATATGTCATCGTTTAATAGGTCAATGGGGGTCATAGGTCACCTTATGACCCCCTTTGACGCATATAAATGATTCGAATATGTCCCTAGGGGTCCTAGGACCCCTAGAGACATATTCCATCATTTAATGGGTCAAAGGGTGTCATAGGTCACCCTATGACCCCCTTTGACCCATATGAACGATTCGAATACATCTCTAGGGGTTATAGCACCTCCAGAGACATATGTCATCGTTTAATGTGTCAAAGGGGGTCATAGGTCACCCTATGACCCCCTTTGACCCATATAAACAATTTCAATATGTCGCAAGGAGTTTTAGGACCCCTAGAGACATATGTCATCGTTTAATGGGTCAAAAGGGGTCATAGGTCGCCTATGACCCCCTTGACCCATATGAACAATTCAAATATGTCCCTAGGTGTCCTATATCCCTAGAGACATATTCATATCATTCATATGGATCAAAGGGGGTCATAGGGTGACCCATATGACCCATTTGAATATGTTCACAGGGGTCCGAGGACTCCTAGCAACATATTTCATCATTTAATGGGTCAAAGAGGGTCATAGGTCACCCTATGACCCCCTTTGACCCATATTATCCATTCGAATATGTCCCTAGGGGTTCTAAGACCCCTAGAAACATATGTCGTTGTTTATTGAGTCAAAGAGAGTCATAGGTCACCCTATGACCCCCTTTGACCTTTATTAACCATTTGAATATATCCCTAGGGGTCCTAGGACTCCTAGCGACATATCTCGTCATTTAATAGGTCAAAGAGTCCTATGACCCCCTTTGACCCATTTTACCCATTCGAATATGTCCTTAGGGGTCCTAGGACCCCTAGAGACATATGTCATCATTTAATGGGTCAAAGGGGGTCATAGGGTGACCTATGACCCCCTTTGACCCATATGAATGATTGAAATATGTCCTCAAGGGTCTTAGGACTCCCAGGGACATATGTCATCATTTAATGGGTCAAAAGGGGTCATAGGTGACCCTATGACCCCCTTTAACCCATATGAACGATTCGAATATGTCCCCATGCATCCTAAGACCCCTAGGGACATATGTCGTCATTTAATAGGTCAAAGGGGGTCATAGGGCACCCTATGACCCCCTTTGACCCATATGAACGATTCAAATATGTCCTTAAGGGTCCTAGGACCCCTAGTGACATATGTCATCATTTAATGGGTCAAAGGGGGTCATAGGTCACCCTATGACCCCCTTTGACCCCATATGGCCTATTCGAATATGTCCCTAGGGGTCTTAGGACCCTTAGGGACCTATGTTGTCGTTTAATGTGTCAAAGGAGGTCATAGGTCACCCTATGACTCCCTTTTACCCATATGAACGATTCGAATATATCCGTAGGGATCCCATGACCTCGAGGGACATATGTCATCATTTAATTGGTCAAAGGGGGTCATAGGTAATCTTATGACCCTTTTTGACCCATATGAATGATGAGACATATGTCGTCGTTTAATGGGTGAAAGGGTGTCATAGGTCACCCTATGATCCCGTTGACCCATATGAATGATTTGAATATGTCCTTAAGGGTTATAGGATCCATAGATAAATATGTCGTTGTAAGTGGGTGAAAGGGGGACATTGGTCACCATATGACCCCCCTTTGACCCATATGAACAATTAAAAATATCCCTAGGGGTTCTAGGACTCCTAGAGACATATGTTGTCATTTAATAGGTCAAAGGGGGTCATAGGTCACATATGATCCCTTTGACCCAGATGAACGATTGGAATATGTCCCTACGGGTCCGAGGACCCCTAGAGACATATTTGAATAGTTTATATGAGTCAAAGGAGGTCATAGGTCACCCTATGACCCTTTTTCACCCATATGACCAATTCGAATATGTTCTTAGGGGTCTGAGGAGCTTTAGTGACATATGTCATCATTTAATAGGTCAAAGAGGGTCATAGGTCACCTTATGACCCCTTTTGACCCATATTACCCATTTGAATATGTTCTTAGGGGTTCTCGGACACCTAGAGACATATGTCATCGTTTAATTGATCAAAGAGAGTCATAGTTGACCCTATGACTCTCTTTGACCCATATTACCCATTCGAATATGTCCCTTGGGGTCCTACGACCCCTAGGGACATATGTCATCATTTAATGGGTCAAAGGAACCTATGACCCCCTTTGACCCATATTACCCATTTGAATATTTCTCTAAGGGTCCTAGGACTCTTAGACACATATGTCATTGTTTAATGGGTCAAAGGGGGTCACAGGTCATCCTATGACCCCCTTTGACCCATAAGGACGATTCGAATATGTCCTTAGGAGTCTTAGGACCCTTAGGGACATATGTCATCGTTTAACGGGTCAAAGGGGGTCACAGGTCACCTATGACCCCCTTGACCCATATTACCCATTCGAATATGTTCCTAGGGGTTCGAAGACTCTTAGCGACATATGTCATCATTTAATAGGTCAAACCGAATAATAGGTCACCCTATGACCCACGTTGACTCATATTACCCATTTGAATATATCTTTAGAGGTTGTAAGACCCCTAGAGACATATGTCATCATTTAATGGGTCAAAGTGAGTCATAGGTCACCCTATGACCCCCTTTGACCTATACTACCTATTCAAATATGTCTCTAAGGGTCTTAGGACCCCTAGGGACATATGTCATCATTTAATGGGTCAAAGGGACTTATGACCCCCTTTGTCCCATATTACCCATTCGAATATGTCCCTAGGGGTCCTAGGACCCGTAGTGACATATGTCATCATTTAATGGGTCAAAGGGTGTCATAGATCACCCTATGACCCCCTTTGATCCATATGAATGATTCAAATATGTCTATATGGTTCCTAGGACTCTTAGCAACATGTCGTCGTTTAATGGGTCAAAGGGTGTCATAAGGCACCTCATGACCCCTTTTCACCCATATGAACGATTCGAATATGTCATTAGGGGTCCTAGGAGCCCTAGGGACATATGTCATCATTTAATGGGTCAAAGGGGGTCAAAGGTCACCCTATGACCCCCTTTGACCCATATGAATAATTTGAATATGTCCGTATGGGTCATAGGACCTCTAAGGACATATGTCATCGTTTAATGGGTCAATGGGTGTCATAAGGAACCCTATGACCCCCTTTGACCCATATGAACAATTTGAATATGTTGCTAGGGGTCCTAGGATCCCTAGGGACATATGTCGTCGTTTAATGAGTCAAAAGGGGTCATAGCGCACTCTATGACCCCCTTTGACCCTTATGAACGATTCAAATATGTCCTTAGGGGTCCCAGGACCCCTAGCGACATATGTCGTCATTTACTGAGTTAAAGGAGGTCATAGATCACCCTATGACCCCCTTTGACCCATATGAATGATTCGAATATGTCCCTAGGGGTCCTAGGACCCCTAGCAACATATGTCATCATTTAATGGGTCAAAAGGTGTCATAGGTCACCCTATGACTCCCTTTGACCCATATGAACGATTTGAATATATCCCTATGGGTCCTAGGACCCCTAAAGACATATGTCATCGTTTAATAAGTCAAAGGGTGTCATAAGGCACCTTATGACCCCCTTTGACCCATATGAATGATTTGAATATGTCTCTAGGGGTTTTAGGACCCTTAGAAAAATATGTCATCGTTTAATGGGTCAAAGAGGATCATAGGGCACCCTATGACCCCCTTTGAACCATTTGAACGATTCGAATATGTTCTTAGGGGTCCCAGGACCCTTATCGACATATGTCATTGTTTAATGGTCAAACGGGGTCATAGGTCACCCTATGACCCCCTTCGACCTATATGAATGATTTGAATATGTTCCTAAGGGTCCTAGGACCCCTCAGGACATATGCTGTCGTTCAATAGGTCAAAGGGTGTCATAAGTCACCCTATGGTCCCCTTTGACCCATATGAATGATTCAAATATGTCCCTAGGGTTTATAGGACTCGTAGAGACATATGTCATCATTTAATAACCCATATGAACAATTCGAATATGTCCATAGGGGTTTGATGACCCTTAGTGACATATGTCATCGTTTAATGGGTCAAAGGGGGTCATAGGTCACCCTATGACTTATGACCTCCTTTGACCCGTATGAGCCATTCAAATATGTTCCTGGGGGTCCAAAGACTCCTAGCGACATATGTCATCATTTAATTGATCAAAGGGGGTCGTATGTCCCCCTATGACCCCCTTTGACCCATATTACCTATTCGAATATGTCCCTATGGGTTCTAAGACCCCTAGAGACATATGTTTTTGTTTAATCGGTCAAAGGGGGTCATAAGTCACCCTATGACCCCGTTTGACGCATATGCACGATTCAAATATGTCCTTATGGGTCCTAGGACCCCTAAGGACATATGTTGTCGTTTAATGGGTCAAAAGGGGTCATAAGTCACCCTATGAACCCCTTTGACCAATATGAACGATTCGAATATGTCCTTAGGGGTCCTATGACCCTTACGGACATATGTCATCATTTAATGGGTCAAAGGGGGTCACAGGTCGCCCTATGACCCCCTTTGACCCATAAGGACGATTCAAATATGTCCCTAGGAGTCTTAGGAGCGCTAGAGACATATGTCATCGTTTAATGGGTCAAAGGGGGTCATAGGTCACCTATGACCCCCTTGACCAATATTGCCCATTTGAATATGTTCCTGTGGGTTCAAAGACTCCTAGCGACATATGTCATCATTTAATAGGTCAAATTAGATCATAGGTCACCTTATGACCCACTTTGACCCACATTACCCATTCAAATATATCTTTAGGGGTTGTAGGACCCCTAGAGACATATGTCATCGTTTAATGGGTCAAAATGAGTCATAGGTCACCCTATGACCCCCTTTGACCTATATTACCCATTCGAATATGTCCCTAGGGGTCCATATGTCATAATTTAATGGGTGAAAGGGTGTCATAGGTCACCCTATGACCCCCTTTGATCCATACGAATGAATCGAATATGTCTATATGGTTCATAGAACCTTTGGCGACATGTCGTTTAATGGGTCAAAAGGTGTCAGAAGACACCTTATGACCCCCTTTGACCCATATGAACAATTCAAATATGTCCTTAGGGGTCTTAGGACCCCTAGGGACATATGTCATCATTTAATGGGTCAAAGGGAGTCAAAGGTCACCCTATGACTCCCTTTGACCCATATGAATAATTTGAATATGTCTTTATGGGTTATAAGACCCCTAGGGACATATGTCATCATTTAATGAGTCAATGGGTGTCATAAGGAAGCTATGACCCCCTTTGACCCATATGAACAATTCGAATATGTCGCTATGGGTCTTAGAACCCCTCGGAACATATGTCGTTGTTTAATGAGTCAAAGGGGTCATAGTGCACTTTACGACTCCCTTTGACCCATATGAACAATTCAAATATGTCCTCAAGGGTCCCAGGACCTCTAGTGACATATGTCGTCATTTACTGGGTAAAAAGGGGTCATAGGGTGACCTATGACCCCCTTTCACCCATATGAACGATTCGAATATGTCGCTAGGGGTCCTAGGATCCCTAGCGACATATGTTGTCATTTAATGGGTCAAAGGGTGTCATAGGTCACCCTATGACCCCCTTTGACCCATATGAACGATTCAAATATGTCCCTATGGGTCTTAGGACCCTTAGGGACATATGTCATCATTTAATGAGTCAAAGGGTGGACATATGTCATCGTTTAATGGGTCAAACGGGATCATAGGGCACCCTATGACCCCCTTTGACCCATATGAATGATTTAAATATGTCCTTAGGGGTCCTAGGACCCCTACGGACATATGTCATCATTTAATGGGTCAAAGGGGGTCATAGGTCACCCTATGACCCCCCTCGACCCATATGAATGATTTGAATATGTCCCTAAGGGTCCTAGAACCCCTCGAGAAATATGTTTTCATTTAATGGGTCAAAGGGTGTCATAGGTCACCCTATGATCCCCTTTGATTCATATGAATGATTCGAATATGTCCTTGGGGTTTATAAAACCCCTAGAGTAATATGTCATCATTTAATGGGTCAAAGGGGGTCATAGGTCACCCTATGACCCCCTTTGACCCATATGAACAATTCAAATATGTCTGTAGGGGTTTGAAGACCCTTTGTGACATATGTCATCGTTTAATGGGTCAAAGGGGGTCACAGGTCACCCTATGACCTATGACCTCTTTTGACCCATATGAGCCATTTGAATATGTTGCTAGGGGTTCGAGGACTCCTGGCGACATATGTCATCATTTAATTTGTCAAAGGGGGTCGTAGGTCCCCCTATGACCCCCTTTGACTCATATTACCCATTCAAATATGTCCCTACGGGTTCTAGGACCCCTAGAGACATATGTTGTCATTTAATGGCTCAAAGGGGGTCATAAGTCACCCTATGACCCCCTTTGACTCATATGCATGATTCGAATATGTCCCTATGGGTCCTAGGACCCTTAGAGACATATGTTGTCATTTAATAGGTCAAAGAGGGTCATAAGTCACCATATGACCCCCTTTGACCAATATGAATGATTCGAATATGTCCTTAGGGGTCCTATGACCCTTAGGGACATATGTCGTCATTTAATGGGTCAAAGGGTGTCATAGGTCACCTTAGGACCCCCTTTGACCCATAGGTATAATTCGAATATGTCCCTAAGTGTCCTAAGACCCTTAGAAACATATATCATCATTTAATATGTCAAAGGGGGTCATACGGTGGTGTCATAGGTCACCCTATGACCCCCTTTGACCCATATGAACGATTTGAATATGTAGGTAGGGGTACTAGAACCCTTAGGGACATATGTCATCATTTAATGGGTCAGAGGGGGTCATAAGTCATGCTATGACCCCCTTTGACCCATATGGCCCATTCGAATATTTCCCTAATAGTCTTAGGACCCTTAGGGACATATGTCATCATTTAATGTGTCAAAGTGACCTATGACCCCCTTTGACCCATATGAACGATTCGAATATGTCTATATGGGTCCTAAGACCCCTAGGGACATATGTCATCCTTTAATGGGTCAAAGGGGGTCATAGGTCACCCTATGACTCCTTTTGACCCATATAAACGATTCAAATATGTCACTATGAGTCATAAGACCGCTAGGGACATATGTCATCATTTAATGGGTCAAAGGGTGTTATAAGGCACCCTACGACCCCCTTTCACCCATATGAAAGATTCGAATATGTCCCTAGGACCCCTAGGGACATATGTCGTCGTTTAATGGGTCAAAGGGTGTCATAGGTCACTCTATGATCCCTTTGACCCATATGAACGATTCGAATATGTCCTTAGGGGTTATAGGACCCTTAGAGACATATGTCATCGTTTAATGGGTCAAAGGGGGTCATAGGTCACCCTATGATCTCCTTTGACCCATATGAACAATTCGAATATGTCCCTAGGGGTTCTAGGACCCTTAACGACATATGTCATCGTTCAATGGGTCAAAGGGGGTTAGAGGTCACCTATGACCCCCTAGACCCATATGAACGATTCGAATATGTCTCTTGGGGTCCTAGTACCCCTAGAGAAATATTCGGATTGCTTATATGAGTAGAAGGGGTTCATAGGTCACCCTATAACCTATGACCCCCTTTGACCCATATGACCCATTCGAATATGTTCCTAGAGGTCCAAGGACCCCTAGCGACATATTTCATCGTTTAATGGCTCAAAGAGGGTCGTAGGTTAACCTATGGCCCCCTTTGATCCATATTACCCATTTGAATATGTCCCTAGGGGTTCTAGGACCCCTAGCGACATATGTGGTCATTTAATGGGTCAAAGGGGGTCATAGATCTCCCTATGACCCCCTTTGATCCATATGCATGATTCGAATATATGCCTATGGGTCCTAATACACCTAGGGACATATGTCATCGTTTAATGAGTCAAAGGGGGTCGTAAGTCACCCTATGACCCCCTTTGACCAATATGAAGAATTGAAATATGTCGTTAGGGGTCTTATGACTCCTAGGGACATATGTCATCATTTAATGGGTCAAAGGGAGTCATAGGTCACCCTATAAGCCCCTTTGACCCATAGGAATGATTTGAAAATGTCTCTAGGTGTCTTAGGAACCCTAGGGACATATGTCATCGTTTAATGGGTAAAAGGGGGTCATAGGTCACCCTATGACCACCTTTGACCCATATGAATGATTAATATGTCCTTAGGGATACTAGAACCCCTAGAGACAAATGTCGTCATTTAATGGGTCAAAGGGGGTCATAAGTCACCCTATGACCCCCTTTGACCCATATGGCCCATTCCAATATGTCCCAGGACCCCTAGGGACATATGTCATCATTTAATGGGTCAAAGTGACCTATGACCCCCTTTGACCCATATGAACTATTCAAATATGTCCCTAGAGGTCCTAGGACCCCTACGGACATATCTTGTAGTTTAATGGGTCAAAGGGGGTCATAGGTCACTCTATGACCCCCTTTGACCCATACGAATGATTCAAATATGTCCCTATTGGTCCTAAGACCCCTAAGGACATATGTCATCATTTAATGGGTCAAAGAGTGTCATAACGCACCCTATGACCCCCTTTGATCTATATGAACGATTCGAATATATCTCTATGGGTCTTAGGACACCTAGGGATATATGTCATCGTTTAATGGGTCAAAAGTGTTTGACCTATATGGACCATTCGAATATGTCCCTAGGACCCCTAGGGACATATGTCATCATTTAATGGGTCTTAGGGACATATGTCATCATTTAATGGGTCAAAGGGGGTCATAGGGCACTCTATGACCCTGTTTGACCCATATGAATGATTCAAATATGTACTAAGGGGTCCCGGAACCCTTAGTGATATATGTTGTTGTTTAATGGGTCAATGGGGGTCATAGGTCACCCTGTGACCCCCTTTGACCCATATGAATGATTCAAATATGTTCATAGGGGTCCTAAGACCCCTAGGGACATATGTCATCATTTAATGGGTCAAAGGGTGTCATAGGTCACCCTATGACCCCCTTTGACCCATATGAACGATTTGAATATGTCCCTAGGGGTTATAGGACCTTCAGAGACATATGTCATCATTTAATGGGTCAAAAGGGGTCATAGGTCACCCTATGACCCCCTTTGACCAATATGAACAATTTTAATGTCCCTAGGGGTTCTAGGACCCCTATAGACATATGTCGTCCTTTAATGAGTCAAAGGGGTTTCGTAGGTCACCTATGACCCCCTTGACCCATATGAATGATTCGAATATGTCTCTAGGGGTCCTAGGACCACTAGAGACATATTCAAATTGTTCATATGGGTCAAAGTGGGTCATAGGTTACCCTATGACCCCCTTTGACCCATATGACCCATTTGAATATGTTCATAGGGGTCCGAGGACTCCTAGTGACATATGTCATCATTTAATGGGTCAAAGAGACCTATGACACCCTTTGACCCATATTACCAATTCGAATATGTCCCTAGAGGTTTTAGGACCCCTAGAGACATATGTCATCATTTAATAGGTCAAAGAGAGTCATAAGTCACCTTGTGACCCCCTTTGACCTATATTACCCATTTGAATATGTCCCTAGGGGTCCTATGACCCCCTTTGACCCATTTTACCCATTCGAATATGTTCCTAGGGGTCCTAAGACCCCTAGAGACATATGTCATCATTTAATGGGTCAAAGGGGGTCATAGGTGACCCTATGACCCCCTTTGACCCATATAAACGATTCAAATATGTCCTTAGGGGTCCTTGGACCCCTAGGGACATGTGTCGTCGTTTAATGTGCCAAAGGGGGTCATAGGTCACCTTGTGACCTCCTTTAACCCATATGAACGATTCGAATATGTCCCTATGGGTCCTAGGACCTCTAGGGACATATATCATTTTTTAATGGGTCAAAAGGGGTCATAAGGCACCCTATGACCCCCTTTGACCCATATGAACGATTCAAATATGTCCCTAAATGTCCTATGACCCCTAGTAACATATGTCATCGTTTAATGAGTCAAAGGGGGTCATAGGTCACCCTATGACCCCCTTTGACCCATATGGCCCATTCAAATATGTTCCTAGGTGTCTTAGGACCCCTATGGACATATGTTGTCATTTAATGGGTCAAAGGGGGTCATAGGTCACCCTATGACTCCCTTTGACCCATATAAATGATTCGAATATGTCTGTAGGGATCCCATGACCCTTAGGGACATATGTCATCATTTAATGGGTCAAAGGGGGTCAAGGATCACCATATAACCCCTTTTGACCCATATGAATGATGGGACATATGTCGTCGTTTAATGGATCAAAGAGTGTCATAGGTCATGCTATGACCCTCTTTGACCCATATGAACAATTCAAATATGTCCTTAGGGGTTATAGGACCCCCAGAGATATATGTCGTTGTTTAATGGGTCAAATAGGGTCATAGGTCACCTTATGACCCCCCTTTGACCCATATGAACAATTCAAAATGCCCCTAGGGGTTCTAGGACCCCTAGAGACACATGTCATCGTTTAATAGGTCAAAGGGGGTAATAGGTCACCTATGACCCCTTTGACCCATATGAACGATTGGAATATGTCCCTAGGGGTCCGAGGACCCCTAGAGACATTTGAATCGTTCATATGAGTCAAAGGGGGTCATAGGGTGACCTATGACCCCCTTTGACCCATATGACCCATTCAAATATGTTCCTAGGAGTCTGAGGAGCCCTAGCGACATATGTCATCATTTAATGGGTCGACCTATGACCCCCTTTGACCCATATTACCCATTCGAATGTGTCCCTAGGGTTTCTAGGACCCCTAGAGACTTATGTCATCATTTAATTGGTCAAAGAGAGTCATAGGTCACCCTATGACCCCTTTTGACTCATATTACCCATTTGAATATGTCCCTAGGGGTCCTACGACCCCTAGGGACATGTCATCATTTAATGCGTCAAAGGGACCTATGACGCCCTTTGACCCATATTACCCATTCGAATATGTCCTTGAGGGTCCTAGGACTCCTAGAGACATATGTCATTGTTTAATGGGTCAAAAAGGGTCATAGGTCACCCTATGACCCCCTTTGACCCATATCGACGATTCAAATATGTCCCTCAGGGTCCTAGGACCCGTAGGGACATATATCATCATTTAATAGGTCAAAAGGGGTCATAAGTCACCCTATGACCCCCTTTGACCCATATTAACCATTGTAATATGTCCCTAGGGCTCCTAGGACCCCTAAGGACATATGTCATCATTTAATGCGTTAAAGGGGGTCAATGGTTGACCTATGACCCCCTTTGACTCATATATATTAATAATATACATATCTATTAATAACATACATATTAATATAATAATATATAATTATATATATATTACGTTATTATATTTAATAAAAATATTACGTTATTATATATATATTAATAACATATATATGTATTACTTTATTATATTTAATGAAAATATATTTTATATATATATATATATATATATATATATATAACATACATATTAATATAATAATATATAATACATATTATATATTTATATTTAATATATTACGTTATTATATACATATTAATAACATACATATTAATATAATAATGTATAATACGTATTTTATATATATATATATATATATTACGTTATTATATTTAGTAAAAATAATAATAATATAAATTATATTTATAGATTGTAATAAGATTAACATAATATATTATTATATATTGCTAGATTATATCTTATATCTTTACATTACTTTATTTTATATATATATATACATAGTAATATAAGTTAAATAATTTATAAATAATAAGCTATGACGTTTAAACCCGATTTTCCCTTCAAAATAGGTTGGAATTTTATGTTTGCCACCCGCAACATATCGGATATCGGATTTAGAATCGGATATCCGATTTGGAATCGGATATCAGATTAGGCGTGGTATTTACCAAGCCTGCCCGGTCAACCCAAAAGACGTGTTTGAAGAGGGTTTTAATGATACTCAGACTTCGGGTAGCCGTCTAACAATGTTATTTTGATAGAAATTGAATAAAATGAAAAGAGTTTTTTAATATCACTCTCTAGATTCCATCAATATAATTTTTGTCAAATTTTGAGTTCGATAAGTATTTATTAGTTAATTATCAATGAAGATAATTGTAAAGTGCTGATTGACATACTAATTGAAAAATAGCTATAACTTTGAAACGGTATAACATTTTTTAAATCTAAAAGTTGCGTCACATTCTATACTTCGACTAGTATAAGAAAAAAAAAAATTTAATATGGTAAAAAATTTTATTATTTAGGGTGGTCAGACATGGGACTTTTTTTTTTCAAAAAATTTTTGGTAGAAAATTCATATTTAATTATTTATTTGGAATAAAAATACCGAAAAATATGTGTCACATCCGAGCATGAGTCTAATTTTCATATCTATAATTATATTAAAAAAATATTATGATTAGATTTTGATTAAGGTGGTCAGACATACACCTACTTTTTATTTTCGCCCTAAAATTTTTTTAGTACTGCATTAAAATTCAAACTTTTGACCAATTAATTATTTTTTCTCCTGATAAGGCCTAGTAGTTTAGAAACTACATTCAATTTCTTATAGATTATTTTCTTACAACTTTTTGATATAAAGTCCATAACCACTTCAAAATTATGTGTCAAGTTGACATAAACCTGATTTGCTAATTTTTCATTGCCACTTAAGGCCATAGTTTGGTACACCATGATCCTGCACATACCCAGAGGTTATCTTTTAATTAAATAAGAATTAGGATAAAATGATCAAATCTTTAAGAAATATTGAAATAATTAAATTAATTACAATTTGATCAAAGAAATTGATTTGAATTGATTTAATAAAATATTGCAAACCATTGATTCACAAAATTTGATAAATTAAATAATGGGTGCCCATAGTCTAGGCGACTATTTTAGGGTGCATACATTTGTGCCTCTTTGACTAATGTGTGAAAGAAATTGATGTGTGAGATTGATTTGGGATCACAAAACAACCCAAATATGTGGTTGATTTGGGAACACATTAGGACAAAGAATACAAATAGATTTTGACTTCAAAAAGTCAAGGATAAAATTGATAAAACTAAATCAAGAGTTGAAGTTGATAGATACTATCCCCTCATGATCAAAATCAAAATGAGATAGAGGAGAAGCAACAAATTGATAAATTTGATAAAATTGGACAAAAGATAAAGTTGTTGATGTAAGATGAAAGATATAAGAATCACAACACCAAGGTAGATCATCAAGCATGTAATATTATGCCCCAAAGTTGAATTAGAAGAAAAGAAGTGGGGAAAAAGTGAATGGAAGGTGTAAATTTGAAAGATATGGAAAGAAATAGCAAGAAAAAAAGAAAGCTTTTTGTAAGAAATAGAATGCCCCAAAATCAATCAACTATTTAAGATAGAAATTTATATTGAGATCATGAAAGAAGACAAGAAAATGAAAATCAAAACATGACCACAGTTGATTAAAAGTCCACAATAAAGATAAAGGGAAATCCCTATCAAACTCATAATGCAGCCTAAAAATACAAACTAAAATGAAGTCTAATAATGCAAGCTACATGAAAATGCAAAGGTGTACTTTCAATAGAGCAACTATAACATAGGATTGTGTGTTCATCATTCATTAGATAATGTTAAAGAACTTATTTTCATCATTTGGCCATTATTAACAGACATTAGAAAATCACACAATCATCACTAGTCACAAGTGCAACTATGAAGATATGAATGTGATCTATATCAGATTGGAATGTGGAAAGATTCTAGCATAAGCATCAAAGGCATAAAGGTCAAGATGAATTTGATGTTAGCTTACCCAATTTAATGTAGCAAAACCATGCTCACATCAAGGCATAGATGCCAAGATGACCATAAGAATGGTTGTGCAAAAACAATCAAGGATGATGCCTAAAATCTCCTGAGTGTTTCAAGGGGACAACAAGAGACACTCTAGAGTTTCAAGACTGCACCCACAAGTATAAAACAAATAAAAACATGCCCCATGCCCCAAGTCCTTTAGCTATGCATCCTAGAGAGACTTATCAGACAAGGACACTCAACAAAAATCAATAACAATCAACACACAAAGAAAAGATCATGACATAGGTCAAGCATTAATTGTTTGTACTAAAAAATTTAAGTGTGATAACTGATATTGAGTTTCGAGGATAAGGATCGAATGCTTGCAAGCAGGTAAGATCACATGATGAAACTAGGTAAGACCAAACTAATAAGTGTTGGAAAATACTTGATGTTAGGGGTTGTATTGAAAAATATAGTTGGGGTGGTGTTAGAAAACACCATTTTTGAGGTGTCCTAAAGACTAACACAGCTAAGAGACCAAAGAGAACACAGTTATACCCCTTAGATAAAGACCAGTTACAAACCAAGGCAACAAGGACTAGGCATGATGGAGAAAGGCCAAGTGCCGAGGACATATACTAAGAAACAAGAGTACAAAGGCCTCAAGTAGTGCCTATTTCTAGGTTTTCACCACTTCAACTTTTTTTTTGGAATATATAATTTTTTGGGAGATACATCAAAATTCTTATTACTAAGATGACCATTCTTTTGGACATTTTTTAAGTTTTAGAATTTTGATAGTATATCATTTTTTTTTTTCAGGATCAATAAATATGTACAAAGATGCCCCTAAATAGAACAAGCATCATGGATAGAACTTCTTTCAGTGCAAGACATTGACAGGATCAAGGAGCTGCTCTCCTTCTACTATAGACAATTAATAGGCACCAAACCCAAAAGTTTCTATAATAATGTAAGGTCCAAACCAATTAGGTTCAAATTTACCCTTTTGATCTATATTTTGTTGATTCTTAATATTTTCATGTAGGACAAGATCTCCCACCTGTAATTCTCTGGGGTGAACCTTTTTGTTGAATGCTTGTGACATGCACTTTTGATAGACCCTCATATGGTCAAACAATGCTTGGTATTTCTCACCTAGAAGTTCTAACTCTTGAAGTCTCATGGCATAGTAGTCTTCATTTGTAACTAGACCTTTGAGGGGAACTCTGAGTGAAGGAATCTCAACCTCTAAAGGTAACATTGCTTCAACATCAAATGTAAGGGAAAAAGGAGTAGCCCTAGTAGGAGTATTCTATAGGCCCACAAAGATGTATTTATCTATAAGTGTTAATCCCTACCATTCTTATGAATTGCTCTATGTAAGATTTTGAGAATGGTTTTATTTGATACTTCTACTTGACCATTTCCTTGCAAGAAGTAAATGGAGGACCAATGTTGTTTTATCTTGAATTTATTGCAAAGTTGTTTAAGATCCTTGTTTTTAAATTAGCCTCTATTGTCAATGATAATCTCGGAAGGAACTCTATATCTATAGATAATATGATTCTGAATAACTAGAGAAACTATCTTGCTTGAGGCAACAAAAAATGGGACAACTTCTATCTATTTAGTGAAGTAATTAGTAGTATTGATAATAAACTTATGTCCACATGATGAGTTGGGATGAATTTGCCCAACAAGATCAAAGGCCCAATACTAAAATGACTAATGAGAGATAGAAGGAATGAGTTCCCTACCTAGAGTATGTATCAGGTTACCATGTTTTTGACACTTTTTACATGACTCTACAAAAGCTACTACATCAATCTACATTGTATGCCAATAGTACCCCACCCTAAGCAACCATTAAGCCATGGAAAGACTATTGGAATGTCCCCCACAAATGTTGTCATGGATGTCAATTAACGCTTGATTGGATACTTCCTTTTCTAAGCATCTAAGAAGTGTTCCATCAAGACCCCTCCTATAAAAATCTCTAGAGATAAGAGAATGATGAGAAGCATTTCAAATAATGTTTCTACATTTTGATCAGTTAAAGGTGTTAGGTATAATGCCATCATGAAGGTATGAATAAATGACACCATAACAGGATGAGTCACAACCAACAAGGGTACAAATAACATGACTTTCTTGGGAATCATAGATAGGGTGATGAAGCTCTTCTACAAGGAATTCAAATGTTGATTCATGTTGCTCTAATTGAAGAAGTGAAAAAAGTGCAGCCGTAGCATTAGTTGCTTTATTTTCTACTCCAGGGATTTGTTGAAATGAGACAAATGTGAAGTAACATCTCAAGGAATCAACCATTTTCTTATAAGGTACCAATTTCTCATTTTCTGTTAAATAATTTTCATTGAATTGGTTGATTATCAATTGTGAATCCCCATAGATGTGTAACTCTATAATTCTCCATTCTATAGTTATCTTAAGTCCATTTGTTAAAGCTTCATACTCAGCAATGTTATTTGTACATGAAAATAATAACTTTTAGGATTTAGAAATCATGTACCCATGAGGAGAAACAAGCAACACACTAGCTCCAGAACCATTTTGCATAAAGGATCCATCAAAGAATATCTTCCATGTTCTTTTAAGCATATACATGAGGTGCTTGTCTAGGAAATCAACTTGAATAGGTGCATTATCTTGTAATGGGAAATCAGCCAAGTGATCTACTATGGCTTTCCCTTTGATTGCTTTACTCTCAACATACACTATGTCAAACTCTGAAAGGATCATTATCCATTTAGCAAGTCTACTCGTGAGGGCAGCCTTACCTAGTAAATACTTCACTAGATCAATTATTGGTATGAGGTGTATAGTGTGTGAAAGCATATAATGTCACAACTTTTGGGAAACAAACATAACTGTGAGGCAAGCTTTCTTAATACTAGTGTAATTAACCTCATATGAATAAAAGTATGACTAATGTAGTATATTTTTCTTTCTTTTCCATGTTCATCTAGTTGAGCTAATAATGCCCCCAAGGAAGACTTTGTTGCTGAAATGTATAGAATAAGTGGTTTCCCTAGGATAGGAGGCACTAAAATAGGACGATTCACCAAGTATTTCTTGATTTGATCTATGCTCTTTTAACACTCTTCATTCCATACACATTTGAATCCTTTAAATATGGATTTGTGTACTAGACTAGTGTAAATTTAATTATTTTTCTAGCTCAATCATGTAGCATTTTGCACATGTATGTATATGTCTATTTTCAATATATAGTAGCTCACTCATTGTAGATATGACTTCACACAATTACCTTGGTCATTATTCTAAGGGTGATGAGGCTCTCAATATGAATCCTAAAAGTGTGGTTCATGATGTAGCTTCTGGTATGGCTTTTGGTACTGCTCATAGTGTAGCTTATGTTGTGGGTCGTGATGTGGCTCATGTTGTGGATTGTGATGTAGGTCCTATTATGGATCCTAGTGCAGGTACTAGTGTGGCTCCTACCATAGATCTTGGTGTAGGTTCTAATGTAGATCATGTTTCAAAACCTTCACACATTGATATTGATGCACTATTTTCATTTGCAGAGCAGGAGGTTACTAAATTAGAGCATTCTATACTCTCCTCAGATGATGCTGTATATAGAGACATTTATGAAACTATATGTATGAGCTTATGGTATCTGACTACTATATTTAGAGCACATCATTCTTTCACTCTTGATATATTAGCTATCATATCTACAGAGCTTAGATCTAAGATTTTGGGAGATGCATCTTTTGAGGATGTCAAGAGGGTGGTCCTAAAAGATGTCATCAAACAAGATTTTTTTCATCATATGAGGATACGTAAGGTAGGATGAGGGGCTATCAAGTGACACATTGTATAGATCTCATTGTCACTAGTATGATCTATCCACATTAATTAGCTTTGCATGGTCATTATCCTAATAACGATCAGATTCCTCTTTATTTTGCACAATTTTTTGTATGCTAAGTTGCAAGTGGGAATCAATGTCAACTACTTAGATATTCTAGATTATTGTAGATAGGGGTGTGATTAGATTGGATATCATGACTAATATCACATTGTAGAGCATCTACCACCTCCATATGCTAGACAATTCGTGGGGAAGAGACTTCCTCCAGTGACTAAAGCACTAGCTCCTATTGTTGATAGAGTAATGATTACTTCCCAAAGGGGATCAATTGATAGTATTGGATATAGTTCATTTGTGGATACCACTATCACATTGGACTCTCTTGGTTAGTATATTCACACTCAACAAAGTCATCCAGGTTGAATATCTTCAAAGGCATCGAGTATCACTTTAGGCACCTCCCTTGATATGACATATAGAGTTGTTGGACTATCATTACTAGGTGATGTTCATGCTCTTTTTGGACATCATAGACATATGGATATAGAATTATACTTTTTTGAGGAATTTTGTAGAGTATGAGGTATAATTTTGATACATGGGGGCTACCCATTCACTCAATGATAGACACCATTAGAATCTATCAGGGCCCTACAGTTCCACTGGCACAAACCACACCACTAACAATCACCTCATGGAATTGTTGGAAATATGAGAGGAGTAACTAAGAGGAGAGGGGTGAATTATTATCACAAAAAATAAATCCTAGATCCCATAGATGTCAATACAAATCAAAATCAAACTCTATTGAAACTGAAAATATTGTTGTAACTTGATAAGCACCGAAATATTACTTCTTTTATGTTTAATGTGATTAACCATAATTTACTTAGTTGTAAAATAGAAATAAAATAACATGAACACATATGACACTAGGATTTAATGTACAAACCCAATTCGGAAAAAACCACCAATTGCAATTAGTTACTACTTTTCAGTTTTTTGAAGTGAGCCTATTAGGAGCCAATCTTGTTAAAGGTTGCAAAACACATTGTTAGGTGTGACCATGTTAAAATATTTAATAACCCTATTAGGAGTTGCATTTTTAGAGGTCTTTAGACACTTCAATCTAGAAATGTTACCTTGTTAGAGGATTTGGCAAATAGTTGTTAAGCTAGCTCTATTAAGAGATTTGATATATTGCTACAATTATTAGAGAGTAACAATGATATGACCTAATTGTTAATGCAACTATATTTCTGATTTCAAATATATGCTATGGCTTGAATATTTGATCCTCCTTAATTAGATAAAAATTTGCAGCTCAGTTAACTTAGGATACTTCTTTATCCTTCCAATTTGCTTCTTTGGTTTATCTTTTCAATTCCTTACCACTCTCTTTCAATCCCAAAACTTGACCTTATACTTATATATTTTGCATAGTCAAGTAAGATCAAATACACTTAAAAATATTCAACATTCATCCCTTAAGTAGGCTAAACTTAACAAATAAATTCATTAAACAAAATATGTTAATTTAAGAAAATCCTTCATTTTCCGAACTAGCTTAGTTAACACTAACTCAGAAAAGACTTTCTTCAGACTTCCTTTGTTAACTGTGTGAACTTGGTTTACACTAAATCTTGAACTGAATTCCTTTTCTAATTGAGTGAGCTTGGTTAACATTGGTTCCATGCCAACTTCTCTTTGGTTCCCAAGTGAACCCAGTTGATAGTTTCTTGCTGAAAATTTTCTTTGGTACCAAATTAAAGCTCAACACATATTATTTCTAAACTTGGTTTACTTTGGAATACTAGATAGACACTAAAACTATCTTCATCGCTTGAATGAGCTTGGTAGACATTGACAAGTAAAGACTTGACATTTTGTGTAACATCAAAAATAATATACAATTGAACAATTATTTTCAACAATCTCCCTCTTTGGCATTGATGGCAACACAACATGTCATAATACAATAAAATTTTAGAGAAAAATCAAAGTAAGGATAATATCCTTAGTTTCATTTTGATTCTCATCCATGAGAACTCCCTTTATCAGTGTGAACTCCTTCTGACATCAATCTCTAATTGTTGTGAGTGCAATATCAAACTCAAGTTATTTCTCCCTCTTTGACATCTCTGACATATAAAAAATATCTTTGATATATGACAAGAAACTATCTCTACTAGACATAAAAATTTCTCTGATGTATGATAGAACTCTCCCTCTTTTATATCTCATGCCGAAGATAGCATTAAGTGAGCTTCCATGTACCTAATATACTGATTCATATGCAATCTTCCCTTCACAATATTGCATCAACTTGACTAATCTTCAACATGCTTGGTTGATGCATCAGTAAAATTTGATTAGTGAGCTTCAGATAGGGGAATGACCCCTAGCATACCTCTTAGATGCAAAAATGCATCCTTAGGTAATAAATGATACATATCTTGCACCAATTTTCTTAATAAATGACACTTAATTGCAATGTGCTTGGTTTTGGTATGAATCACAAGATTCTAAGAAATATTAATTACACTAGTGTTATCATAGAAAATAACAACTTGATCTTTGATCTCTTCCTTCATACCTCTCAACAATTTTTAGAATCAAATAATATTTGAACAATTGACTACTGCTGCAACATATTCAACTTTTGTTGTTGACTAAGAGATATAGTTTTTCATCTTGCTTGTCCAAATGTTGCCCAAGTTTCAGTCTATATCTTTTCTTTAGGGTTTTTGAGTCAAGTCAAAAGTTAAAGTCTTGAGTTTGAGTCTAGATTTCTCTTAGAATGGTCCTTCTTCTCGTCTCCCTTTGAGTTAACCTAATATGGGAAATCATATGAGCAATACATTATTTCTTGGCTAGGTGATTAGGTTTTGGGATGGTTTTGGTATGCATTTTCCTGATAAGAAGAAGGTCTGAATATCTCTAATGATTTATATTCTTTGTTTCTAATCATTCTGAATACAAGATTCATGTTGAGGAGCAATTATTTATGAAAGCATTTCTTCATCTCTGAAAGTTTCTAATTCCATGGTCAAGGATCCATATCTAGAGAAGGATACAAATTCATAGATTTGTACAAAGAAAATGTAGAGGAGAACACTTAAGACTGAAGTTGAAGATTGATATAAAGATCATGAGAATAGTTCAAAATCAAGTTTAGTTGAATTGAACACAAATTAAACACTCAAAAATGTAGAAATAGTAAAAGAAACTAGTCAAAGGTGATACAACTTATTTTGAAAAATAAAATCAATGGCTTAGATGCAAATCATAATCAAATAATTTAAAGAAAGACTACAATTCGTGTATGTTCTTAGCCACCCGATTAAAATAGATCTATGATTCTAGCTATGTCATTATAAAAAGTTGATCAATCTTTAAGTAAAGAAACATAGCAAGAGAATGACATGTGTCTGGTGGGCCATCACTTTTCATGAAACATAGTCATAGTCTAGTCATGAGGTGCCAATGAGGAAAAATAGTCCAATGTTAAACAATAAAATTTTATCTTCCATGGTGTACCTAGCTGGAAAGAGTGACCTGTGCCATAAAGTAAAGAAATTTAATATTTTTCCATTACCATTGTCAGATTGGAAAGAGATCTAGAGTTGTCGCTATCTAGCTGTATGAAGTTGCTTGATTGTTATTCTTAGCGAAAAAGTGACAAGAAGACACGTGGACTTGGTGGACCCATAGTGGAAATCATAAAGGAGGTCTCAATTTTTAACTCATGATTGTTGATTTAATATCAATGGTTAGAATTTGAAAATGTAGTGACCATTAGAATATGAAATATATGGATTTGGTGCGAAAAGATAGAAAATGAAGAATCAATGATTTTCTACAGCATTTTCAAAGACAACATGAAGATGAACAATCATGGTGTGTTTTCAAGAATATCATGAATTTAGAATCATCAATATAAAAGATAGCACATACTCATATTGTGATAGAAATTGGATATTTCCATATTTTGTTTTATATTATATGACTATTGCTCAATCATAATTTAGAAATGATAACAACAAATTATAAATGTAATCTCTTTTGACATAAAAAAAAGGTTAGAAAACTTGAGAGGAAATGGTTATGTAATTCCATTTATAGTATTTATTTTCATGTTTTGTAGTCCATACATTAGATAGCTTTGCACTTAGTGTTGAAAGACAATTGTGTATGATCCTATAAGTAATCAAATGTATTCCATATCATTTTGATATTTGCAGTATGGTAATTCCATTTTCTATTTCATATATGGTTTTGTTTCTTCTCTTGATAGTTTCATACATGTTAGACAATTCATTGGGAATTAAAGGATAATTACCTATGAAGCTATTGGATACTTGTTGAATTCTTTTTTAGTCAGGTCTAATAGCTAATGCAATTCCACTTGCCCTCATCTGTATAATTATTTCTTTCCTACTTCTACATTTAGATGAGTAATTTGCATTTAGAATAGATTTAGAAGTTAGAATATATCAAGATAATCTACTACAATCATTCCATTGGGCATAGTAGGTTATTCATATACATCTTTCTTGATTTGTTTGTGCTTACAAATAATTTGGTTATCTTTTATTTCTCTCAGGTTAAGAGCTTATAATGTCAAGACTTCTGATCTCATAAAAACATATTCATTACATATCATTACAAATCATAGGGATTTATACCTAATCAATTGAGAGGGCAGTGATAAAGTAAATACACTAATCTAGTTGTTGGTAAACATCATTTTGTCTTTCCCAACATTGGGTATCAAAGATTCAAGATTATGAAATCTAATACAAGGACAAACTATTAACCAACACCAAGATACTAGCCTCTTTCCAAGAAAGAATGCTCTAACACTAGTGCTCTTTGTATCATCAATGCTTCCTACCCAATCAACATCAATAAATGCTTTCAATTCAAAATTTCATCCTTTCTTATACCACAAACCATACTCTTCAATACCCTTCAGATACCACATGATTATTTTGATTCTCATCAAATAATTTTCTTTTGGATTAGCAGAGAATCTTGCCACCATTCAAGTTGCTAATGTTATATTAGATCTTGTATGGCCCACATACTAAAGTTTTCCAATCATTGATCTATATGTAGCTTGATCTACTTCTTTTGAATCATCATCTTTGGAATGATTATGTCTAGTAGACATAGGTGTTCCAACTGGTCTACAATTGTCCATCCCAAATTTATTTAGTATCTCCTTGATGTATTTTGATTGAGTAATATAAACACCATCCTTCTTTTATTGAATTTGCAAACCAACAAATAATTTGATTTCTCTAAACGTTGACATCTCAAATTCCTTACTCATTTTCTCAAAAAAATAGTTGCACAAATCATCATTTCTAGTAAACAATGTATGATCCACAAACATTTATTCCAACACAATCTTCTTATCTAGTCCTTCTTTGTGTAAGGAAACTTGCAAGAAAGAATATAACTGTTTCCACATAACCAATAATAGATCTAAAATAAATGTTGAATTAAAATCCACATGCAAGAGAATAAAAAACATACCCACAAAATTGTGGTACAAGAAATATCTTGAGAAACCCTCATTGAGGGAAAAATCCAACCTCCAAAAGCATCCATCACCATGTATTATTCAACAAAAATACCATTGCAATACAACCATGGAAGCCTTCAAAGCCATACCCATAACTGAGAAAACTATGTGAACAAGCATGAATCCACACATCCCATGCCATGCTTCCAACCTTCACAAATTCTCCCTTGGATAACCTATCAAACTTTGTCTTGCTTGACTCTTTCCTTTCTTCCTTTTGTCTTCTTTTCTTACACAACAACTACCTTTGTGGCTACTTATATAGTAGCAAGTCCCACAAAACCACCAAGTTGTATTACATAAACCATGTGCTACCTAACCCATTGACCCCACATTTAATATTAGAATTTTAATTTCTTTTCCCTAATATAAATAATTATATGAAATATTATCACAATGTTACAATACAAGTCATCAAGTATATCCCATGGGAACCTGTACATGTTTTATGCCCATCTGGGTGCAACATTAAATATTAAAATAAAATAAAATAATACCAAAATATTATGCAATGTGTGCAACATCCATTATCTTAACAATATCTCACTTGTTGTATACATTGCATAGGATCAATCTGTAGCCACATAAATGAACAAGGGAATAATCCCTCCTAGCACATCCACCATCACAAATCAAAGTATATGAAGTGCTTCATCCTGGTACCTGCAAAAAAATTAAAGTATCCAACATCTAAAACATAAATGATCTCACCTCCTATTATGTCACTACCACCAAACATACATAGAAGCCATCCAAAGAGAAAGCCACCCAACCTGTTGCTTTAGAATATCATAAAATCCTGTACCAACTGAAATGGAAAGCACAAAAACCTAATCTAAAGGTAATCACATGTATTGGTAGTTGTCAAAATATCCATAGCTGAAATAGCACCCATAGTAAGTGCCAAACCAATCCAACTATCCATACCTCCAAAGGTATACCAAGTGATTCTTACATCATCAACATATCCAATCTATAACTTGCAATGACAAGCCTCAAGAGCAATACTTGCTACATTTATACCAAGAAGCTCCCACTACAAAAGATAATGTCAAATCTATAATAAATCCACTCAAAACATCTCAAAGAAGTGAATCCATGTAGTGTCAAGGACATCCACAACACATAAACTAATAACTTGCAAGAATAATTATCATAACAAGTCTCCAACACTATCCCAAGTTCTCCACAACCAACAGAGGAAAGAAATAAAGGAATAACCATGTCATCTCTAACATGACATACATGAGCACAAACCAGTGATCAAAATCTCTAACCAATATCAAATCCAATCTAAGTGAAACTAAACATCCACAAAGATAACCAAGACTAAAGAGAAACCATGAAAATCATAATCTGTATCATGTCCTTCTATACACACCTCTAGATGTAAACTATGTAAGTATTATTTCCTCCATAAAACCCCAAAAAGAAGCCTCAACATCACCCAAACCATACCATATAATTAATTATGGATGTAAGCCTCTCACAAGAAGATCAAACTCATAAACCATTCCTAAACCAAGAAATATACCCAATATAAAACCATCTTCCAAACTTAACTAGCATAAAAATATATACAAATGGAGATAACCAATACTATACCATCTCTCAAATGAACCCTCTAGAACTAACTCATATACTATAGCTCAAGATCCATATCCATGAAAGATAAGCATAAAAATAATGCACCTAAGAGAAACAATGGGCTATACCTCTCAAGTAGAAAATTTCCAAGTAGACCAAGAGTGGGGAATGAGAATGCTCGTCAAGTAATCCAAGTCTCCAACCAAGACTCAACTAAGAAAAATCCCCTCTCAAGTCCATATCAGGTGAATGCCCCTTGGACTTCTTGCCAAAACCATCAATTATCCCAACAAACACATCTATAATCTAAGAGAAATCAGCATCAACACCATATCTAAGTATCCATGAGCACCTATAACTAATCAATCCATGCCAACTTCAAATGCAACATAGCAATATCATGAAGTATCTATCTTATGATCAATGTACTCGATACCAAGAAACTAAACCAAGATCATTATCAAAGTTCCAACCATGGCCTCAGGAACATAAACATGACAACATGATCTAAAACATCTAAACCAAAGAGATAACAAGCTCCATATGAACACACTATAACATCTCAATACTCTAAATGTGTATCAATAGTATACCATGACATAATATTGAAACCATACTCACACCAAGGATAACATGTCAAATGAAAGCACAAACCACACCTTTACCAAGAACCTTGTGAGTCTTCAAGATGCAACCATCTCCACACACCATGAAGATAACCAAGAATTCCATGAGTCCTTATGAACTAATCATCTTCACACACCATGAAGATAAAAAGTACACTGTGGAAATTTCAAAGACATTTCTACAGTAACAAGATCTAACAAAAACCTCCAACATCTATAAACACTCAATAAATATATCAATACCAAGCACTCCCACTCAGCCATGGTACTGAGTCACCTATGGCATAATAAAATCCATCTCCTATGAAGATCCTCTAGGTCTATACACAACCAAAGTGTCAATACTAAGTGAAGCCAAGACCTCCAAACCAAGAACATATAAACAAAACTAGGAACTAATCCTGCATTGTCACCTCATCACTATCACAAGCTCCAACTAAACTATATATATAAGCTATTCATGACATCATGGTGAAAAATAATCCTCTAACCATGAGAATCAACCAATGCATCAAACTATCAAAGAACTCAAAGTACACATCATGATCTCCTCAAAAGAAAGCAAATAACCATGATCCTCAACCAAGAAGATATAACACCATAACCAAATCAGGAATCTAGGCCAATGAACATCAAGGATGTACCTATATATCCAATCATGTCATGCCAAAATCCATGGCACCATGATCACATCCATGAACCAAGCAACTAACTCTCAATGTGTCCAACCTATAAGCATAAAATAGTCAAATAGAATCCTCCACCATGACTATACCTGGTAACAACATCTCATCCCTTCTATATGAAGAAAAATTATCAAATCATGTGACTTAGGTCATAGAAAACCCAAATCCAAGCCACCAATCTAAATATGCATCAATAATGAAAGATCAATGGGTAAAGATAACCCATAACCAAGCCATAAATGCAACCTGTAAGTATAGATCGCTTACAACACTACACAACTTGTAGACCCAACAAGTCATCATACATATCCAAATCAAATATTGATAACCATATCATCATGAGACCAATTTGAAATATGAACTAAGTATACAATGACATCAAATCCAAATCTCGAAAATATATAATGTCATAAACTCACAATGTTACCATAGTCAATATATACCATAAATTGTTGAGATCAATATATCACCAAATAAATCACACCAAATGTACACCAAATCTGAACCAATGTGTAGATCTTTCCAAGAGCTTTCTATTAACTACTCATAAGTCCAAAATCTGACTCTGTATACCCAAGTTAAGCCCTATTTTATTCTCAAAATAAATAACATCTAACTTTTAGGCTCTTAAAACCTAAAAAAATATCAAAATCATAGAACCAAAACTACATCAAGTGGTAGTGCTCTAAATTATCTTTCCAATGCCTATAAGAAGTCTAAAATTTAATATCCTGAGAGAAAGTTATGGCCATTTTACTAAGATAGTTTTTTTACCATTTTCACTATGATTTTTTTTTGTGACGACAATTATGATGGGATTAAATTTGATAGCCATCATGTATTGAAACTAAGAAAACTCTTTGATTTCATTTGAACATGGCCAAACTAGGGCATATTATATATCAAAATTTATGGAAACATTGAACTGGATCCAATGGTGAGGTCTATTTTTACCTAGGAGGTCATTTCTACAAGCTTCCCCCAAAACACTCATTTAAATGAAACATCTAAAATATCCTTTTGTCCAACAATTTCACATGCTCAAAATCTACCAATATCCCATAATAATAGCAAACCCAAAACCCTCAAATCTGTAATAAACAACACATATATCTTTCCCTTTCTTTTAACCTCTCATGCATTCTCATGAATTCAATCTAAGGTTACAACAATACAACCATAGCTCTGATACCACTTGTCCCACTTGACTCTTTCTATTTTGTCTTTTGTCATCTCTTCCTACACAACAACTACTCTTGTGGCTACTTATATAGTAGCAAGTCCCACAAAACCATGAAGTGGTATTATATAAGCCATGTGCTACCTAACCCATTGACCCCACATTTAATATTAGAATTTTACTTTCTTTTCCTGAATATTGAATAATTACATGAAATATTATCACAATGTTACAATACAAGTCATCAAGTATTTCTCATGGGAATCTGTACATGTTTGACATCCATCTAGGTGCAACATTACATAATAAAATAAAATAAAATAAAATAACAATATTATGCAATGTGTGCAACACCCATTATCTCAACACTTTGATGTATAGGGCACTGTTATCATTGGTTCTTTGAAATCCAATCTTTATGAGATATGTGTGTAATCTATCATACCAGGCTTTGGGGGCTTGTTTGAGACCATACAAAGGTTTTTGTAGTCTATAAACTATGTCCATTTTTCTTAGATCAATGAAACCTTCAAGTTGATCAATGTATACTTCATCTTCTAATATTCTATTTAGGAATATTAATTTCATATCCATCTAATATACTTTGAATCCTTTGTGTAATGCATATGCAAGGAGTGTTCTAACACCTTCATTAAGTCTAGCAATAAAAAGAAAAGTTTCTCCATAGTCAATACCTTCCTCTTGAGCATAGCCCTTGCAAACTAGCCTTGCCTTGCATCTTGGAACTTCTCCAATCTCATTCAACTTATTTCTAAATACCCATTTTGTGCTAATTACATTCTTATCCTTGGGTCTAGGAACAAGATTCGAGGTCTTATTCCTTTCAATCTGATCAATTTCTTCATTCATAGATTCAATCTAACTTTCATTCTCTAATCCATCTTTTATGGATCTAGGTTCAAATTTAAGAAGCAAACATGTACCTTTTGTAATGCTAAAAACCTTGTATACTATGAACATTAGTAACAAATTTAACATTCACAAAACTAAATAATAGCAACACTTATGATGAGAAGAGGTGAGCATCATCAAGGAAGGTAACCCAAAAATGGTAAGCTCCTTGGGTGTGACCTGTGGTGACATAGATGTTTCTAGATAGATAGGAGATATATGCTTGGTTATGCTCAAGCTTCAAGTGGTGGGTTGTTATCAAGAATGTAGATGAATGGAGGATTCAACAATGGATGTGTAGGTGGGTTTTGACATGGTAATGGTGGATAAAGGCTATACTGTAGTCATTAGCAAGGCATTATAAGTTTGCATTAGTAGATGATGGATTGTGAGAGGGTGAGGACTCAATTTATAGGCTAAGGGGTAGTGAGATGGAAGGTTAGGATGTGAAGATGGAGAGAAGTTGAGGAAGGGCTAGGATGTAATGTGAGGAGAGCACATGGATTGTTCTTCTTTACTACCCTAGCCTTGTGACAAGTGTCACAAGGGGATTGGGTGGTCAAAATGGAGGGTTAAGGGGATTAATAAGGGAGGAAGAGTGTGTAAGAGGTATGTGAGAGGCATTAATGGCATGTAAGAGCCATTACTATTCTTGGATAGGGATGGAAGAGGAGAAGGGAGACCATTGACTTTGGCTTGGGTTAGCAAGTCTTAACCCTTGCTTAAAGTTGTGCACATGATTAGGAGGGGGATTAGGGCACTTATCTTAGAAAGGGGTTTAGGAGGAAAGTGGCTTAGCTTTGATGTGATGGGTTAGTTAGGTTGCTAAGTGAGGTTAGTATGGGGGAATGAGTTAGATTAGGGGTAAGGATAGGGTTTAGGGATGGTTTAGGTGTAAAGATAGGGTTTAGAGATGGTTTAGGGGTTTAGGATGATTTATTTAATAAAAGGGGGACATGGGATCAAAATAAATAGATTTTTACATTTATTTAATTTAATAGAGGAAAACAGATTTAATTGATAAATTGATTTTGGGTTATCATTTGATTTTTTCAATCGGACTATAATTAATTAAATTAATTAATTAACTAGGGGATGATGATTAATTAATGAAATAATAAATATTTAATCAATAATATCCTAGAAGATGACTAAATAAGATTACCTAATAGTGTAATTAGATTTAGGTGTCTACATTTTGCCCTTTATGACATAGTGTTGGGACAACATTATTTCAAAAAAATTTGAATATAAATGATGTGAAAAATATTTTTAAAGCAACATGGTTGCCTTAGTTTTAAATAGAAGAGGACAAAATGGGCTGCATAATGCCCCCTTAAGAAGGAAGTGAGGAGAGAAAATGAAACATGATGACTTATTGAAAAGTGATAACAAGTGCAGAGGAGGAGGGGGACGTAAAAGGAAAAGGTAGTGTGGAAAGGACAATTATATTAGAAGAATATTAGAGCAACAGGAAAAGATGGGTGCAGGAAGGGTCAAGGAATGAAAAAGGGTGGTCCAAGAGGTCTATAAGGGAGGCTATGATGGTAGAAAGTGTCATTTTCTCTTATATTGATGTCATTATATTGTTCTTTGGAGCTCTAAGTTTGATGACACGATGGCTACATAGGGATGACTAGAGCATCATTTGGATGTAGTACGATGACTATGGATGTGGCATACATTAGATCGATCAATAGGGTCAAAAAAATTGCCTTGTAAGTTATGCATTTCCTTTTATAGCTTTCCCATAATTTATAAAACATATTCCTATAGGCACAGGTCCGACAGGATTGCTATAGGGATTAGTGGGACTACAATCTTGCAAAGTCATCTAGAGGGTAGTGTTAATGATTTTTCTTACTAAATCCTAACACACAAGCCTTGAATGCTTAAATGGAACTCTATGATTCCTAAACTCTTGATTCAAGCAAGAAAGATACTAATTAACAAGGATAGACTCCTTCACTTTGACCTCTTGGCTACAGGTGGGTGTACCTATTTAGACCTACTTCTTCTAAGTATTACAACATTAGTTAGTATCCATGATACAAACCTAATCTTCTTAGTTCTACAACATACATGAAAGTAAATAGTCATTTAATTTTTGTGATGATGATATCCTATAAATTGAGGATATACTAGTTCCTTATCCTAGGGTAGAGAGTCAAAAAGAGAAACATGCATATAAAGAAAACTTATAAGTAAAACACAAACAAAACCGAGATGAAATGTTTTACAATTCATCCTCTCTTAAACACATCTAATCATTAGATTCTTCCAACAGTCCTAAGCTCTCAAAGATTAACCTTAAGATTTTACCCTTTCCTTGAAAGGAACTAGAGATTAAAACCAAACATACCTTGTAAATGGTAAAATAAAAATGCCTTATAGATTCAGTACACAAAAGCTACAAAATTCAAACAAGAAGACAACTGAAAAGAATACAAGGGAATTCTATTGTATTCAAGTAGAATTTTATTTTGTCTTTACATTTCAAATTTGATAAACACTCCCAAGAAGTTCAACAATTGAATCCAAGCCTCTCCTTACTCTAAAATTTTCATCCCCTTTAGAATGGAGAGAAAACCCAAAGATATAGTAAAAGAAAATCAGTTACATAGAACTAGTAGTTGTCCACTTAGCCCCAAAATATCTCCAATCTTTCTCTATGCATCTGATCTCAAAATTGCTACCTCATATTGCTCTCTCCCACTTCTTTGAAAATGAAAATAATGATTTTCATCAGATTCCTTATTCTCTGCCATTTCCTAAAACATATAATATGCCTATGTTTGGTTAAAAATTATTCTTCCATGCATTAATTTCGTGAGCAGGGTCATCATTTAAATTTTGGGCTTTAATTTCAAAAGTGAAAACTATGTCATATTTTAAGTCTTTTAAATCTGGCCTCTTCTATTATTTTTGCATTTTTACCTTTCAAAAATTTGCATTAGTGCCCAATTGGCACACAAATCCAAGTAGGCTCACAAGGTTGAGAGGCAACATAAGCCTCTTGTTTACTTAAGTTACATTCTGTGTGAGTGCATGTGCATTTAAATTTTACTTGATAGCCTTGCATAGAAAATGAGGGATATTGTCCCATTATATAAGTCCATTGTCCAAATTCCCAACTCTTGTTTCTTTTGTATTATGCCTCATGGCTTGTGTACATTATGCATGTTTGGAAGCCTCTTCCTTCATCCTCTTGGGTGCCAATTATTTTACCTTGCTCCAACAAGTTCCCAGCAATGGTTTCCCTTTCAAATTTTATGAGATGCTAAATCCAATTCATTTTTAGTTGTAGGCATACAAAAACAAAATATGTACCCTTGCAGATAAATATACACAACCATTAATTAGCATGTATTAACATACCCTTCCCATGTATCATCTACTACTTGGTAATTGGTAGTCAATGTGAACTATTTTGCACTACCTCCAAACTTGTTTACTAGTTGCCCTTTTAAACTCTTCAATTGACAACGACTCTATGTAGCCAACAAAGTTCTAATTAAAAAATGAAGCAGGTTGGACCCAAAATAGGTCCAGCTTTAAAAAAAAATTGAATTCAAATGCTTGGACTTCAAAAATATTACCAAGATTACTAGAATTTGCAGCTAGATCCAATTCAGATAACTAGAAACTTTTTTAAAAACTTCAATTTTTAATACTTCACCAGTCGGCAAACTTGAATAAATTACCTCCAATCACCCCTTTAAAAAATTGCTCAAAACTAATCACTGGAAGTTGAAAGTTGGGGAGCACAAAATTTGTAGTACAAATAATCATCCTATCAGATGGATTCATCTAGAAATGAATAGGGAAAGATATTTTAAAATTTTAAATCACCTATTCAAAATTGCAAAACAAACACAAATTGAAATCACTACAAATTGCACCAAAAGGAGACAAATTAAAAATATGAAAATATGATGCAAGGAATACAAAAAAAATGCCTTCAATTGGAGACAATCATCTTCCAAAAAGATACAAATTTTAGAAAATTGTTACTTTGAAAAGTTGTTCTAGCTGTACTTTTCATCATTATTGAACACCTTTTGTCTGATCTTGCAATCTACTCAAATGAAACCGACATGGCTTTAAACCGTCGATAAATGATCTCTCTCATGTATAGGAAATTAGCTAGCAATTAGATTCAATAAGTGATCAATTGACTATCAATAATTTAACTCCAAAGTCATGCCTCCAAAACATCCTAAAATGAAAGATAGTGAAACTATTGAAGTTGCATCTGGAAATGACTGATCAAATTGATTAGTTAGATTGGTCAAGGTCTAAAAATTATCATGGGGAAAAATTTACATGTCTACAATATGGAAAATCTCTCAATGATGCTTGACCTTGAATCAGGTGCAAACTAGAAAACCCCAATGTGGGCCATTAAGAAAACTAGATACAACACTCTCAGAGATTTTTAACAATCTACAAATGGAATGACAAAGGAAAATAGCTCAAATGGGAACATGGAGGGCTGAAAATTGGTATGAACACTCACTCTTGTTCCTACAATATGATGCAACATCTTGCATATTATGTGAACCAACTAGGCAAGAGATACACTTTCTCAAAGTGGGTTATTTAGTAAAAATTAGGAAACACATTTAATGCAGATTTTGGGAACACCCTTAAATGACCACTTCAAGAATATGTTAGAACTAACAACTGGGACCTAAAACCTATTATATGTGTCAAATGATAGGTGATGAACACCATATATAAGTGATGAATCATGAAACTCAATAGGCCCTTTTTTTGTACATCTAAAGTAAGAACCTTACGATGATTTTCAAATCAAAAATCTCATACTTAGAGAAAATTTTAGAAATATGGACTCAAAATATACTTAGATCTTTTGGGATCTAATAATGGCTCTGATTGGAGACACCCCATGTGGACATGCAGAGGATCTGGAATCTTTGGTACAATAAACCACCCAAAGAAGGTCTACATGACTCTTTACTTCTTTAGACCTTGAACTTTTCAAAAACTTTGTCTCCTTATTGAAAAAAACAACACCACTACACAAAATATATAAAATATAAACAAGTAGCTTCATAGTACCAAAGAAACTTCAACTTCTACCTCTGTCAAAAACTTAGATTCTTCTTTGAAACTTGACCGGCAATTTGAAACTACCACTAAACTCATGATGATAGGAAACATAATGGAATATAGGCTGCATAATAACTTCAAATTTACAATCACCTATGCCTTCTCTCTTATGTCCCCCCAAAAACTCACTATTCAGAGAAAAAGAATCATTGAAATCATCATGAATTGAAACATATGAAAAGGAAAAAAAAAAAGTTGCTACCTTTTCTTCTTGGTTGCAAACATCTAGCTAATCATTAATACACACTTGTATATCAAAAGAAAAGAAAACATACTCACATTGATTCAACTCAGCCAAAGAATCTACAACACCCTCATGCATCAAACCAATAAGATTAAACAAATCTGATTTCTCTTGATAAATCATAGTTTTATCCTCATAAGGATGATTCACACAATCTATATCATAAATCAATTCATCTTTATTATATTCAATTCTCAATGGTAAAAGAATCAAATTGTCATCATGTAATGCATTTTCATCAAAATAAAAACACTCACTTTGCATTACCTTTTCTCCCACTAAATTCATTGGAGCTAGAAGTTTAGACTTAGCCATATCTAAAATATAAAAAATTGGAAATGAGTTATCTTTAGCGAATTCCATTTGTTGGGCACATTCTTCAAATAATGGATTAGAGACAACATGGAATTTCTTCTTGTTAAAATTTTAAAAAAGTGTCAATTGGTTCTATTGGTCTGACTTTTTGTGTAACAGAAGTTTTTGTTCAATTGTAGAAAAGTCAGACTTTTTATTTCTAAGTGAAATGTAGGGTTTCTAGATAATCCATCCATAAAGAAAAAACTCATGAAAACCCTATGTTCTCTCTATTCATAAGTTTTCGAGTGCAAAAATTTTGAATTTTCAAGTGAGATGAATATTTTGTCCCTTTTTATTTTCTGTTCCCCCGAGATCCCCTTTTTCTCAATTTTTCCAGCCGTCAGATCCAAGTAGATCTACCGCTGTGGTTACCTCATTATGCAAAATTGCATTCTTTTTAAGTATGGTGAGGTAGCAAATGCTGAGTATTTTATGAGGTGGGACCGCAAAGTGAAGATACGACAGTCGAAGCTTTATTTTTTGAATGATTTATTATGCAGGTACATGTTGCAACTACTGTCCAAACAGGAAAGGGGACCCAGTAGAATATCTAAAATAAGAGCTAGAATAATGATTTTTTTGATGCTTCACCACCTTGCTATCGGGAAAATCAAACACTTCACCGTTAGCGAAGTAGCAAGGGCCTGTGAAATCAAGAGGCGATGACATTGCATTTTGCTGGTACCATGACTACACTAGGTGACGTGCCAAGTAATAAATCCCATTATCAAAAGAAGTTTCAATAATAGAAATAATTATCTGCTGCCCCTTGCATTTTATGGTCTAGAATTCATTAAAGTGTTGGAGCTCGCTACCTCACTATCAAAAAAATCAGACACTTCGCCGTTAGCGAAGTAGCGAGGGCCCGTGAAATTTGGAGGTCGGCAGGACCTTGGTGACGTGGAGTGATAATTAGGACTATAGTAAATTTTTGTAAGGCGCCAACTATGTAGAGATCCTTTTGAATTAATTCCCTTCTAACCGAATGTACAAAGAGATCCTGAACGTCAGATTGGAATGGAATCAACGATCCTCGCTACCTCGCTATGTAAAATTGCATGCTTTTTAAGCCATGTGACATAGCGAATATAAATTAGAAGACCCCGTGTAGTTTCCTCACCTTTGATTGAGTATATGATCAACAGCTGTTGTCTTCTCACTATGAAGAGTTGCGAGGGAGATAATTATAGCGACATAGTGAATAGGGCCTACCACCTTCTTTCTGAGCAAACCCAGTAACATATCATTTGATCGATTCCGGATCAGATCGACGATTGTCGCTGCTTCACTATGGCAAGGTGCTCATTCTTTATGCATAACAAAGTAGCGAAATGCTGACACGTGTCCTCAGTTGTCAATGGGTCCAGATACAAGTACCATCAAGGAAATAATTATACATGTGGTAAGTTCTCATTGGGTAAATTGACTAACATGTCAAATACAACTCCCAGTTGTTCTCTCCATATCGCATGATCGTAGGATCTTTGAAAATCGACAGCGCAGTTTTAAACACAGAATGTAGTGCCACTCCCTGTATTAATTAGACATGAAAGCATCATCCATGAGAAAAAATAGAGTATAATACAGAGAGATTTCATCAGTTTCATCTTACGCGAGCAAAGATTTGGAGCCATTCTTGTGCAGAAGCAATTACTGAAGGAAAGTGTGCCAAAGCCTGGTAGAAATTGTAAAGTTGTCTGTTCATGGAAAGTTTGCGGAAATATAGAGGAAAACAAAGACAAAATTCAAGTAAGTAGTACTACCATAATCCTCGTAGGCTTCTTAGTTCTGTAAAAAATAAGATGCCTCCGAAGAAGGGATTTTCAGGTGCAGTAAATTATTTGGGTAGGAATGTGCATGATGATTTGCTTGAGTTGCTTCCTGAGTCCACTGTAGAGATAGTACAAGTTAAAAGGTTAACCTCATTGAACCCTAGGCTAAGGATAGCTGATGGATTGTATGATAAGGGTAATTGGGTTCAGGATGCTCAGACTTCTCAAACTGGTTTGAGTTTGTTCAAAAAATGGTTTGCAGAAAGGAAATTATATGCCCCTCATGCCAATATATGGAATTTTGATCTTGGAAAGCTTGTTATTCCCAGTGTGTTTATGGATTATGACCTGCTTGAAACTGTAGCTAAAAGTTATAATCAAGCCACTAAGGTAGTGAGAAGAATGGATGGTGAGGTTTTATTTACCATCAGTCTTGAAGAAATTAGGAAGGTTTTCAGTCTGGCACCTCTCACCATGTATCATGTGCCCATTAATTTGATAGAGTTAGAAAAAGAATATATGTCCAAAAGGGATGTAGTTAGACAAGGTGCATTGAAAGCCCACATAGGTAGAATTGTAAACCTACCAGCAATAACATCATCTTCTAAAGAACCTTTCAAGAAATCATGCTTTAATGCCAGGGCAGTAGAAATATACAAGACCCTGTGCAGAGTCTTCGGAGAGGGTGAAGAAGACTTTATTCTGGTGAGCTTCATGTATATGATCACCCAAATCTCTTATTTCGGTGTAGAAATATTTTTTGATTTTGCATCTTACCTGGCTAATGAGATTCACAATGGATTGGTGGGGATTGCAAAGGGAAAGGTGGAAAAGGTTTGGGGTCAGTACTCCCTATTGATGCATATGTTTCTTTTTAAAGGGGTTACATATTTTGGTAAAGAAATGGTTTTAAATAGGGAACAAGAAGGGGAGGCACTACCAGTTCAATTATGGAGTGCATACATGACTTAGGAAGCAGAAAATGCTAGTTTTGTTAGATTTGATAGGCACTTTGCTTTTAAACTAAGATGCCTCATATTAAGTGACAATCCTAGAATTCCTAAGGCACTAATGCATCTTGTTAGGCCTATGGACAGACCCCATAGTTTAAAAGTTTCACATAATTGGGGAGATATCATCCCATATCCAGTCTCAACTGTCATTAGGGTCTATGGGTTCAAAGGGACACCCCATGTACTACCCTATCAGGTACCTTTAAAGGTAGGGGTAGCTGAATTTTTATGGCAGTTGAGAGGAGTGGAGGAGACCTTTTTGCACAAAAGGGGAACATGATCAATTTTTCCTACTTGCACTGTAGCTCACCAGTTTGTAATAACTAAAGAAGGGTGGATTTTCCTCTACAAATTTTTGGATCGGTATAAGATGGCAGTATCTCATGCTCATTTTTGTCACACAGAAGACATCTTTAATTCTGCTCTTAGATATAAGATCAAGCTTCATCCAAGTCAGCATGAATTCTACTTCCCTGAAGATATAATAAGGAATGAATACTCTCTCCAGGAGCAAGAAAAAAAGAAAGAAAAGTGGAGAGTCTATTCAAAATTTTTAGAGTTTTAAAAATTATTTTGACAAAGATTACAGTCCTCTTAGTAATCCTACAACTAATGCAAATAGGATAAATAAGCTCATGAGTACATTCTCATAAATAATGGAGGTAACGAATGAAAAGAAACAACATTTTATTAATTATTTTCTAGATAAAGCCGAAGAAGTTATGAGGAAATTGGGTTTCACCCCTAACACAGGAGTAGGTCCACTGGTTGTCTGAAAGAGGACAGGATATACTGTTATTCGGGAGCAGATGCCCATTGTAAACAAAGAAAAATAGGTAACTGAAACTACTAATACTGTCCTTGAAGAAAGACCCCCTAAAACTTCTCCCAAAAGAAGAAAAATAATAAGGGAAGAGGAATCCTATGATGAAGGTTACTCACCTTCCCAAACTCCAATGATAATTGAGGAAGAGCAATTCACCAATGAGCAAATTGAACAAATGGGGTCGCAAGGAGGAGTTTTTGTTACTCAAGCAGAAATTGATGAAGGGAAGCCCAGGAGCCTCCTATGCCAAGTTTTGAATTAACTGTAGCAAATTTTAGAGGAAGGGAATTAGACCCTATTTTGGAGCAGGCCAGTCAACAATTTTTGTCTGATAACAATTTTGTAAAATCTAGGGCTTTCCATCAGTTTGCATGGAGGGCAAACATGCACATTTTTGAACAAAGGTGTAGGAATATGAAAGTAGAGCATCCAGAAATGGATGAAGCCTCCATTCAGAATCAAATAAAAGAACAAATGATACAATAATTCCAAAATATAACCCCTGACAAGGGTAGACAGATGGTGAAAAATGCAAATATTTTATTATTGCCCAATTGGGATATTGCTGATGCCTTAATTTTTAATTCTGTGTCAAATAATTTAGGATTACAAGATCCTGATAAGAAGGAATTCTTGGGAACAACATTCAGTAATGATCAAGCTTCCCTTGTCATGTGGTCACTAAGAAGAGGATCCAGGACTACTCCATTACAGCCTGATGATTTAGGACTAACAGGGAATATCATTGTGAGGAGGGTCACTGATACTTCAAATGTACAGGCAGCCTACATGAATGTGGACTATTCTAAATTTTCCTTGGCCACTATAAAAAGAGAAGAAAAGGAAATGACTGATTTGTAGAGTAAGTATGAAATAGTGGTGGATGCCTACAATCAAGAAGTAAAAAAGAGAATTGAGCTGGAACACAGGGTATCTCAATTGGAGAAGATACTTGGGAAAAGAAAGGTGGGACAATCTAGTACACTTAGAATTGCGTACCCTTCACAGTCATTTGTTGGATCAAACCCTATCATTGAAATACCTGACAACCTGGAAAGGCCCCAATTCTATACTGTAGAGGACTTTGAAGCAGAAAAAATCAAATTACATGAGTTGCAGATAGAATTTAAAAATCAACAGGAAAAAAAATTGAAGCAGGGTGTGGTATATTTGAGGGATAAAATACAATGGTCAACTTTTTATGATCAGTTGACTAGAATTATAACCCTTATGGATGAGTTGAATAAAGAAAAGGATATACTGACTCCTCTTGCGCAGAAATGGAGGGAGAGAAATAATGATATTACAATCATATGTATATCTGCAGTCCAAATGCCTTATCATCAAGTTGGGAAGATTTTTGATTTGTTAAATAAGTTAGAGAATTTTGGTGATGAAAGAGATTCTTTACAGAGAAGATTAACACTCTGTTTTTCCAAATATATTGCTGAAAAATTTACCCTATTTTCTTGTGCTTTAGAATCAGTTGATAGAGTAAAGGAAAAGGAAAAGTGGAAAAGGGAAATGGATGAATTATACAATGAAAGAATAATAAACATCATGAGTGAGACTGGCCATTGGTTCTGGGCAAAGACAAATGAAGAGCTAGTAAAAATACAGTTGTTTTATACTGCTATGAGAAAAGAATTTGATGATTTAGAAGAAAGTGAAAATTCTTTAATAAAGATACAAAGGGAAGCTCTAAGTTTTGATTGGCCAAATGATGACATTTTTAATAAATGGAAAAATCAGTTTATGGAACAGATGTCAGGAGACAATGAGGAGGAAGATGCTAAAGTAACAGTTACCCTTGTAATTGGTAATGAAGACATGGAAGATCCCCAGATTAAAGTGAGTTTGCAGGTAACCGAAGATGATACATCACTTTCAGACCTCATGGCTATGTACTCTGAAGATGAAGAATGATTGTAAGATCAGATCATTTTTCTTATCTCAACGAATGAGAAGCATAACAGAAAGGTACCCACCAAGGAATGTTTGTTGTAATTAGCCTTTTTGTTATTTTGTTCTTGTCTTTAGATGGACACTTGTCATTTGTTTCTAGCCTGAAGCTTGTTGCATCTCACACTATTTAAGTGAGATCCCAAGGCTAAAGAATGGTCTGAATTCTTTTTCTTCTAAGTACTGTGCTTAGTCTAGTTTTTGGTCCAAATTTTGAAGGCAAGTTTGTAATGTATTTTTCTGTCAAATTTTCTGAAAATACATGAAGATAGAATGAACTGTGTTTCTTATGGAAGGCTATTCTGAGTTTATTGTAAGAGATGTACTATTTTCAAAGGAAATGAATACAAACTATGAACTATCCCCATATCAGTTCTTTCTGAATTTTGACTCCTGCTCAATACTTAGCTACCTTGATGTTGTATGAGTAAAAGCCTGTACAATTGAATGCAATCTAGTTAGGTTGTATATCCATCTATCATTGCTATTAATTCAATGGATTAAGTAAAAGCTTTGATGAATGTGATAAGATTCCTTAAGTATTGAAAAGGATTTTGAATGATAAATTCTGATAAGAATTGCTGATACAATTTGTTGTAAGGCAACAAATTAGATCTTAGATTTTTCTATAGACTCTGAACCCCCAAAGGATTAGGCACTAATCAAGTTATTTCAGCTAAAGGAGAAGTATCATACAAATGGTTTTTCAAATGCATCATCAAATCAAATTTTACTTTTATTTCCTGTAGATCTTCAAAGTTGGCCAACACTTGTCTACATAAAATCTTTTTAGCTTCAGTTAGCCATTGCTGTTGAAAACATCTACAGATCTATAGAAGACTTCTTGGCCATATCTGTTTATGGGATGTGTTTAGCAAGTTAGTAAGAATTATGTATATATTTGAGGATTTTGAAATGAGAATCAGAATGAAACTAAGAATAATCCTCATACAGTCATTTCAGATTTGAACCATCCCTAGGTATACCCACCCTAGTTGTGTAGAGCCAAAAGAGTAGAAAACCATTTGTGGTTTTGTTGAAGTTGGGTCCAAATACCTTACATATGCAATTGTTGATAAGAATAGGCTAGTCTTTAGATTGTGTACGTACTGTCATTCTGGTATTAAGCTTTTTGTCGCTTAGTAGTTTTAGTACCATTTAAAACACCAATAGGTTCATATTGATGTCTTCATAAAATAACACATTAGTAACTTCACAAGACATGTCATTACATCCATCTTCACATACATCTTCAACAGAGAAAGAAAATTCAGAACCTAAATAAAAACATGACTCACCACTACAGATGTCATTATATGCAAAATTAGTACTACAACCAATCATATCATCTTTGCGAGTACTAGACAATGGAATTCCCCATTTTTCTTTAGTCTCCAAGACTTTATATTCATCATCATTACCATTAAAACACATAGAATACTAAAAAGAAATATCATCTACAGCATGAGAAAAATCTTGTGATAAGTCATTGAAAAAGAATTCATTCTCAACCTTATCCATGTTTCCACAATCTCGCTATTTCAACTAAAATAGTAATGATAACTATTCATCATCCATGGATTCATTAAAATCACCATTTCTCTTACCATTTAAATTATCATTAATAACTGGGAAATCATTTTCATGGTTATCATCATCATACTTGTGCAAATCATACAAAGAGATAGATGAATCTTCATCAATCTAGACATGTTCATTACCTTTATTGGTTGAAAAAGATTCCGCCTCTTCATCAACAATATCTCTAGTAGTGACATTCATTCCACCCTCATATACAACATTTTGATCAATGCAATTAGTATGGGAATGAAAGAATTAATGCTGCTCACCCTTTTCCAGATTGTTCACTATATTCTACAAATATAATCAAAATAACAACACTCACTTAGCCATATCTAAAATATAAAAAATTGGAAATGAGTTATCTTTAGTGAATTCCATTTATTGGGCACATTCTTCAAATAATGGATTAGAGACAACATGGAATTTCTTCTTGTTAACATTTTAAAAAAGTGTCAGTTGGTTCATATTGATGTCTTCATAAAATAACACATTAGTAACTTCACAAGACATGTCATTACATCCATCGTCACATACATCTTCAATAGAGAAAGAAAATTAAAAAACTGAATAAAAACATGACTCACCACTACTGATGTCATTATATGCAAAATCAGTACTACAACCAATCATATCATCTTTGCAAGTACTAGACAATGGACTTCCCCATTTGTCTTTAGTCTCCAAGACTTTATATTCATCTTCATTACCATTAAAACACATAGAATACTAGAAAGAAATATCATCTATAGCATGAGAAAAATCTTGTGATAAGTCATTGAAAAATAATTCATTCTCAACCTTATCCATGTTTCCACAATCTTGCTATTTCAACTACAATAGTAATGAAAAGTATTCATCATCCATGGATTCATTAAAATCACCATTTCTCTTAGCATTTAAATTATCATTAATAACTAGGAAATTATTTTCATGGTTATCATCATCATACTTGTGCAAATCATACAAAGAGATAGATGAATCTTCATCAATCTAGAAATGTTCATTACCTTTATTGGCTGAAAAAGATTCTGCCTCTTCATCAACAATATCTCTAGTAGTGACATTCATTCCACCCTCATATAAAACATTTTGATCAATGCAATTAGTATGGGAATGAAAGAATTAATGTTGCTCACCCTTTTCTAGATTGTTCACTATATTCTAAAAATATAAACCAGCAAAGGTACGCCTTCTTATGACTTCATATTTCAGATTACATTCAATATCCATTGCAAATTCAAAAGCCTAATATAGACTTTTTGGTTGTTTATTCCTCAACAAGAAACCCATATTTTTGCCCAATGTACCCAAATAGACAACTAAACATATCTAATCATGGGACCTACACATCTAAGGGATATCCATTAGTGTTTTAACAAATCTATTATTAAACCTTGGGAACAATTCATCTTGTTCAAATTGAATTTCCTTCAATCTATCTAACAAAAATTTGTCATCTACCCACCCATCAAACTATTCAATGAAGTATGAACTCAACTCATCCATGAAGAAATCTAAGCTACACACAGGAATAAGAACCATTCTCCTTCATCTCCTTTCAGAGTCTACACAATCAACCTCATCCAAAGATCTTCATGGCATACATCAAAATCATATATCAGGTCAACAAAATCTTTAACATGCTACTTTGCTGACTTAGACTAGCTCTTAAAAAAATTTGGCAAGTATCCTTTGATTTCATCAGGGATCTTATTAGGGAAACTAGGTATGCCATCATAACAAAACAACACATATCATTTGACAAAAGAATAATTATGAACATCCATTACTGGCTACAACTTTTGTATATACACTTGAAATTCTTCAAAACCAATAACAAGAAATCTATAATTTTAATTAACTTTCTCTTGTCAAGTTTAACTAATCTGACATACTTCTCACTTATGAATTAACTCAAATTCCATACTCATATGTTCTTTCTTTTAATGACAAAATCACTTGATAAGGACCATGTAAACACATAAAATACTGAATGGAGACTACCTGGAATGTCTTTTCTCAATGTTGTCATTCACTTCACAACTGACTAAAATCTAAAACAAATCTTCACATCTCAAGTTCATTCTAGCACAGAGTCACCACCTCCTTTTAGAAGATACAAATTTACTCACTGATCTTCCTTGAAACACCAATAGATTCTAGGAATTCCTCATAGCAAAGTCACATAATTTTTTACAAATTCCAAGTAATATACTATCATAACTGAAAATAATATACTATCATAACTGAAAATAATTTTTAGATTATGACATTTATGAGACTCATCCCCAAACTGAATATAGCAAGACTCTATCATTCTCCCTAGTAAAGTCACCTTTTTTTTATTGATTTTTCTTGTTGAATTCTAACACATGAGCCTTGAATTCTTAAATGGAACTCTATGATTCCTAAGCTCCTGATTCAAGCAAGAAAAAGACTAATTAACAAGGATAAACTCCTTCTTCACTTTGATCTCTTGGCTACAGGTGGGTGTACCTATTCAAACCTACTTCTTCAAAGTATCACACCATTAGCTAGTATCCTTGATATAAACCTAATCTTCAATATACAGAAAAAGTAAATAGTCATTTAATTTTTTGTGATGATGAAATCTTGTAAATTGTCATGTCCCCTATTCAAATAATTAAAAAAAAATAAACTTTGTTAAGGCAGGCAGGCTCCAAAAAGGTGAAATTTCGGAAAAAGGGGTTAATCTTTGGAAACCAATGGACTAATAAATAAAAATTATTATTAAATTATATTTTATTAACCCCTCTTGGACGTGAGTTAGGGTTATGCCTCTTTAAAAAGGGTTTTGGAGGCATTTTGGGCTCATTCTACATCTTGATTCTTGCTAATTTTCTTGTTGTTCTTCAGAGGCTGCCAAACCTGTGGAGAAGGAGACCCAAGAACGGGAGTTTGCAGGTTTCCAGGAAGGCTAAGGATGGGAGTTTGAAGCCATTCCATGTGCATGCTCATACAGAGTTTGCCCTTGTGCTGAATAGTGCCGATTTGGGTGTTTTCGGGGATTGTTTTTGGTTTGAATTTGGGTTTTCAGTTGAGTGTTTCATATCAGTTTGGTTTGCTGTTGTATTTCAGACTTTATGATGTTAAAATAGAGCCGAATATATGTATTGGGTCGTGATCAAACTTCTGAGATAATTTATGAGTGTTTTTTGGTGTTTTCGGGCATTTTGGTGTTAATTTCGGGAGCCCGATTGAGCATAGTTTTGCTCTACATTTGTGATCTGTTGTGTAAGGGCTGTACAAATCTGGAAATGTCATTTTGTAGGCTGTTATGCTGCTGAAATTTCTGTAAAAATGTCCATTTTCAGATTTATTAACAATTTGTGAAGTTGTGAAGTTTTTTTGGCACTAATTTGGACATACCCGATTTGGGTTTTATTGGAGAATTGACAGATCTTTGTAATATTGGTTGTTTGATTTTAAAGTTCTGATTTGAGGCTGGAAATATCATAAAAAATTAGTAAAGGGACATTTCAGTGGTATCAGAGCCGTGATCTTGCCAGCCTGAGGGTTTGTAGAAGTTGCATGTCAGTTTTAACAACTACCCAGATCTTGCATGTCAAGTTTTGATAACTACCCAGATCTTGCATGTCATATTTTATGATTGCATGCAACTAAGTGAAAGAGAAAAAAGATATTTGCAGCGAGAAAAGAATAAAGAAATTTTGATCAAACCCCCAGTTGAAAGCAAAAGTACAAAATCCAAGGAAGAAAAAAGTATGGCTGATCCAGATGAGATGGCAAAGAAATTCTTCCAAGACATCCAAAATACTCAGAAGCAAACAGTGGATGGTTTGGCGGAAACTAGAGAGGCTTTGCGAATATTGACAGAAAAATTACAAGGAATTGCATCTATTAATGAGAAAGGGAGCACTTCAGAGGAGCCGAGAAATGGGAGATCCACACCATCTAAATCATCCAAATCTATTTTATTGCCTACAGATGAGCCACCAGTACCAAATCCAGCCATTAATCCAGTGGAAGAGGTTACAGGTAATTTGATTACATTAAGAGCTACTTACAATGGCTTAGATGATGACTTTCGTAGTTCAGTTCCTTTTAAAGAATATGTGGATATGATGAACGCTTTGATGCCCAAGAAAGAGAATAGGAGGGAGCATGACACAAGTGGAAGAGAGCTCAAAAATAAAATAAGCAAGTTTACAGCGCCTACTTTTGATGGAACAAATAAAATTTCAGCTAGAGCATGGCTACAAAAATTACAAACTTTCTTCACACTCAACCCCATGAAAGAGAGTGATGCTATTCAATTTGCAAGTCTACACTTGGAAGATGCAGCCTATGATTGGTGGTATCATGGAATGACTACTCAAGGTCACGATCAGGTAACTACATTTGAAGATTTCAGTCAAAGGGTGATAGATAGATTTGACCTCAAGGATGATGAAGAGTACTTTAAAGAATTGTCAAAGTTGAAGCAAACCAAATCAGTTAATGAGTATGTAGAAGAATTTCAAAAAGTGGCTGTTATGGTACCTGATATGAGTGAAAAGAGGATCGTTTATCTTTTTCTTGATGGTTTAGAAGATTCTGTTAAGGGTTTGGTTAAGGCTTTCTCACCCTCAACCTTACAGGAAGCTATCAAAAGAAGCTTGCAACTTGAAACGTGCGTGCCTATGAAATCAATCACTAATCAAAAACCCCCAAATCTTTGGCAACATAAGGGAAATTTTCAGAAAAAGACTTTCCCAACACTACCACCAAAAGATGTGACAAATGTGGCAAAAAAGAAGGTAGATGAAGAGACTAGGAGTGAATTATGAAGGAAAAAACTTTGTTTTACTTGTAGAGAACCATGGGTTCCAGGACACAGATGTTTGGGGAAAGGTCAAGTGCACTATATTGAAGTTGCTTCAGAATCTGATTCAGATGAGCATGAGGAATTTCATGATACTAAGGAGGAGGTAGAAGAAGAGAAAGTAAAAGAAATCAGCAAGGATGACACTTTAGCAGCATTATCAGGAGTCCCAAGATACCATCCCTTCCGAATTCGAGGGGTACTAGCAGGGCAAAGGTTGACTGTTCTTCTTGATAGTGGGGCAACTCACAATTTTATTGATGAGGGATTTGTCATGAAAAGAGGGCTTAAAGCAGAAGATTTTGAGGGATTCAATGTTACTGTAGCTGATGGATTCACTATGCCTTGCACACGGGTGGTGAAACAACTCAAGATGACCTTAGGAGATTATGAGTTATGTGATGACTTCTATGTGGTTGGTATTGGGGAGACAGATCTTGTATTGGGTGTTCAATGGTTGCACTCTATCGGAGGCTATTACATGAACCATCAAACTATGGAGTTTAAATTTCATTCCAATGGGAAAGAAGTCATATTGAGAGGGTTATCAAATGGAGCACCTAAGGCGGTCTCTGTAAAGAGGATGGAGAGGACTTTTCGAAGAGGACAAGTAACATGGGCAGCAGGAGTCATAATCCAACCAACAAGCTCTCCCAAGAATCAAGGTAATTTCCATTTTGAAATTCAAAATATTCTTGATAAGCATAGTATAGTTTTCAATGACTTGCCTCCAGGATTACCACCAGATAGAGGTTTTGAGCATGTTATAGAGTTAGAACAGGGTGCCAAACTAGTTATAACAACCCCATACCGCCATCCAAGAGGTTATAAGGAAGAAATTGAAAAAACTATTAAAGAACTCCTGGACATGGGATTCATAAGGCCTAGCTCTAGTCCATTTGCATCATCTGTGGTACTTGTCAAGAAAAAGGATGGTACAATGAGAATGTGTATAGACTACAGGGCTCTAAACAAGAAGACCATAAAAAATAGGTATCCCATACCACGCATAGATGAACTCATTGATGAGTTACATGGTGCTGTATACTTCTCAAAAATTGACTTAAGATCAGGCTGCCATCAAATCCGAATGAGGAGTGAAGATGTGGAAAAGACTACTTTCAGATGTCACTATGGGCACTTTGAATTTCTTGTTATGCCATTTGGACTCACTAATGCACCAGCAACATTCCAATCTTGTATGAATAAGGTATTCAGTCAGCATCTTCGAAAATTTGTTTTGGTATTTTTTGATGATATCTTGATATACAGTAAAACATGGGAAGAGCATCTAAAGCACATAGACACTATTTTGGGAATCTTGGAGCAGCAATCCTTCTATGCTAAGCTATCTAAATGTGAGTTTGGTTTGACAGAGATCCTATATTTGGGACATATTATAAGCTCTAAAGGAGTACAGGTTGATCAACAAAAAATCCAGGCAATTTTGGATTGGCCTCCACCCACTAATCTTACACAGTTGAGAGGTTTTTTCGGGTTGTGTAGCTACTATAGGAGATTTGCCAAGGGATTTTCTCAGCTTGCTGCCCCCTTGACTGATTTGACAAAGAAAGGAGCTTTTGTTTGGACAGAAGAGGCACAAAAAACATTTGATAAGCTTGAGGAGGTAATGAGTTCATGCCCTGTGCTTGCAATTCCAAATTTCTCTTTACCTTTTGTTGTTGAATGTGATGCTTCAGGAGAAGGTATGGGGGCTGTCCTAACTCAAAGGGGACATCCAATAGCATTTGAGAGTCAAAAATTAAATCAATCAGAGAAAGGGTACTCCATCTATGATAAGGAAATGTTGGCAATCATGCATGCACTTCATAAGTTTAGACAATATTTGGTATGTGGGAGATTCATTGTAAAGACAGACCATAATAGCCTCAGGTTCTTCTTGAACCAAAGGGATTTGAATGATCATCAACAAAAATGGGTAAGCAAATTGCAAGCTTATGATTTTGATATTGAATACATGAAAGGAAAGAATAATGTGGTTGCTGATGCTCTCTCAAGAAAGCCCACTTTGTGTTCCTTATCATCTATCTCTGCTGATTGGAAAGTCTCCATAATTTTAGAGTATGCTAAAGATTCATTTGCCACCAAGATTTTGGATAAGTTAGTGGATGATAACAGGTACAAGGTTGTTGATGAATTGATTTATTACAAGAACAGGATCTTCTTAGTACCAGGGTCAAAAACTAAGGAGAGGATATTGAGGGCTTTTCATGACACACCTTTGGCTGGTCACCAGGGATACTTCAAGACATACAGGCAAATTCGAGAGCGGTTTTCATGGAAGGGTATGAAGGAGGATGTCCTTAAACACATTAAGGAATGTATGGTATGCCAACAAAGCAAGAGTGAGCAAAATTTTCCTGCAGGGTTGTTGCAGCCACTTCCTATTCCTGAACAAAAATGGGAAAGTATTTCCATGGATTTCATCACTGGGTTGCCCAAGGTTCAAGGTAAGGATTGCATATATGTGGTGGTAGATAGACTAACTAAGTATGCACATTTCTTTCCTATCACATCTGATTTCAAGGCATCACAAGTGGCTGAATTGTTCTTCAAGGAAATTTTTAGATTACATGGTTTGCCTAGAAACATTGTTAGTGACTGGGACAGTAGATTCCTTAGCTCTTTTTGGAAGGAGCTCTTTCATTTGGCAGGAACTGAACTCACTCCCAGTACTAGCTATCACCCTCAAACAGATGGACAAACAGAGATAGTTAATAAATGGATAGAAGGATATTTGAGGAACTATGTTTCAAATCAACAACATGCTTGGGTGAAATGGTTACACCTAGGGGAGTATTGTTACAATACATCTCATCACATGTCTATTGGTATGCCTCCTTTTCGTGCTCTTTATGGTTACGATGCCCTTTCCTTTGTTGATCTAATACTTTCCGATAGCAGAGTACCCGCAGCAAGTGATTTCATCAAGCAAAGCCAAGACATAATAAGGTCCCTCAAGGATAATCTACAACATGCACAAAACCAACAAAAGATATATGCTGACAGGAAAAGGATTGAAAGATCTTTTGAGGTGGGAGATTTGGTATTTGTTAGGTTGCAGCCATATAAGCAAAGCACCTTGAAGAGAAGTGGGGCAGAGAAACTCAAGCCAAGGTTCTATGGGCCTTATAAAATCATCAAGAAGGTAGGAGAGGTAGCTTATGAATTGGAGCTCCCACCAAACAGCAAAATACATAATATTTTTCATGTATCTTGCTTAAAGAAGGTTATAGGCCAGCAAACCATAGTATCTACAGAATTACCACCTCTTGATGATGAAGGGAAATTAGTTTTGATACCAGAAGAAATTTTGGATACAAGAGAGAAAAGGTTGAGAAATAGGAGCATCATAGAGCATTTGGTCAAATGGAAAGGATTACCACTAGAGGATGCAACTTGGGAAGGAGAACATATTCTTGAGAATTCCAACCTTCATTGCTTGAGGACAAGCAATATTTGGGAGGGGAGGACTTGTCATGTCCCCTATTCAAATAATTAAAAAAAAAAAAACTTTGTTAAGGCAGGCAGGCTCCAAAAAGGTGAAATTTCGGAAAAAGGGGTTAATCTTTGGAAACCAATGGACTAATAAATAAAAATTATTATTAAATTATATTTTATTAACCCCTCTTGGACGTGAGTTAGGGTTATGCCTCTTTAAAAAGGGTTTTGGAGGCATTTTGGGCTCATTCTACATCTTGATTCTTGCTAATTTTCTTGTTGTTCTTCAGAGGCTGCCAAACCTGTGGAGAAGGAGACCCAAGAACGGGAGTTTGCAGGTTTCTAGGAAGGCTAAGGATGGGAGTTTGAAGCCATTCCATGTGCATGCTCATACAGAGTTTGCCCTTGTGCTGAATAGTGCCGATTTGGGTGTTTTCGGGGATTGTTTTTGGTTTGAATTTGGGTTTTCAGTTGAGTGTTTCATATCAGTTTGGTTTGCTGTTGTATTTCAGACTTTATGATGTTAAAATAGAGCCGAATATATGTATTGGGTCGTGATCAAACTTCTGAGATAATTTATGAGTGTTTTTTGGTGTTTTCGGGCATTTTGGTGTTAATTTCGGGAGCCCGATTGAGCATAGTTTTGCTCTACATTTGTGATCTGTTGTGTAAGGGCTGTACAAATCTGGAAATGTCATTTTGTAGGCTGTTATGCTGCTGAAATTTCTGTAAAAATGTCCATTTTCAGATTTATTAACAATTTGTGAAGTTGTGAAGTTTTTTTGGCACTAATTTGGACATACCCGATTTGGGTTTTATTGGAGAATTGACAGATCTTTGTAATATTGGTTGTTTGATTTTAAAGTTCTGATTTGAGGCTGGAAATATCATAAAAAATTAGTAAAGGGATATTTCATAAATTAAGGATAGACTAGTGCCTTATCCTAGGGTAGAGAGTTAGAAAGAGAAACATACATCTATAGAAAGCTTCTAAATAAAACATGCACAAAACTAGATGAAATGCCTTACAATTATTCCTCTCTTAAACACATCCAATCATCAGATTCTTGCAAAAGTCCTCAGCTCTTAGAGATTAACCTTAAGATTTTACCCTTTCCTTGAAAGGAACTAGAGATTAAAATCACCAATATCTTATGAGTGGTACACTAAAATTGCCTTACAGATTTAGTACACAAAAGCTACAAAATTCAAACAAGAAGACAACTGAAAAAAATGCAAGGGAATTCTATTTTATTCAAGTAGAATTTTACTGCGTCTTTACATTCTAGATTTGACAAACATTCCCAAGAAGTTCAAAAATGGAGTCCAAGCCTCTCCTTACTCTAAAATTTTCATCACCTTTAGAATGGAGAGAAAAACCAGAGATATAAGAAAATAAAATTAGTTACATAGAACTGATAGTTGTCCACTTAGCCCCAAAATATCTCCAATCTTCCTCTACACATCTAATCTCAAAATTGCTAGCTCATGCTGCTCTCTCCCACTTCTTTGAAAATGAAAATAATGATTGTCATCAGATTCCTTATTCTCTACCATTTCAAAACATATAATATGCCTATGTTTGGTTCAAATTAAGCTTCTAGGCATTAATTCTGTGAGCAAGGTCATCATTTTAAATTTTGGGCTTTTATTTCAAAAGTGCAAGTTATATCATATTTTAAATCTGGCCTCTTTTATTATTTATACACTTTTACCTTTCAAAAATTTGTAGTAGTGCCCAACTAGCACCCAAATCAAAGCAAGTCCACAAGGCTAAGAGACAACATAAGCCTCGTGTTCACTTAATTTACATTCCATGTGAGTGCTTGTGTATTTAAATTTTACTTGATCTCCTTGCATAGGAAATGTGGGATATTGTCCCATTACATAATCTTTCTATTCAATTGCCCAACTCTTGTTTATTTTTCATTCTACCTCATGGCCTATGTATGTTCTACATGTCTGGAAGCCTCTTCCTTCATCCTCTTGGATACCACATGTTTTACCCTGCTCCAACGTGTGCCCAACAATGGTTTCCCTTTTACATTTCATGGGATGTTGCATCAAATTCTTTTTTAGTTGCAAGCATACAAAAATGACATATGTACCTTGTAGATAAATATACATAGCCATTAACTGGCATGTATTACCATACCCTTTCCATGTATCATTTTCTTTTTGCTAATTGGTAGTCACTGTGAACTATTTTACACTACCTCCAAACTTGTTTACTAGCTACGCTTTTAAACTCATCAATTGTTAGTGGCTCTATTTAGCTAGTAAGGTTTTAATTAGAAAAAATGAAGCAGGCTAGACCCCAAAATAGTTCAGATTTTTTAAAAAATTGAATTCAAATGCCTAGAATTCAAAAATATTACCAACATGACTAGTATTCGCAACCAAATCCAATCAAGATAACTAAAAACTTTTTAAAAACTTTAACTTTTAATACTTCACCAGTCGACAAACTTGAATTAATTGCCTCCAATCAACCCTTTAAAAAACTTCTCAAAACTCATCACTAGAAGCTAAACTTTGGTGAGTACAAACTTTGTAGTATAGATAATCACCCTATTAGATGGATTAATCTAGAAATGAATAGGGAAAGTGATCTGAATTATGAATTCAGGTCACAATACCTAGTGTAGAACCTGCAGTATTGTGACTAAATTGAAAACAATTAAAATGTAATAGTAGATATTTTGCAAGCCAAAAAGTGATCCATTCATTTCAATAAATAGATTTTATACAAGTTTGATGGATCCCAAGGGTCACCATTATCCCTTGGATATGAAAATGAAAAAGTCCGCAAGCTAATTAATTACAAAATAAGCTCCAACAATTATAAAAACTATAAAAAAACTATATTAAAATTTACGTCTACTTGTACAAGTCATAACTTTCTACTCGTAGCTCAAAATCATGAACTATTAAAATTTCTAGAAAGATATTCTAGATTTCTACATTTATTCTAGAACATAGAAAATACCAAAAAAATGGATTGTGATATTTTCTCATTTTTTCTTGTGCCAACATCCTCTGCATCTTCTTAGACTATGTTTTGATAATTCCTTCCTCCTTGAGAGGAAATGGGCTCCATTTCATCCACACTTTGCATCAGATGTGTGTTCACATGTAAACCATTTTCCTTGTTGAATAAATTGTCCTACTTTTACCACATGGTGCAAATAGATTTTTTGGTTCCTCAAATTCTTTGTGACAACTTCCACAATTTGATCACTTTGAAGTGGATTGGTAGCTTTGCGATTTAGCTATGTATGACTGATTTCTTAAGCAATATCTACAATATCTAGTAAAGGAGGGAAATGTGGCTTCAATAGTTCTACATTGAAAACTAGGTGAATACCCAAAAATGGAGGTAAGTTGAGTTCAAATGCATTTTCACCAAATTTCTTTATAATCTTATAAGGACCATAGCAAAGCGAACGAAGCTTCCTATGAGGGCCTTGTAGGCATTCCTTATAGAAATGCAACCATACCTTATCCCCAACCTAAAAATTATGAGGAGGTTGATAATCATCATACTTCTGTTTATACTTCTTAGTGGTCTGCTCCAAAATTTCATGAACTTGCTGCTGCAAATGATGAATTCTAACAATGAACTTCATTTCTTTTTCCTTCTCCTTATTCAAGCATGGTACCAAGTTAGGTTGTATAATAGGAATAGGAAAATTTATTGGTGCTAAGGGATGATATCTAAGACAAACCTCAAATGGGCTATGGCCAATTGAACTATGAACTTCCCTATTGTAGCTATGTTGTAGATGGGGAAGGATCTCATCCCATGTGCAAGGATGTTTGGAGTGATACATATGCAGGATTTGAATAATCATTCAATTAATAACCTCCATTTAACCATATATTTAAGGGCGGAAAGCAATAGACTTTGTTAGTTTTATGTCCATCATTGCCCATAATGAAGACCAAAATTTAGTAAGAAAGAAACTATCCCTATCTAAAGTAATGCTTTTTGGTAGCCCAAAATGAACCCAAACATGGTCAAAAAAGAGTTTTGTAGTTTCTTTAGTAGAGATTTCCTTTCTACAAGCTGCCAAGATCGTCATTTTTGAAATTCTATCAACTACAACATATACACAATCATGCCCATGTTTTGTGGTAGAAAAACTAGACATAAAATCCATTGAAATTGAATGTCAAGGTTTATCTGGAATAGGAAGTGGTAAATATAAGCCTAGCATATGATTTGTATGCTTTGTAATGACACATGTTGTACATGCTTGAATGTACTTCATTACATCATTTTTCATTTTTGGCCAGCAAAAATATCTCTATAGTATAGCAGTAGTCTTACCTATTCCAAAATGACCAGCAATTTTACTATAGTGAGCTTCCTATATTAACTTCTTATGTTCTTCCTTAAGAACACATCTTTGGCCAAAGTGACAGAGCATTCCATCTTGCAAGTAAAAATCATTCACATGCTTACCTTCCACTAGCTAAGTGTAAACATCAAAAAATTCATTATCATGTCCATACAAGTGGGCCCAATTTTTTGTTTGGTGACCACATGATTCTAGTACCATACTTATTCTTGCAATTGGAGGCCTACTCATACAATCTTCTACCTTATTGGTGCTTCCTTTCTTATGATGAATGTTGAGATAAAATTGTTGAAGATAAGCTAACCATCTTTGATGCCTATTATTTTGTATATTACCTTGTGTTTGCAAAAATTGATGGGGTTTGTGATCTATGTGGATGATAGTCTCCTTTCCCAATATATAATGTTTCTATTACTCTATGAGATTCCTTGGAGTATATTTCTACATTTATTTACACAACTCCATGAGATTCCTTGGAGTAGATTCCTGATGAGGTTATTGCACACACGAACATAAATGGCAATGGTGATAGCCTTATGTGAATGATGGCATAGTGAGACTGACACTTTCCACTTGCTAACAAGGGAGATGACAGTGACTCTTGAGGATGTGTATAGAATCTTTTGGCTACTTGTGTAGGGGATGCTAGTGATGGCTACTACGAAGATGACAAGGGAGGTGATAGTACAAAAATTGGTGGGGTGCAGAGTTTAGTATTGTATCTAGAGTGGCCAATTTCCTTTAGATGAGTACTTGGGTCAAGTAGAAACAGAGAGGAGGATCTATTTCTATGTGTGTGGGCTGATTTTAGGATATATTTCCCCACATACTAGTGGCACAGGAGTTACATTGGCATTGATATCGACGATTATGTGGATTGTGGATGCTAGATTCCCTGTTGCATGGGGCTCATTAATGTTAGCAGAGCCATATAGAGATCTCCACTAGATAAAATACTAGGGAGCAGGGCACTAGGGGAGGAGTGTGAGGTTTCTAACATTGTTACAGGTGTGGGCCTAGGAGCACATTGTTGTGTTTAGGCCAATTGGACAGAGGGATAGGTAGGTAGAGGATTCGGTTGTGTATAGCTGGGGTGATCCATTCAATTATCATACAGAGGAAGTGAACTAGTGGCTAGTCTAGTTAGATGAGATTTAGGTTTTTACATGGAGGACATTAATGGGTCTTGAGCCATGGGTGGAGGAGAGGCAAAAATTTTGTACACCATCTTGCCATGTTTTATATTTGGGTGGTGGGAGCATATTACTAAGTAGTACTAGCCAAGTAGGGCCCTTCAATAGTTTAGATGGCCACAGGTTGACCCAAGGGAGTCAAACTATTATCAACACATGATGTGAGAGCCAGTTACTATGTTTAGGCCTGCACTTTAGAGGAAGGCGTTACTACAGGCATAGTGAGACTTACTACCATAGGAGTGGGATTGGTTTGGGGGTGTCTCTAATGAAGGATTGAATCAAGAGTATCGAAATGGTTTTGAGTGCCCTAGGCTAGTAGGCTAAGCCCAAGTCACTAGAGAAATAGTAGTGGTAGGAGAGATTGCTTGAGTAGTGAGGCAAGGGAGATATGCTACCAAGGGGTTATGATAGTGAGCAGAGGAAACTATATAGGAGGAGGCACCACTAAGGTGGATGTGGAGGATTAGAGGAGTTGAGAGACAAGAGGATACTAGACCATAGCCTAAGAAGGGAGAGGATAGGTCAACAGAGGAGAGGAAACTATAGAAGGAAGGTGGAAAGGGGCCACAAGGGCCAATAGGTGGAGGGAAAGGTGGGGGTGGATCATCATCAAGGGGAGGGGATGATACATTAGTGGGGAGGTATGCATCGCTACAACAAGCACATGAGGTGACTAGTGAGCTGCTATGGGGCATACATCAGGAGAGGGATTAGCTTAGGATAGAGCAAGATCAATTCTATGATGAGCAAGGTGTAGCATTGGGATAGGCGGATAGATAAGGTATAGAGTTGGGGACACTATGGATGGAGTCTAGGTGATTAGAGGGGATGTTGGAGGTGATGGATTTGGAGAGATAGATGTTATAGGGGAGGATGGACACCACCTAGGAGGAGAGGGATAGATTGGTGGTGGACGTGGTGACATTGAGGGCCCAGATGGTGGTAAGTGGAGATTTGGAGGAGTTGAGGCAGTTGAGGGGGGAGGTGGAGGATCTGAGGGAGTGATTAGGGTTCTATTGTGGGAGATACCATGTATTGATGCTAAAAAATCAAATAGAGTACTATAGATAGCTAACATAGTCAAGTACAACTGAGACCCATATAGGCATACATGGAGGGGGAGAGAGTGGGTGGAGCACTAGGGGCTCACAGAGGATGGGAGGGTCCTTGTGCACAAGAAAGAGCCATAGGACATGGCAGAGCCAAAGCGAGATAGGGGGGTGAGTGGGATGAGGGATGAGGCTACCATCACCACCAATAGTAGCATAAGGTGTAGAGAGGGACTCTTATGAGTCTAATGGTGAGGAGGTGATGGATAACAAGGATCAATGTTATTTGGCATTTTGTATAGTATTTTTGGATGTATTTTTGTGGGCATAGACTAGATGTATTGATATGGTCATTTGTACTGTATGGATACTAGATATTTGGACTATGGTGGACTTTGGTATCTTTGTCTATTCTTTACGGCTGTGATATATAGATATGATCATTCTTTGCAATGGGTATGGGTGTAGAAATTACTATGTCATGAGTTGTTTATTATGTGTGTGTTTGTATGAGATGCATGCAATTAGATGTAGAAGAGAGACCAACATGGTTTTATGTAGGGATGTGATGTTTATGAGATGTATGATTTGACTAACATGTTGTGATGTAGGATGTGATGTGCTTATGATGAGATATTGGATGGTGCTAACACTTTGTGATGCAGGATGTGATGTGTTTTATGATGAGATAGTGGAAATATTTTATGATGATGTTTATGATAGCTAAAAAAAATGGAACTAAGTTTAAGATATGATGATGGATGTAATGTGTTTCAACTTTATGATGAGAAAAATAATTTGAATGGACTTTTTAAATGATGATAATGAAACATAATAAAATATAAAGTAGGATGATAAATACGAGAGATGAGTGTAAACTATGATGATGAACCATAATAAAATGAACTTATAATTATTATGATGAAACATGCTAAAAGTAAACTCAAACTATGATGGTAAAACACAATAAAATGAACTCAAACTATGATGGTGAAACATTATAAAATGAACTCAAACTATGATGGTGAAACACAATACAATAAACTCAAACTATGATGGCAAAACATGATAAAATGAACTCAAACTATGATGGTAAAACATAATAAAATAAACTCAAACTATGATGGTTAAATATGATGAAATGAACTCAAACTATGATGGTGAAACATAATAAAATGAACTCAAACTATGGCGGTGAAACATGATAAATGAAATTAAGACTATGACGATGAACATGATAAAATGAACATAAACTATGATGATAAAACATGATAAAATGAACATAAACTATGATGATAAAACATGATAAAATGAACTCAAATGATGATGGTGAAGTATGATAAAGTGAACTCAAACTATGATGGTGAAACATGATAAATGAACTTAAGACTATGATGATGAAATATGAGAAAATAAACATAAACTACGATGATGAAACATGTGAAAATGAACTCAAACTATGATGATAGAACATGTTAAAATCAATGTTAACTATGATGATGAACGTGATAAAAAAATGAACATAAAGCTATGATGATGAATTATGAGAAAATAAAAATAAAACTATGATGATGAAGCATAATAAAATGAGCATAAAGTTATGATGGTAAAGATGATAAAAATGAACATACAACTATGATGATGAAACATGAGCCTAGGGTTTATGATTCTTAAGTTTATGATAATGAAGATGATCTTAATGTTTAGGATAGGGAAAGTGAATCAAGAGATTTTGATAATGGAGGGATCTAAAGCTATAATAGTGCAAAGATGATCGAAAAATAAACCATAAAGATTAGGATGAGTGAAAAAGATGAGCAACATGGGGATTTAAAGAATTAAGATGATGCAAATGATAACTAAATATATAAAAAGAGATTAGGGGAATGTAGGGGGAGATGAGCAGACATGATATGAAATGTAAGTAGAGTGATAGGGAAACACATGTGGTTTGTAGGAAGGTGGTGTAGTATATCACTAATTGACCATCACCTTGGTCTAGGGGTGGAAACAATATGCACAACTTTAAACATAATGGTTGTAGGAGACTTAGGGAGATGGAATTGGGTAGGAGATTGGGATGGAATGAAGAGGTGACAATGTGGTAGAATAGAGCTTGTGAAGGAGTGGGTGGGTATATAGGATAGATATGGATGGTAAGAGGAGAATGTGTAGGATGTGGGTAGTATAGATGTGTGAAAAGGAGGTATGAACAAGTACTTTTTTGTATGGGACAAAAATGATGAGGCTGATGGGATACACTTGAAGCTTGAGGGTGGGGTACTTTGTAAATAAGCACCACCATGTAGTGTGAGAACTTTATTTGATATAGGAATATTAGGGATATGCCAAGGTTACTAAGAATATCAAGGCCTTTACCCCAATATTACATAGGACTGACTCGAACAAGCATGCAAGGATCGCCCTAGTATTACACATGAATCCCAAAGGAAATAAAGTAGAAATGATACTAGGAAATCCACAAGCAAACAATATTTACCAAGGGCACCATGTAACCATGAATGAATACTTGTTTGGAATATGTAAGGTTCATATCCAAATGACTCACAAGTAGAAAAGATCTTGATCAAAACCTTTCTTTTGAATTGCCCCAATCATAGTGCACCATGATATAAAAGAACATGGTGATCATGAGGAGGGAACAACTAAATTACTTGGAGAAGATCTATTTGAAGAAACTACAAAAAATCTAACATCAAGAGAAAGAATAAATCCATGAAAAGGTAACCTTTTCCCAAAGAGTTTGTTATGACTAGATATTGATGGGCTAATATTAGGTATGAGGAAGGATGCATCTTGTAAGAACCTAGTGACAATATTTTGGACTATGACACAATTAGAAACTATAACTTTCTATAGGAAACCTATTAGTGATGTGGGGTCTCACTATAGGAGTTGAAAATGTACAAGTGTGACTATACAACATGCAGGTGGCTTAGAAACTATGGTAAAATATGATAGTGGGTTTTATATGATAGGGAAAAGGTTAGGATGAGGAGGTAGCATGATATATATAGTATTGTTATTCTTACAAGGGCATGATACATGGGTATGGTACAAGAGATAAAAAAATAACTAATATGATACATGTGTTAAGGTACAACGGTAGGATATATGTGTGAGCCATGGTAGAATACATTATCTTGATGGATTTTTTCAGATAAGGGATAATGATAATATGTCATGAGTTGTGAGAGTGTGGGGACAAAACTCTTGGAACACCTTTGGAAAATGGGAAGATGGGTGATGAGATGTGGAGCGGTGATAGGGGAGGTGTAGGTTGTTGATAGATAATGAATAGGCTAACTAAGAATGGCATCTATTTGCTAGGTTTTCACCAAGGTACCTATCAAAGGCACTTGAATTGCCAAGTTTTCACCATTCGATGCTTATTTTTCTTTACTATTTTTTTTCTTTTATGTAGTGGGATACATTGAGGACCTTAGGCATAGAATTGCTTTAGGTGAATGATGTTGGTGGGATTATTTAGTACTTCACCTTCAAGTGTTGACAACTTATAGGCCCTTGAGCCAAAAGATTTTGTGACCACATAAGGACCAAGCTTTTCTTGGTTGGCTTTGGCCTTCATGTTTTCTTTAAGGATCATGTCTCCTTCCTAAAATTAACGCTGATGAACCTTCCTATTGAAGTTGCACTTGAGGTGATTTTGATATAACATGAGATGGTCATAGGCCTATTTCCTTTTTTCATCAAGTACATCTAGCTGGGTGAGTCTAGCGACTTTATAATCCTCATTTGATAGCTGGCCGCACAAGGAAATGTGTAAGGATGGGAGTTGGACCTCGATACTACTTCAACACCATAAATTGGGGAGTATGGGGTTATGCATGTGAATGTATGGAATGAGGTGTGGTAGGCCCATAGGGCAGGGTTGATTTGCAAATGCCAATCATAGTTAGAATCATTGATAACTTTCTTAAGGATTTTGAGTAGGGTTTTATTAGTCACCTTTGCCTAACTATTACCTTGTGGGAAGTATGGACCAAAAAAATGGTGATGGATATGAAGGGAGGTGTATAATTCTTCCATATTAATTTTTTCAAAGTTACCTCCATAGTCAATAAAAACATTATTTGGGATGCCGAAGTGACATATGATATGATAGAGGATAAACTTGGAAACTTGAACTCCCATGGTAGTAATAAGTGGGACTGCCTCTACCCACTTAGTGAAGTAATCAGTTAGAGTGATTATCCACTTGTATCCTTATTAAGAGAGAGGTGCTATAACACCAACAAGCTCAAACCCCCAAAATGCAAATGGCCATGGTGATGCAACAAGTTGAAGATCTTGAGCTAGGGCTCGAATTAGATTGGCATGTTGCTAACAAGGTAGACACCTTTTGACAAAGTTGCATGCATCATGCTCTAGAGTGGGCCAATAATATCCAACCCAAAGTATTTTCTTAGCTAGAACTATTCCATGCATATGAGCACCACAAAGTTTGGCATGTACCTCTTTGAGAGCCATTGTAGCCTCATTTTGGTCTAAACACCAAGATTGAGTTCATGATAACCAAGATAATATAGGGTGTTAGCTATGATAGTGTAACAAGATGTTCTATGAATAAGGTTCTTGTGTTTGGTTTGTGTGAGATGGGGAGATATGATATCATTTAGTAGATAAGAATGAATTTCATGGTACCATGGGGATTGGGGACCAACCAAGACACATACCCATGTTGATTCATCGTTCCCATATGCAAGCTTGTGTAGGTGCTCCACTAATAATTTATACTATATATCCTCTTGAGGGATCCCTAGAAAGGAACCAATAGTAGCCTTTACATCTATAGGCTTGTTTTATAATCTAAGTATTTCTGTAAATTGAATCTAAGTAAAGTGTTCTTTCAACTGATCTATCAATTCTTTGTAAGGTTGAAGCTTGTCATCCTTAGTTTGATATTCATCCAAAACCTACTTGATAATAAGTTATCAATATTTGAAGACCTATAGCTCTATGATGTTCCATTAAACTATTATTTTGAGCCCCAAAATAAGGGCTTCATACTCTAAGATGTTGTAGGCACACTAGAACTAGAGTTTAAAAGATTTAGGAATGTAATCACCTTGAGGGGTGACCAAGAGTATGCTAGCTTTAAAACCATGGGATGTGTAAGATCCATCAAAGTATAATTTCTAGGATGTTTGTTCCTCTACTAAGAAAAGGTGTTCAACTAGGATCTCCATAATGAGAGGGTGATCAACAATCAAAGGTGCATCAACCAAATGATATGCTATAGCTTGACCTTTGATAGCCTTTATATCGACATATTAGATGTCAAATTCATTGAGAAGCATGTCCCATTTGGCTAGATGCCCTAAAAGATGATAGCCAAGCAATCCTTTCCATTGGTGTGTAATTGAGCTCATACCCAACTAGAGTATGGCTGATGTAGTAAATAGCCCTCTCTTTTCCTTTGTCATCAAGTTGTGCTAGAAGAGCACCTAGTGTTGTTCGGGTAGCTATGATGTATATTATGAGTGGACATCCTACAACTAGTGGAACCAAGATAGGTAGATTAGCTAATAATTTCTTGATTTATTCAAAGTTACATTCACAAATAGGATCCCACTTGAAATTTTGATCCTTTTTGAGAAAATGTGTGAATGGATGACACTTATTAGCTAGTTGGGAGATGAATCTTTTAACTAATTGTAATTTACCTTGGAGAGAGGGGAGTTGTCTAAGTGTCTTAGGAGGAGCCATATCCATGATAGCTTTGACATTTTTAGGGTCAATCTCAATACCAAGTTATGGTACAATTAACCCCAGGAGCTTTCTAGATGTAACACAAAAGACACATTTCTTAGGGTTGAGCATGAGACAATACTTAGCCAATAGATCAAACACTTCCTCAAGATGAGATAAATGATCAAGGGCATTAAGAGATTTGACCAAAATATCATCCACATAATCCTCAAAAGTTTTGTGGATAAGGTCATGGAAGATGACCATCATGGCATGCTGATATGTTTCCTTGGCATTCTTTGATACAAATGGCATCATGTTATAAAAAAGTTCCCCCAAGGGGTGGTAAATGTTGTCTTATGTTGATCTATATTTACTATCTAAATTTTATTGTATCCTAAGAAACCATCCATGAGTGATAAGAGCTCATGGTGTTAAGTGAGATCAACAATCATGTATATGTTTGGTAATGGGAAATCATTCTTTGGGAAAGCTTTGTTGAGATCTTTGAAGTTTTTGAAAATAATAATATCACCATAAGGCTTTGTGATAGGTACCATGTTGGAGATCCATTTTGTATAGTCAATTAGGTGAATGATCTTTGCCTCTAGCAATTTTTCTAGCTCTGCTATAACTAATAAAGCAACTTTAGGATGCATCTTATAGAGTTTTTGCTTGATCGGGTTAGCCTTTGGATCCAAAGCCAAATGGTGTACCACTAACTTGGGGTCCAACCCCAAAATTTCTTGATTGGACCATGCAAATTGACCAACATTTTCATGAAGGACTTCTTTGAGGAGTTCTACCTATTTAGGTGCTAGAGATGTCACAATGTATGTGATTTTTGGTATCTTTGCTACAGTAATATTGATTGTCTTGGTCTCTTTAGCCAAGGCTGATGATATTATGGGACTATGAACTTGTGGGGAAAGGATGAAGTCTCCATCCTCAAGTTCCTCAAAAAGGTTTTCACAGTCAGATGCATTCTTTATTTTCATTTCATTTTTTGAGACATTTAATGGTGCTCTTGAAGAGTTTTCACAAAAGGATGCATTTGCTTTTTTTCTTTTTTCTTTCTAGTTTCATTTTTTTATTCCATTTTGTGACTGGAGATTTCCTCCTCCCTAAAGTAACCTTTTGGATCCAACTTGTAGACATAAGCTGATTGTGGTTGCTATTTTTTGTGTGTTGTTTTAGCCCCCATGAATTTGAGGAGTACATGCTCTATGGAGAATTCATCAGCATAGACAAAACTTGGTTGGTCCCAATCATTGAGTTCTGGGTGATTGAGTGGTAAGTCTATAAGACTTGGGGATAATTGGCAGAGCACAAAGGCTCCAAGGATAATTTAATTAAGGAATATATTGTCATAGGATTTCTTTTCTACTTCCTTAGGAATGTCTTCAACCTCAATAAGACTATTTTAGATGTTTATGAAGGCATGGCCATCTTTCGTGGTGCCCCTAGTTGTGGGGAGTCAGTAACCCAATCCTTTCTTTTTCTTTTCTTTGTATGCTTCCATAGGCTACCCAATGCCTAACACCTAATGGCCTAGACCACCTCCTTTATAATCCTATTTCTCAATAGCAAGGTGATGTGACCATGCATAATTTTTGTTTGAAGTGATCAAGAAATCCTTCACTTTTTTGAGTTGACTCTCTGTAAAGCAATGTATTAATGTCAAGACTTGTTTCCTCTCTATCAAGGATACCTTTGGTAACAAATGTGGTAGGTCCAAGTTGTCTAAGTTGAGGAGTCATATCTAGCTTTGGCCCCTGATATGTCAGGCACACTTGAGTATGTGGATCAAGTGGCAAAGTGTCGACAACAAAAGCATCTGAAAGACTGTATCCTCCACAACCTTGGTAGTTGATCTTAACCATAGAAATGGTGGAGGATAAAATGGTATCCGAATTGTGGCAGGTGCCAGAGGAGCTAGCCATGGCATTGTAAATTTCAATTCCAGGAAAATGGTTGGTGTATGAAGCTTCTACCACATTACAATAAGCAAAGGGTTTAGGATCTATGTAGATGGTTATCTCAGTGCCACTACATAGAAACTTGATGCACTAATGATATGTGGAAAGAATGACTTTCATGGTGTGAGTCCATCATTGACCAAGGAGGATGTTGGATGGAAGGTTAAGATCAACTATGTGACAAACTATTTCTTGAGTGGCTAGGCTAACTCTTAGAGGCTGCAGGATGGTTCCCTCAGTGGTGCACTCTATGTTGTCATATGATTTGATGGTGATGACCTCATTAAGAATATATACCTTAGTGTATCCTACCTATTTCATGAATTTTAGAGTATAGAGATTCAAAGCTGATCCATTATCTATCATGACCCATTTGATCGCAAAGTCAGAAACCATTGCAACTATGCGAAGTGGAAGTATATGATCAGGCTAAATAGCTATGATATCAAAAGTTTTGAAATGATAGAGCACATGATGTGGATAGGTGGCCAACTAGGTCATGGAACTCAGTGGCATTGATGTTGGTAGGGATGTGTGACTCATAGAGAGCATTGTCGAGGATCTCTTGATAAAGTGGGCTTGTGCACAAGAGATCTAAACTGGAAATTTGAGCTAACATATTTCTAAGGTGTTTTGAGATTTTATATTGTAGTACTAATGAGGGTGGTCTAGATGAAGGTGGTATTGATGGTGTAGATATAGATGGACCAACTATGTTGAGTCAAGCTTTTTGAGTTGTGGCCACACATTGGGCTTCTGGTCCTTTGATAGTTATAACATTTATAAAAGACTCAACTTGTGATATGCATTTGATGAGATGTCCATGGTCCAAGTAGGCTGAGGTATAATTGTAAGACTTGTATCACTTATCACCTTGTTTATTTTGAGTATTGTTGGGTTTGATATTGATGGGAGTGTTTGTAGGCATTTTGCCTATGTTTGTGTTGTATAGAGGGAAAGCATTTTGATATATCAGTAGCCCCAAATTTAGTGAGGCTTATGCCCCTAATGTGATCTCTTTTTTATCAATAAGGTCTTGGACATAGTCCTTGAGTTGCATGCATTTGAGGGTGGTATGCCCTTTGACACAATATAATTTTCAAAACTCATTATCCTTATACAAGGATGCCCTTGACTAATTATATTCTAAGGGTTTTGTTAGTGCATGCCAAATAAGGTTATCTTTGGCTAGTTTCTCAAAAATTACATCAAGGGGTTCACTCAATAAGGTGTATACTCTAGGTTTCCTTTGAACACATGGTTTTAGTCTACCTAAAAGTATAATAGCATTAGTCTGATTTTGATGGTTGGATACTTGGACATTGTGTTGACTTTTTTGTATAGGTGGTTGCTAATAAATTGGTGATTATTGCTGATAAATTTGTTGTTGAAAAAATTTGGTGGGGGTGTTGGATATTTCTTTGATGACATGAACATGTCAAGTGTCAGTGACTATCAGTAACTATGCTCTTATTTTTGTTCCAAAACTATGGTTTGTCATTGTTGGGACTATGATCTTGGGTGTTTTTCTTGTAAAGTTTGATGACACCATCTTTATTGAGCCCTTTCTTGAGTCACATCCTCTTTTACTTAATGTCTTTTTATGTTTGTGAGAAATTCATAACTATGTGATGGGAAAGACTAGGATGTACATTGTTAATGAACATCTTGACAAGGTAACATTTGGGGATGGTGAATGAGATTCAAGTTGTGACAGTTTTCCATCACTATAAGTATTTTGCAAGGGTTTATCCTCCCTTCTATTTGGTATGAACTATATATGCTAAAGATAACTCATTCTTGACTCAATGAGCATATTGAGCCACAAAGGCTTCAAAGAGATCAAAAAAAATTTTAATTATGCCCTAGGGTATATGATAGAACCAATCAAGGGCGTGGCCTCCTATACTTTTTTCAAAAAGCCACATGAGGAAAATCTCATTATAGGTTTCTTCCTGATAATGCATATAGAACTATTTGATGTGTGTGACTAGGTCATCTTTCCCCCTAAATTTATCAAACTTTGGGGTTTCAAAGTGTTTAGGAAAAGGCATCATAGTAATGGTATGGACAATCATTTTCAAACTCGAATTATTTAGATTATGTTCCATCTTTGAGGTCCTTGAGAGGAAATTTCATCTCTTCACATTTAGAGTTTATAGGAGGGATAATGAGTGCCCCCAATCCTAGCACCCTCAGTGTGAGGTATGTAGCAGATGATGTTGGTTAATATAGAAAACTTTGGCTTCCATATGGTGATGGTTTAAATATGGGTCGTGAAAATATTGGGATGGATGCTATTGGTTGTTGAAATGGGGGTGGCGTGTACTATTGCACTTGTTGGGTAGACTTCTAATAAGGGAGTTGTTGGTAGGAGATATAGGGATGGCGTTGATACCCAGCTAGATAACTTTACATAGGTGGCTAGAAAAACTATTGGTGGGATGATTGCGACTAAAAAGGTGGTAGCATTGATAATACATGGGCCATGTTATGAGAATGTATACCTTGCCCAATATATGTTGGTTGTGCTCCTACTTGAAAAAGCAACTGAGTGTTAATGGGTGCTAGGTAATTGATGTGGGAAGGGTGTTTACAATCGAGTGTTGTGAAAGAGGGATGATTTAGCTATTTCCTAAGGGTGGTATAGAAAATTAGTTGGTAATGGGTGGTAATGAATATACTTGAGGTGTGAGGGACAAATGTTATTGGGACATAGGCATGGATGTAGTATTAAAGGGCACATTGGTGGTAGACCCTTGTGCCTAACCAAAACTTCAAGGTTCTAGTGGAAATGAGGCTGAGGTACTTTGGCTAGTGACAAATGAAATGATAGTGATGCTGGGTGGGATGGATGATGAAGTGCTCAACCCTAATAGATGCATCCCTATAGTGTAATGCAATGCAGATTGGACATGTGTGGCACTAATGAATGGATTAGATGTTGTTTGTGATGGAAGTGAAAATATAGTGTTGCTAGGTGGAAAAGTAGTATATTGTGAAATAAGGATAGGGATCATAGAAGTAGATGTAGATGGTATAATTGTGATTGGTTGGGACATGGTATTGACTAAGGGTTGAGTGATGATAGGATGATTTCTTTATAGAATAGGAGCATTGACTTGGGTTGAAGGGATATTCAGGTTTGCTAGTTCTATTTGTCTTGGTTGGTATCTGCCACTTGATAAAAGGAAGGGATCATGAGGGGTAGATGACCTTGTGGATGGTGATTTCTATCCAAATAGAGGATGCATAGGGTCTCTAATGTTGGTAGATGGTGGTCTTCAAAAATTAAAGGCACAAACATTATCCCTTAATAATTTTGGCATGATGGTCTCCTTGTTTCTATCTATGATGGCATTAACAATGGTTGCATGACTAGGTTGCTTCATGAAAGCATCAATGTCTAGTGTAGAACCCGATTCTTCTAGAATTTATAGAGGTGGATTTGGTGGTGTTGTGGAGACTACATGTTATGGATGTGCCCAAGCTATACTACTACTAAGATTAGGATCCATGTCCTTCTTCTTCTATTTGTTCTTACCAAGACATGAGGTAGGTGGGATGAAATGATGACTTCCCTAAGGATGGAGTGCAAGATGTGGTACAAATAAAATGAATGCAAGTATACAAAACGAATTGATTTTTCTAGATATGACTAGGATGGAGAGACTTTCTAAATGCAAAGAAGAATGCATGAGAATGATCCTAAGGATGGCTAGGGAACCTAAATGATATGGTGCTAAATAAAAGAGAGTATGTTTCCCTTATGTGTAAAATTGTAATGTGATGGTGATATAAACCCTAAGGTAGCCTTGTGACCTTTTGGAAGACAAATGATGAACAAGTGTGTAGCCCAATGTTTTGTTCAAGGTGATGAGGGACACAACTGAAAAGGACAACTTATCCTAAACAATTCTTAGTTCAAGGAAAACTATGATAGTGTGATGGATGGAGGTTTTTAGGGTAAAAAATTCTCAATGAGGTAATATCAAAATCTTAAGTAAGGAATAAATAATGGAGGAAGTTTGGGTCTATAATTCTGATTTTAGATGATTCTTGAAAACCTAAGATTTATGACAAAATTGGGGGGGGGGGGGGGGGGAGCTGAATCTACAAATTGTTGAACTAGGATGAGGACCTATGCAAGAGACTAAGCTTTCAAGGGGATAAGTGCATAAGTGTGTGGGGAAAAAGGAGGACCTAATTAAAGTAAGTAACAATAGAGTTATTGATAAGGCTTTGGTTGACACTGCATCTGAGAGTTAAGTTTTGAATTTTGTAATCTCACTCAATTTGTAGTGCTATGTCAACACCATCTTTCTTAATTTGATCTAGTTTAGTGATCCTTGGGTTAGAGGTATACCTCTTGCATTCTATTTCTATTTCTTTGTAAGATGGTATTTGTGGAAGTTTATCCTTTTTAAACTTGGTCTTGGGTAGGTATGACATGAGATAACTTTACAAGGTTTATTAAAATTGTGGGTTTTCAAGTAGTGACTATGCTAAGTATAAAATATACCTTAGGTTGGAAAACATAAATCAGTTGAGTAGTAACTAGTTCTCAAGCAATGGTGTTTTATATGAAATGGAAAAAGTGGTTTGGGTTAAGATATAAGTAGAAAAGTGGGGTAAACTAGGCCTAGGACTAATTTGAATAGACATTCTAACAATCCTTTGAAACTGGTAAGGGTAAATTTGGTTTGAAGATGAATGTTCACAAAGATTTTTTTTTAACAAGGATTATAGTTGAAGTATAGTGGCCTAAACTTGAAGTTGTTATGAATGGGCTTGCTAACAATTTGTTCTAGAATAGTGAGGATAGTTTTAAAAATGTAAATTTGAACCACTGAGAATAAAGTTGATGTGAGAAGACTTGCTAACAACTATTTTTGAGATAACAAGGATAAGAATCTTTTAGACATAATGAATTATGACAAAAAAATCTCTCAAAGGATAAATCAACTTTGGGAGAGACAAACAAGTGATCTCTTTAGCAAAAGGATTTGATAGTAACCATAGAAATATGTGTGTTCTACAAATGCTTTTAATAGGCCTTCTGCAAAAATAAGATAATTCAAACACACTTTTTATCCCTAAGGTCAAATTTTGTTGTGATATGTCATTCAACGACCCACAACTTGATGTCTCCTAATTCTAGTGCAATATGTCCCTCTAATCGAAGAGGTGAGTTGATACATTAGTCTATCAAAAAATGATACACATCAACGAATCTTCAAGGCTTGAAAAGTAGAAGTCCCCCTTCTATGAGGGCAATGACTTTTGGAGATCAAACTCAAGTAGCCTTATGCCTCTACAAGAGGAGCATGATGGTGAGTAATCTTGAGGGATGTTGTTTCCCTTACACTATGAATACCAAGGATAAAATCATGATAACTAAAATTGGGTTGTAAATAGTTCTGTGGAGTCAGCCAATTGGTTGTTACATATGTGATCCACTTAAGGATTTATTCTAGACATGCTAAAATCATGGGAAATACTACAAACCTCAAGCTACCCCCAAAAACACACAACCAAAACTTTCTTGATAGAGTGAGAAATATTACGCTTCCCCTCATTTATATATCAGCCCAATTTTTACCAGTTTGAGCTTCTCACCAAAGGGGATGTGCTTCCTAGAGGTGGATGATCTCACTAGAAGCATTGCTAGGTTATTATGAATGATCTTGCTAATAATTTATGTTACATGCGTCATATAATTTAAGGTCTTAATTTGCAAAAATAGAGAAGACAAAGATGTGATAAAGGGCACAATCTCAAGAAACACAAGGCACTTGGTTCATTTCTATGTTGGATTCTTACTGTATCTTAATAGCTAATCTTGACGTAGGCAAGAGGGTGAATAACTAGGGCCAAAGGCTCACCCAACTATCCAAACCACCCTGCAAGAGTTAACACAACAGAAATGAACACAAATAACAACAACCAAAGGAGAGAGAAGAGAAAATACTTCTATTGATTCATCAAAATATCTTCATACATGCCTAGCTGTGAGGCCTTTTGGGTTACGACCAATTACAATACATTTAGTTACAAAGATCTAACAGAAAATTTGCACTTTTAGTTCTACTCCCTAATCTGATCTCTCCAAAGTTTTTCCTTTTAAAACTTAATTAGCTCTAAGCCTAAACTCTCTATTTATACTTGCCAAAATGACTTACAGAACATTCTAGAACATTACATAAGAGGAGCGTCAACCCAACAATGGTCTAGACTCATTCCAAGAAAAGATCTTAACATAAATTTCATGAATGAAATAAATCTCTCAAGTCAGCTTGCAAAATGATGTCCAAATACGGACACTCAACATACACTGGGTAGCTTGGTACATGAAGAATCACTTGGCATCCACTGGGTAACTTGGCACATGAAGAATCACTCAGCATCCACTGGGTAACTTGGCACATGAAGAATCACTCGGCATCTACTGGATAACTCAGCACATGAAGGAATGCTACAGTAACTCAGCACATGAAGGAATTGCTACAGTAACTTGGCACATGAAGGAATTGCTATAGTAACTCAGCACATGAAGAAAACTAGGTTACTAGGCACATGAAGAAAACTGGGTTACTAGGCACATGAAGAAAATAGGATTGCTAGGCACATGAAGAACTGCTAGGCACATGAAGGAATTTTTAGGCACATGAAGGACTGCTAGGCACATGAAGGAACTACTAGGTGAACAAAATGAGCAGGATAGCAAGGCAACCCAAGATGCTCCTACATCAAACAATTGGGGTTGAAAGAAATGATTCTCCTAAATCATTGAGATGTCCCAACCTGAGCTGAATGCAACCCAAATTGAGAAATCCATGAAGCATCTTCAATAGGTCTATTCTTCAACTTCACCAAATATTCATAGTAATCTTTTCCTCTTGTACTATTGCCGACTCTTTGATCCAATATCTCTTCAACTTCCTCAATCTATTTCTTAGGATAATCATCTGGTATAACAACTTCATCCTCTAACTCATGATACTTATACAAATCAGCAATGTTAAATATAAGAGATATATCCATGTCATCAGGTAACTCATATTCATAAGCATTACCACTGTCAAACTTCTTCAGTAGCTTACAAGGTCCAAATTTCTTCATCTTCAACTTGCTATATGTTCCAACTAGGAATCTTCCTTTCTTTAGATGAACCATCACCTCATCACCAACTTGAAAATCATGGCATCTTCTAGACTAATCAAAATTCTCCTTATACTTCTGATTGCTTGTTCCAACCTCAACTTCACTTCTTTATGTAAGCACTCCATAAAATTAGCAAATTCTTCTCCTACAACACTTTTCTTTTCTTCACCAACAACATCTCTCAAATCTGATATACCTCTAGGATGCATTCTGGTAATAATCTTAAAAGGTGTCTTCCCTATACTCCTATTCATAGAATTATTATATGAAAATTCAGCTTGTGCCAATACCATCTCCCAATTACTTGGCTTATTCCCAATTAAACATCTTAGAAAATTACCCAATCTTCTATTCACAACCTCTGTCTATCCATCTATTTTTAGATGGAATGTAGAACTAAACTTCAATTTAGTACCCATCTTCTTCCACAAAGTCTTCCAGAAATAACCAAAAAACTTACTGTCTCTATCTGAAATAATGCTTCTTGGTAATCCATGCAATCTCACAATCTCTTTAAAGAAAATTTCAGCAACATGGTCTGCATCTGATGTCTTCTTACATGGTATAAAATGAGCCATCTTAGAAAATCTATCCACTACAACAAATATGGAATCATACATTTTCACTATTTTAGGCAATCCAAGAACAAAATTAATACTGATGTCAGTCCAAGGTTTCTTAGGAACAGTAATAGGTGTATACAAACTAGTATTTTGACTCACTCCTCTTGCAACTTTAAAAACTCCACAACTCTTTACAAATTTATGAACATGCTTATACATTTTTGGCTAATAATACTTCTCTTTAAGCAAACTCAATGTCTTATCAATTCCAAAATGTCCAGCTAACCCACCACTATGCTTTTCCTTAATCAAATACCTCATAGGACTTATAGGAATACAAGACTGAATACCTTTGAACAACATACCTTCTTGAATGAAACACTCATCATACTTACTTATGTGATCTATTAGATTTGGTGCTTTGCACTCTCTCCATGCCTCAGAAAAATCAAGATCAACATCATATAGCTCTTTCATCTCATCAAAACCAAGAACTTCAACCTTCATTTTAGTCAACAAAGAACGTCTTCTACTCAATGCATCAGCAAATTTGTTAGTAACTCCACTCTTATGCTTGATTACAAATGTAAAACTCTACAAATACTCAACCAACTTCATATGTCTTTGATTCAATTTATGTTGACTTCCCAAGTGTTGTAAAGCTTTATGATTAGTATACAACACAAACTCCTTAGGCATCAAATAATGTCTCCATTTCTTCAATTCTTGAACAATGGCATAGAATTCTTGATCATACACAAAATATTTCCTTTTAGCATCATTCAACTTTTCACTAAAGAAAGTAATAGACTTACCTTCTTGACTTAATACAACTCCTATTGCATTACCACTTGAAATACTTTTTTGAAATCAAGTAAAGCCAATATAGGTAATTTAGCAACCTTTTGTTTCAAAGTTTCAAAACTCTTATCAGCTCCATGCATCCACTTAAATTCCTTTTTATCTCCCCTCATTGTTTCAGTCATAGCATTACAAACAACACTGAAATTCTTTATAAACTTTCTATAAAAACTAGCCAAACCATGAAATGATCTTACCTCACTCACATTCTTAGGTGTAGGCCATTCCAAAATTGCTTTAACCTTCAGAGGATCCATCTTCAAACCATCAATTGAAATCACAAATCCCAAATACACAATCTCCCCTTGCATAAAAGAACACTTTTTCATATTAATCAGCAACTTTTCCTCTTTCAACCTTTGCAATACTTGCCTAATATGCTCAAGATGTTATTCCTTAGTCTTGGTGAATATCAAAATATCATCCAAATAAACAATCACAAATTTACCCAAAAATCTTTTTAGGACTTCATTCATCAACCTCATGAAAGTACTAGGTGCATTAGTCAAACCAAAAGGCATAACCAACCATTCATACAAACCATCTTTTGTCTTGAAAGCAGTCTTCCATTCATCACCTTCTCTGATTCTGATTTGATGATAGCCACTATTCAAATCAATCTTGGTAAAATAATTTGCTCCACTCAAACAATCCATTATGTCATCCATCCTCGGCATAGGAAACCTATATTTCACTGTTATCTTATTAATGGCTCTAGAATAAGTACACATTCTCCATTCTCCATTCTTTTTAGGTGCTAATATAGTAGGTATAGCACATGGACTCTAGCTTTCTCTAATCAAACCTTTTTGCAAAAATTCATGCACTTGTCTATTAAGTTCTTCATTCTCTATAGGTGTCAATCTATATGGTGCTTTATTTGGCAAACTAGCTCCAAGGATCAGATCCATACAATGACTTATACTTCTTACTAGAGGTAAACCATCATGAATATCTTCAACAATAATGCCTTTATACTCATTCAGCAACTCTGCAATTTCTCCTGGCACTTGATCAATACTACCATCTGCCACTCGGTCACCACTGACTGGCACTTGGTTAACATTGTTTTCTGGCACTCGATCTCCATTGAAAAAATTCAGTTTTCTTGGAATTATAGGAAAACAAACCTGATTCTTCTTCACTTCTTTTTCAAATTGTTTTCCATTAACCATGCAAATTTTTATAGCAGTACAATTAACCTCATCTAGAACTTCAATCAAAGGCAACAATGTTTGTTTCTTCCCATTTACCCAAAGAGTATATTGATTCAATCTTCCATCATGTACATCATATCTATCATATTGCCAAGGTCTACCCAACAAAATATGACACCAATCCATGGGCATAATATCACACAAAATTTCAAAATAATATTCAAAATAATGTCCAATTTTGAATTTCACAAGGCATTGCTCACTTACCAATATCTTATGCTCATCTTTGATCCATGAAACATGATAAGGTTTGGGATGTTTCAGCCTATGCAATTGCAACTTTGTAACTAGCTCTTCTGATGCTAGATTTGTAGAACATCCACTGTTAATGATCACTTTATAGCATTTCCAACCATCTTACATCTTTTCTTGAAAAGGCTTCTCCTTAAAACAAGTTCCTCATCACTTCCCTTATTGCATAAGGTTCTTCTCACCATCAAACTTTCTCCAGCCTCTGGTCCACTTGGTGAACTCTTAATGTCTTCTTGAATCATAGCATTTCTATTATTATTCCCACCTTTAGAAGATCTAAATTCAAAGGATCTATGCCCTTCTTGTCCACATCTAAAATAATTACCATGCAATCCACCTCTAGAATAAGAATTACCTCTTTTTTGGTAAGAATTAGTGCCTCCTCGGTAAGAATTACCACCTTTCCATTCAGTCTTTCCTTTGTCATCATTCTTCCATTCAAATTTTCCTTTATCTTGCACAAAACTATCAGATCTGCTACTTTCTCCATAAGATCTACCTTTTCCTCTCTAGAATCTACCACCTCTACCTCTCTGTCTTTGTTCATTCTTCTTTGTCAAGATCTCCTTATCTTTGAAGGCATATTGATATGCTTCTTCTACACTTTCCAGCTTCACAAAACTTATTTCATCTTGTATTCTAGATCTCAATCCATTAATGTAGCTTGCAATTTTCTCAACATCATCATCCACATGTGCAAATTTGATGTCTAATCTATAGAATTTTTTGGTATATTCTTTCACAGTCATGTCCCTTTATTTTAAATTTTGCATCTTTCTCAACAAGCTAACTTGGTAATTAGCAGGAAGGAATTTGTTCTTCACCTTGTTCACCATCTTTGGCCAAGTTCTGATCTTCTCCTTTCCTCTCCTTTGTCTATCAGTTTGCAAGTGCTCCCACCATAGTGATGCATGACCTTTCAACCTAGTGATTGCAATCTTCACCTTTCTATTATCAGGAGTGTTTTCATACTCAAAGAACTTCTACATATCAGAGATCCAATCTAGCATAGCATTGGTATCCAATTTTCCATCATAAGGAACAACTTCTATAACAAGTTTTGAATTCTCTCTAGAAAATACTCTCAACAATCTTTCCTCATCTTCATCTTCTTCAAGTTCTAGATTATGGTTTGGTGCTACTGCTTCATCATCACTTACATCATCAAGATGTGCTCCTCTCCTCTGGGTTGTCTCTACAGCATCTAATCTGGCTGCAATTTGTCTCAACTAATCCAATATAGCATTATCAACATTATTTCCTCTACCATGAACCATCTTTACAAATTAGGTTCTTGTAAGATCGTAACCCTCTACAATTTATAGGTCAAATCTACAAATCTACCACCCTACAACCAAATCCAAATTAGGGTTCTACACAATCCAATCTCCATAAGGATGAACCTCAAGCTCTGATACCAACTGAAACAAGCAAGAGGGTGAATAACTAGGGCTCAAGGCTCACCCAACTATCCAAACCACCTTGCAAGAGTTAACACCAACAGAAATGAACACAAAGAATAGCAACCAAAGGAGAGAGAAGAGAAAATACTTCTATTGATTCATCAAAATATCTTCATACATGTCCAACTATGAGGCCTTCTAGGTTATGGCCAATTACAATACATTTAGTTACAAAGGTCCAATAGCAAATTTGCACTTTTAGTTCTACTCCCTAATATGCTCTCTCCAAACTTTTTTCTTCTAAAACTTACTTAGCTCTAAGCCTAAACTCTCTATTTATACTTTCCAAAATGACTTATAGAACATTCTAGAACATTACATAAGAGGAAGGCTGACCCAACAATGGTCTGGACTCATCCCAAGAAAAGATCTTAACATAAATGTCACAAATGAAATAAATCTTGCAAGTCAGCTCCCAAAATCATGTCCAAATATTGAGACTCAGCATACACTGGGTAGCTCGGCACATGAAGAATCACTCAGCATCCACTGGGTAACTCAGCACATGAAGAATCACTCGGCATCCACTGGGCAACTTGGCACATGAAGAATCACTCGACATCCACTAAGTAACTCAACACATGAAGGAATTCTATAGTAAGTCGGCACATGAAGGAATTGCTACAGTAACTCATCACATGAAGGAATTGCTATAGTAACACAATACATGAAGAAAATTGGGTTACTAGGCACATGAAGAAAACTAGGTTACTAGGCACATGAAGAAAATTGGGTTACTAGGCACATGAAGAAAATTGGGTTACTAGGCACATGAAGAAAATAGGATTGCTAGGCACATGAAGAACTGCTAGGCACATGAAGGAATTGTTAGGCACATGAAGGACTGCTAGGCACATGAAGGAACTGCTAGGTGAACAAAATGAGTAGGATAAAAAGGCAACCCAAGATGCTCCTACATCAAATCTTGAAGACACACATGATTTTAAAATACAATGTTCATTTCCAACTTATGGTGATGGCCAACAAAATAAATCTCATAAACAAAAGAAATCAAGTGTAAAAGCTTTGAAAAGAAGGGAATAAGAATGTTTCATTTTTAAAGCATTCAAGATTGAATGAATTCTTTTTAAGCCCCAAAGCTGAAGTGTATTCACATAATGTTCATTCTACCTTAAACTAAATGTTTATCACATTGGTTCATTTTAAGGAAGATCATTCAAGATTTTGTTTTGTAATTATCTAAAAAATCATTTCAATAAAAAAAATTCTAATATGTAAACATTCATTCCTTTAGGAAAAAATATAAGTGTTCTTTTAAGCATTTAAGAGTGATTTTTTTGACAAATATATTAAGAGAACCTACAAAAAAGGAATTATTAGTATGCCAACATGTTATCCCTACAATAGAAAATAGTTAGAAATGAAGGCTAGTAGGTCAAACCAGTGAATCCTCAAGTTTTATCTTGTGATCACACAATGTAGGAAAGTAGTGAAAAAGTGCAAGATTGAGATAAATAGGACTAGTGAAAATTATGGAAAGCTAGCCATGGGAAGAAAATTCACAGGTAGTCTCACAATAGTGTGATCCCATGAGTTTTTAGGGTTTCGTTCCCACTTATAGGTGTATCCACAGATTCAAGGATGGGAGAAAAAGTTGGATTTTAGGGTTTCATTATTTTGGTTGAGCATTCTTATAAGTTTTTATAAAGATCTTACTGATAAAATCTTGTGTTCTTGTGGGATGACTAGTCTACATGAATGTTAAGGAGTGGTTTTGATGCCACATGGTGAAGGGGATTTAAGGTGAGCACATTCCTACCTATGTGAATTCACAATCTTGCCAGTATAAGTTTGCAAATTCACAACTGTGGGTTGGCAAATAAAGGGTGTTCGCAAGGTACTTGAATAGGGATTTGATATTGGATGTCTAAGAGCATGATTTTTAGTTGAGGATTTTGGTACCTACAAACAATGTTAAGAAACCAAATACCTACACAAGTAGGCACAATATGTCAGTTTGGTTAGTTAACAAAATAAGCAAAAAGACAAGATTAGAATGAACAAAATGTAGGGTACCATCGGGCATGCCAAAATGTAATGCTAAAAACCTAGTAAGCTACAAACAATAGTAGCAAATTTAACATTAACAAAACTAAATAATAACAAAAACACTTATGATAAGATGAGGTGAACATCATAAAGGAAGCCAAACAAAAAATGGTAAGCTCCTTGGGTGTGAGCTATGATAACATAGATGTGTCTAGATAAATAGAGGATGTGTGCTCAATCATGCTCAAGCTTCAAGTGGTGGATTGTTCTCAAGCATGGAGATGAATGGAGGATTAAACAATGGATGTGTAGGTGGGTTTTGACATGGTAATGGTTTAAAAAGGCTATACTATAATGATTAGTGAGGAATTATAAGTTTGCATTGGTAGATGATCGATTGTGAGAGGGGAAGGGCTCAATTTATAGGCTAAGGTGTAGTAAGATGGAGGGTCAAGATGTGAGGATGGAGAGAAGGTGAGGAAGGATTAGGATGCAATGTGAGGAGAGCACATGGATTGTGCTTCTTCAGAGCCCTAGCCTTGTGACAAGTGTCACAAGGGGATTGGGTGGTAAAATAGAGGGTCAAGGGGAGTAATTAGGGAGGAAGAGTGTGTAAGAGGTATGTAAAAGGCATTAATGGCATGTAAGAGCCTTTAATGCGCTTGGATAGGGATGGAAGAGGACAAGGGAGACCATTGACTTTGGCTTGGGTTAGCAACTCTTAACTCTTGCTTAAATTTGTGCACATGATTAGGAGGGTGATTAGGCTTATCTTAGAAAGGGGGTTAGGAGGTAAGTGGCTTAGCTTTGATGGGATAGGTTAGTTAGGTTGCTAAGTGAGGTTAGTATGGGTGAATGAGTTGGATTAGGGGTTAGGATAGGGTTTAGGGATGGTTTAGGGGTAAAGATAGGGTTTAGGGATGGTTTTGGGGTTTAGGATGATTTATTTAATAGAAGGGGGATGTGGGATCAAATTAAATAGATTTGAACTTTTATTTAATTTAATAGAGGAATAGGGATTTAAATGATGAATTGATTTTGGGTTATCATTTGATTCTATCAATTGAACTATAGTTAATTAAATTAATTAATTAACTAGATTAAGTAATAAATATTAAACCAATAATATCCTAGAAGGTGACTAAATAAGATTACCTAATGCCATAATTAGATTTAGGTGTCTACGCCTTTTAATTTGTTCCTTAAATGACTAATCTTCAATGATTTTCTTGGGTGCATGATGTCTTCTAACATATCCAACACGTCTGGGGTCCTTCTTTCTAAAATCACTAGGTTCACCATGATCTTCTATATCATGATCAAGTCCCAATATTTGTGACTTGGGTCCATTAGACTATGACTCAATTTCCTCTTGTTGAAACTCGGGTCCTTTTGATAACTCGAGTTGCACTTTTTTCAACTTAGGTTGAACATGAGATTTTGGGGACTCAGGTGGGGAAGGTTGTTGATTTCCACTTGTTTGAACATTAGGAACAATATTAGGCTCATGGTAAACAAGGTTTCTATAGTCTTCAAGTTCCTTACTACTTTATTCTTTTCTCTTTTCAGAAAACTCATCAATCTTCACATGTGCACTTTCTATAACTTTATGAGTAGATAGATTTGGATATTTATATGCTTTGCTCTTATTGGACTATCCTAGAAATATTCCTTCATCACTTTTGACATCAAATTTTCCTTTTTAGCCTCCTTTAGAATATAAGATTTATTGTCAAATACTTTTAAGTAATATACATTAGGTTTATAGCCATACCATAACTGAAAAGGTGTTTGATTTGAATCCTTTATCAACTAAACTCAGTTCAAGGTATGAACTACAGCACTGATTGCTTCCTTCTAGTATTTGATAGCAACATTGTTTTCTCTCATAAGTGTCCTTACACAATCCATGATTGATCTATTCCTTCTTTTAACAATGCCATTCTACTAAGGTGTGCCAGCTGTAGACACTTGTCTTTTGATTCCTCACTCACTATAATTGAAATCATTAGAGTTAAATTATCCTCCTCTATCTAATCTCAAAAATTTTAGTTTCTTTCATGTTTCCTTCTCCACTCTAGCTAGATAGCATTTGAACTTTTGAAAATCTTCTTATTTATCCTTAAAATACATAATAGACATCATTCTAGAATAATCATCAACAAATAAAATAAAGTACTTATCTCCTGTGTAACTTTATGTGCCAATAGGTCCATAAAGGTCTATATGGACCAGCTCTAAAACTTCTTCAGAATGATAGTTATTGCTTTTAAAAATTGTCTTTCTCATCTTACCAATTTGATAATTCTTGCACATTCCCATGTCAGGTTTCTTCAAGCTTGGAATGCCTCTAACCCTTCTTTTCTTTCTTGTGTATATCAGGTTGTTAAAATTCACATGACATAACCAACTTTCTTCTACTTGAGCAATGAAACATGAACTTTCATTAAGATCTAAGTAGAATAGATTACTTTTTGCTTTCTTGCTTGTCCCAACTAGATTTCCTTTCCCATCCAGTAGATTTCCCTTTCCATTCATGAATTCTACCTTGAATCCAATGTTATTCAATTGAGCCACACTAAGTAGATTATGATTTAGTCCTTCAACCCAATAAGCATTGTCACATCTGAGATCATTGGTTAGTGCAATACAACCTTTACCTTTCACATTACATGGTTCATCATTGCCAAACCTAACACTTTCACCATCATAGTGTACTAATTTCTCAAATTTAGATTTGTCACCAATCATATGGTGAAAACAACAACTATTAGTAATCCATGTATCATTCTTACTAATATGTGAGATAAGTTCCATTTTATCATTCTCATTAGCTAATTCATCCTTAACAACAATGTATACCATTTCATCTTCTTCTTCTTCACTACTTTCATAATCTTTAGCAATGTAACACAATTTCTTACCTTTCTCTTTATATTCCTTGTATGTTTCAAAGTCCTTCTTGCCCTTTTACTTGACATTCCTATTTTCTTCTCTACCTCCTATTTGGACACCTTGTAGCAATGTGCCCATCCTCTTCACAAGAAAAGTAGATCAAAGGATTTTTCCTTTGTACTTCCCTTTGGCCTTAGCAAATCTTCTTGTAAGTAATGATTCAATAACTTCAAGATCTTCATCTTTACTATTAGATTTCCTTTTAGATTTATCATCTTTCTTCTTGAGTGATTTCTTGGCTTGAAATGTAGACTCAAGGTTTCTAGTGTTAGGAACATAATTGTCATAGTTATCTAACTCAGATGTTGTCAATATTCCCACTACTGCATCCAATTTTATATCATTCTTGGGATTGCATCTCATCTCTTGAATTACTAACATTCTCATTGTGTATATATGAAAAAATTCTCTAAGAACCTTGCTTACCATTTTCTCATCCTCAATCTTTCCTCCTGAAGCTCTGATTGCACACATAGTAGCTTTTATTCTTTCACTATATTTTGCAATGTTCTCATCTTTTCTCATCCTCATTTGATCAAATTGACCTCTGATACTTTCTGCCTTGGCTCTTCTTATATTATCATCTCCTCCATAGATGGATTTTAGTTTGATCCACATCTCATATGTAGTATCATTGTCTTTGACTTCATCAAATTCAGCATAGCTGAGAGTTGAAGCAATATTAATCATCATAATGTTATGATTATTATTTTCTATAATTTTTTCAATAGTCATAGTTCTAGTAGGTGTCACATACTTGGAATTTATGTACTTTAGGCCCAAGTCTCCAATGGTTAACAAATGCAATCTCAAGATTTCCTTCCATGCCTTGAAGTTATCTCTATTTAGCTTAGGGGTCTCCCTTTTTTAAAACATCCTTATCTTTAGCTTAGGTCCTTAAAACCTTCTCTGCAAGCACCAAAAGCTCTGATACCAATTGATGGGAATATGACAAGAGTAACTAAGAGGGGAGGGTTGAATTAGTTACATCAAAAATAAATCTCAAATCCCTTAGATTTCAATCAAAATAAAAATCAAACTCTATTGAAACTGAAAATACTAATGTAACTTGGTAAGCACTGAAATATTACTTCTTTAGATGTTTAATGTGTTTAACCACAACTAACTTAGTTGAAAAATAGAAAGAAAATAACATGAACACATATGGTACTAGGATTTAACATGGAAACCCAATTTGAGAAAAACCACCAATTACAACTAGTTATTATTTCTTACTCTTTTGAAGTGAGCCCTGTTAGGAGCCAACCCTGTTAAAGGTTACACAATACACTAAAAGGTGTGAACTTATTAAAGTATTTAATGACCCTATTAGGAGTGGCCTTATTAGAGGTCTTTAGAAACTTCAATCTAAAAATGCCACCTTGTTAAAGGATTTGGAAAAAATAGTTGTTAACTTTGTTAAGAGACTTGATACACTACTACAATTATTAGAGAGTAACAATGATATGATGTAATTTCTAATGCAACTATATTACTAATTTCAGATCTCTATTCTTGCTTGAAAACTTGATCCTCCTTGATCAGATAAAACTTTGCAACTCAGTCAACTCAGGATACTCTACTATCCTTCCAATTCACTTACTTGGTTTATCTTTTCAATCCCATACCTCTTTCTTTCAATGCCAAAACTTAACCTTATACTTATATCTTTTGCATAGTCAAGTCAACCTCAATACACTTGCAAATATTCAATATTCATCCCTTAAGTCAACTATACTTAACAAATAAATTCATTAGACTAAATATGTTGATTCAAGAAAATCCTTCATTAGTTGACCCAGCTTGGTCAACACTAACTTAGAAAAGACTTTCTTTAGACTTCCTTTATTAACCGTGTGAACTTAGTTAATGCTACATCCTAGACTAAAGTCCTTTGGTAACCAAGTGAGATCATTTTACACTAGTTCTATGCCAACTTCCTTCTAATGCCCGAGTGAACTCAATAAACACTATCTTCCTGCAAACTTTATTTGGTGGATGAGTGAAGCTTGACACATACTGTCTCTAAACTTGGTTTACTATAGGATGCTTGGCATACACTAGAAGTTGTCTTCATCACCCAAGTAAGCACAATAGACACTAACTAGTAAAAACTTGACATTTTGTGTAACAACAAAGACAATATACAATTGAACATTTTTTCATCAACAAGCATAGCTCACAACATTCTATACCAATCTTGCAACACTCTACAAATGGCTTGGGAATACGAGTTGGAGATGTCAATATCATAGCTGAATGCCTTGATGATTTTGATGAGTAGTTATGAGGGTGATCTTAGATTGATACTAGTTGTAGCATAGGATCATCATCATTCATAGACATTTTATTCCAGGGCACTAATTCTACACCATTACCTAACCACTTACACATTCCACTTCACTCATCACTACTAGTTGTAGTTGTAGACCTTAGGGTTGGCTTGGGTGCTTCAGGAGATTATGGTGTTCAAGGTGCTTTAGTAGGTGTTGAAGCTTCAGGAGATGTTGTCAATGTATTAGGACAAGATGTAAACATTGGTAATAGAGGTGCATCAATAGATGATATGATGGAGTGTAATGATCATCCTCCAGCTCCTGAGACCTAGGTACATATATAATATTTTTAAATTTAACTATATGATTTTTAAATAGTTTAGATAGATATCAAAAAATTATAATATATAATACAAATTAAATAAAAAAATTTGCACATGTCGCTTAGCACATTATTACATCTAGGCTTGGGTCAGGGAATGTATGCCAAAGAGAGGATTCTACTGAGACACCCAGTAGTGTTTAGGTATAAGTTTTAAATAGTTTGTAAAGTTATTTATGTTTGAAACTATATATATATATGAATATTCATATACACATGTATATATGTTTAGATAGATCTAATTCATATATATTTGCAAGGCTCAGTTGTTGCACCTCACCATAGGATGTACAAGAGACTTGATTAAAGGGTCATTCTATTCATATGTGTTTTGAGGGGTCCCTCCAATAGTACTAAATATATGTATATTTTGATGACATGTGATGTACCTATATATTTGAGACTTTTTATACATGTTTACTAGTTCTAGAGACTTATATACATATATTTCAGTACTTGGATTACATACTTGTTTGAGAATTACATGTACATGTATTTCACTATTTATTTTACACATGCATGTTTATTCCAAACATACATGTATATTTTAGTATTCTAATAGATTACAAAGATTTATGGGTATGTGCAGAATCATGGTGTACCAAACTATGGCCTTAAGTGGCAGTGAAAAATTAGCAAATCAAGGTCATGTCAACTTAACACATAATTTGAAAGTGGTTATGGACTTTATATCAAAAAGTTTTAAGAAAATAACCTGTAGGAAATTGAATTTAGTTTCTAAACTACTAGGCCTTATCAAGAGAAAAAAATAATTGATTGGTCAAAAGTTTGGATTTTAATGTAGTACTATGAAAATTTCAGGGCAAAAATAAAAAGTAGGTGTATGTCTGACCACCTTAATCAAAATCAAATGATAATATTTTTTTAATATAATTATAGATATAAAAAGTAGACTCATGCTCAAATGTGACACATATTTTTTGGTATTTTTATTCCAAATAAAAAATTAAATACGAATTTTCTACCAAAACATTTTTGGAAAAAAAAAACTCATGTGTCTAACCACCTTAACTAATAGAAAATTTTACCATTTTTTTTTTAAAAAAATTTTGTTATACTAGGTGAAGCATAGAATGTGAAATAACTTTTAGATTTAAAAAATGTTATACCGTTTGAAAGTTATAGCTATTTTTCAATCAGTATGTCAATCAACACTTTACAATAATCTTCATTGATAATTAATTAATAAATACTTATTGAACTCAAAATTTGACAGCATTAATATCGATGGAATCTCGAGAGCGATATTAAAAAACCCTTTTCATTTCATTCAATTTCGATCAAAATAACATTGTCATATGGCTACCCGAAGTCTGAGTGTCACTATAACCCTCCTCAAACACATTTTCTAAGTTGACCGGGCAAGCTTGGTAAATACTAGGCCTAATCGGATATCCGATCTCAAATCAAACATCTGATTTCAAATCAAATATCTAATATGGCTCGGTGACTTCCCATCCATTTTTGGAAGAAAATTTCAAAAGGGAAGTTTTTTAAAAAATTTTAAATATGTAAGGGGACAAATTTAAAGGGAAATAAACATAAAACAATAACTTTAGACAACTTTAGAAGAAATAATATATTTCGTGAATATGTGAACATTAATATTATAATTATTATTACATTATACTCATATATATGATTATTATTATTAAATACAATAGATTTTTAAATATAATATAGTGATATACATATGATATATATTATTATTAATAAATATATATAGTAGTATTATATGACAAAATTATTCTATATAATATAATATATTGTTATTATTATTATTAAATCTATAATCTAGTAACATATATGATTATTATTGTTATATAATCTAATAATATATTATTATTATATAAAAATATACAATATAATATAATTATTAAATATAATATTGACATGTAATGGGTCGAAGGGGATCATAGGTCACCCTATGACCCCCTTTGACCCATAAGAATGATTCTAATATGTCCCTAGGGTTCCTAGGACCCCTACAGACATATGTCATCATGTAATGGCTTGAAGGGGGTCATAGGTCAACCAATGACCCACTTGGACCCATAAGAATGATTCTAATATGTCCCTAGGGGACCTAGGACCCCAAGGGACATATGTCATCAATTAATGAGTTAAAGGGGATCATAATCAACCTATGATCCCCTTAGACCCATATAAAGAATTCTAATATGTCCCTAGGGGTCCTAGGACCCCTAGGAACATATGTTGTCATTTAATGGGTTGAAGAGGGTCATAGGTCAACCTATGACCCCCTTTGACCCATAATAACAATTCTAATATGTCCCTAGGGGTCCTAGGATCTCTAGGGACATATGTCATCATTTAATGGGTTGAAGGCGGTTATAGGTCAACATATGACCCCCTTCAACCCATAAGAATGATTCTAATATGTCCCTAGGGGTCCTAGGACCCCTAGGGACATATGTCGTCATGTAATGGGTCGAAGGGGGTGATAGGTCAACCTATGACCCGTTTGGATCCATAAGAATGATTCTAATGTGTCCTTAGGGGTCCTAGGACCCCTAGGGACATATGTCATCATTTAATGGGTCGAAGGGGGTCATAAGTCAACCTATGACTCCCTTTGACCTATATCAACAATTCTAATATGTCTCTAGGGGTCCTAGGACCCCTAGGGACATTTTTCATCATTTAATGGATCGAAGGGGGTCATAGGTCAACCTATGATCCCCTTTGACCCATATGAATGATTCTAATATGTCCCTAGGGGTTCTAGGACCCCTAGGAACATATGTCATCATTTAATGGGTCGAAGGGGATCATAGGTGAACTTATGACCCCCTTTGACCCATATGAAAGATTCTAATATGTCCTTAGGGGTACTAGGACCCCTAGGGACATATGCCATCATGTAATGGGTCGAAGAGGGTCATAGGGTGACCTATGACCCCCATTGACCCATAAGAATGATTCTAATATGTCACGACATATGTCATCATGTAATGGGTTGAAGGGGGTCATAGGTTCATAGGTCAACCTATGACCCCTTGGATCCATAAGAATGATTCTAATATGTCCCTAGGGGTCCTAGAACACCTCGTGACATATGTCATCATGTAATGGGTCGAAAGAGGGTCATTGGTCAACCTACGACATCCTTTGACCCATAAAAACAATTTTAATATGTCCTTAGGGGTCCTAGGACCCTAGGGACATATGTTGTCATTTAATGGGTTGAAGGGGGTTATAGGTTAACATATGACCCGCTTCGACCCATATGAAGCATTCTAATATGTCCCTAGTGGCCTTAGGACCCCTAGGGACATATGTCATCATGTAATGGGTCAAACAGGGTCATAGGGTGACCTATGACCCACTTTGACCCATAAGAATGATTCTAATATGTCCGTAGGGGTCCTAGGACTGCTAGGGACATATGTCATCATATAATGTGTCAAAAGGGGGTCATAGGTTAACCTATGATCCCCTTGGACCCATAAGAATGATACTAATATGTCCCTAGGGGTCCTAGGACCCCTAGGGAAATATGTCATCATTTAATGGGTCGAAGGGGGTCATAGGTCAACCTATGACCCCCTTTGACCTTTATGAACTATTTTAATATGTCCCTAGGTGTCCTAGGACCCCTAGGGACATATGTCATCATGTAATGGGTCGCCTTATGACCCCCTTTTACCCATAAGAATGATTCTAATATGTGCTTAGGGTTCCTAGGACCCCTATGGACATATTTCGTCATGTAATGCATTAAAGGGGGTCATAGGTCAACATATGACCCCCTTTTACCCATTAGAATGATTCTAATATGTCTTTAGAGGTCCTAGGACCCCTAGGGACATATGTCATTATGTAATAGGTTGAAGGGGGTCATAGGTCAACCTATGACCACCTTTGACCCATAAGAATGATTCTAATATGTCCCTAGGGGTTATAGGACCCTTAGGGACATATTTCATCATGTAATGGATCAATGGGGGTCATAGGTCAACCTATGACCCCCTTGGAACCATAAGAATGATTCTAATATGTTCCTAGGGGTCCTATGACCTCTAGGGACATATGTCATCATGTAATGGGTCAAAGGGGATCATAGGTCAACCTATGACCCCCTTAACCCATATGAAGCATTCTAATATGTCGTCGAAGTGACTATGACCTCCTTTGACCTATAAGAATGATTCTAATATGTCCCTAGGGGTCCTAAGAACCCTAGGGACATATGTCATCATTTAATGGGTTGAAGGGGGTCATAGGTCAACCTATGACCCCCTTTGACCCTTATGAATGATTATAATATGTCCCTAGGTGTCCAAGGACCCCTAGGGACATATGTAATCATGTATTGGGTCGAAGGGGGTCATAGGTCACCCTATGACCCCATTTGACCCATAAGAATGATTCTAATATGTCGTTAGGGGTCCTGGGATCTCTATTGACATATGTCATCATGTAATGGTTCAAAGGGAGTCATAGGTCAACCTATGACCCCCTTCAACCCATAAGAATGATTCTAATATGTCCTTAGGGGTCCTAGGACCCCTAGGGAAATATTTTGTCATGTAATGGGTCGAAGGGGGTCATAGGTCAAACTATGACCACCTTTGACCCATAAGAACGATTCTAATATGTCCCTAGGGGTTCTAGGACCCCTAAGGACATATGTCATCATGTAATGGGTCAAAGGGGGTCACAGGTCAACCTGTTACCCCCTTGGACCTATAAGAAAGATTCTAATATGTCCCTATGGGTCCTAGGACCCCTGGGGACATATGTCATCATGTAATGGGTCAAAGAGGATCATAGGTCAACCTATGACCCCCTTTGACCCATATAAAGCATTCTAATATGTGGTCGAAGGGGGTGATAGTCAACCTATGACCCCTTTTGACCTATAAGAATGATTCTAATATGTCCCTAGGGTTTTTAGGACCCTTAGGGATATATATTGTCATTTAATGTGTTAAAGGGGGTCATAGGTCTACCGATGACCACCTTCGACCCATATGAAGCATTGTAATATATCCCTAGGGGCCTTAGGACCCTTAGGGACATATGCCATCATGTAATGAGTTGAAGGGGTTCATAAGTCACCCTATGACCCCCTTTGACCCATAAGAATGATTCTAATATGTCCCTAGGGATCCTAGGACCACTAGGGACATATGTCATCATGTAATGGGTTATGAATGATTCTAATATGTCACTTGGGGTCCTAGGACCCCTAGAGACATATGTCATCATTTAATGGGTCAGAGGGGGTCATAGGTCAACCTATGACCCCCTTGACCTATGACCCCCTTTGACCCATATGAACAATTCTAATATGTCCCTAAGTGTCCTTGGACTCCTAGGGGCATAGGTCATCCTATGACCCCCTTCAACCCATATAAATGATTCTAATATGTCGCTAGGGGTCCTAGGACCCTTAGGGACATATGTCATCATGGAATGTTTCGAAAGGTGTTAGAGGTCATCCTATGACCCCCTTTGACCCATATAAACAATTCTACTATGTCCCTAGGGGTCCTACGACCCCTAGGCACATATATGTTGTCATTGAATGTGTTGAAAGGGGTCATAGGTCATTATGTGACCCCTTTCGACACATATAAATGATTTTAATATGCCTCTAGGGGTTCTAGGACCTTTAGAGACATATGTCATCATGGAATGTGTCGAAACCCTTCAACCCATATAAACAATTCTTATATGTCCCTAGGGGTCCTAAGAACTCTATGGACATTTGTCATCATGAAATGTGTCGAAAGGGGTCATAGGTCATCCTATGACCCCATTTGACCCATATAAACAATTATAATATGTCCCTAGGGGTTGTAGGACCCCTAGAGACATATGTCGTCATGGAATGTGTCGAAAGGGGTCATAGATCATCCTGTGACCCCCTTCGACCCATATAAATTATTCTAATATGTCACTAGGGGTCCTAGGACCCCTATAGACATATGTCATCATGGAATGTGTCGAATGACCTATGACCCCATTCGACCCATATAAACAATTCTAATAGAAATAATATAGTAATAATAATAATAATATAGTATAGTAATCGTATATATATATATATATATAATTTATAGATTATAATAATAATAACATAATATATTATTATATATTAATAACATAGGTCATAATAATAATAATATATTATAGATTATAATTTATAGATGATGATGATAATAATAATATATATCAATAACATATATATATATATATATATATATATATGTATATGTATATATTATATTACTTTATTATATTTAATAGAAATATAGTAATAATAATAATAATAATATATAATAATATATAATAATATATATTATATTTATAGATTATAATAATAATAACATAAGATATTATTATATATTAATAGTTACATTATTATATTAAATAATAATAATTTAATTATATATATATATATATATATATATATAAGTCATAACTCATTAATTAGTCATATTATATATTTATAGATTATATTATATTTTTACATATTTCATAACTCAAATTAGTCATATAACTCACAAATTCATTTTTCCCTCCAAAATTTCTTTTTCCCTCCAATGTGTTTGTGCCGCCAGTATTGGATATCCGATAAGGCTTGGGCCTTACTTTCTAGGTTTGGTACCCAGATAGGTGAAAAAAAGTCAAAGCGAATTTTGAAGCGCTTTTAGACATCTTCAAATTTTTTTTTTTCACATTGTCACTTTTTGGCACACCATAATACTGCACATACCCTTATGTAAGCTTACAATTTAATCTTTATATGTATGTTAATTTTGTAAATGCATGTTTCAAAGAATTATATATAATAATTAAGTAAATTTTATGTGGTTTGAATACGAGCTAAATTGAGAGAGAGAGAGAGAGAGAGAGAGAGAGAGAGAGAGAGAGAGAGAGAGAGAGAGAGAGAGAGAGAGAGAATTCACATAAACAAATAAATATTTACAAAAAAAAAAAGAGTATATATTTTCATTTAAATTATTTCTATAAAATTATTGCATGTAATAAATAAAATTGTATACTTGATTAACTTATAAATCAACTTGTACATATATTTTATCAATTTGAAAATTAATTTGAATTTCAAATTTAGTTTTTAAAATCCTTGAAACCATGGTGGTCATGTATATCCAAAGCAACAATTAACAAAAACAAAATGTTAAACATTTGAAGGTCCTAGAATTTGATTTAAATTAAATTAGACTATCTCAAGTGGTTCATCCATGTACACTTATAACATATAATATCTTCTCATGATCGTCGCTATCTAGGATCCACTTACAACATCCATGTTTAAATTTGACTAGACGTAGACAAAGCCCAGTGGTAAACACAAGGTGGTTTTATTGTAAAACCTTGTTGTCAGGTTGATAATCAACAAAGTGTATTCCATGTTGTACTATTTTTATTTTCTTCATATATGTTCCATGTATCACAACAGAACCTACATCACAAATTTAGAATATTTTAAAATTTGATCGATACAAAGTTACCTAGATATATATAAATCTATATATGTTTGTGCACATATATATATATAAATTAAGCATCTATACCTATGGGGAACAACATTTCATCACTTTCTTCAAGATCATATAACTTTGTCCTCTTTGTAGTACATCACAATAAATAACAATTGATAGCATCATGATTTCTAGGTTCAACAATCACTGCAAAGACATCTTACTGCAAAACACGTATGTACATGTACATCATATAAAATTTTTTTTTAAGAACAAGTTATATAATTAAATAGAAAGTTGAGATTAATTTTTATGATACTTTTCCCATTTTTACCAATCCAAAGATGATCATAATCAACATAAATCAATGGAATATCATCAAAATGTTCATCTTCATCTTTATCAATTGTATTGGTAACATCAAGTGGTACCAAAAGCCATACACTCGTATATCCATGTGTTTGATTGATGCATTGTTGATAGTCTTCATCAATGCAACTATCATAAAAAATATGAGTATTCTCTTGTCTTTAATGTCCAATTATAATTTTTTGTACTCATGAACAAATGTAACAAACGTTTCTTTTCTATCCTCTTGTAAGCATGCATGTTTTTCTATTAACACATTAAATTTCATTATGAAAATATGGACAAATTAAATTTAAACTTCAAAAAATCAAGACAAAACTTAAAAATTAAATTTTAAAACTTAATTGCACAAAATTTAAACAAATGCACACATCCATACTTATTATCTCCCAAAAGACTATATATGGTACTAGTTGACTTGTTCTTGATGATGGCCCCAAATCATTTGATGCAAAATGTGTCTTACACTATTCACTGACATCATGTGCATTATTTATATGAACTCCCTCATAATTCATTTGATACTTTCATAGAGTACATTTAATGCAAGCTCCAACACCATGTTCACCTTTTTCATGCCCACTCTCAAAGAAACTCCATGTGTTTTATATTTTCATTATGATGATATCTACATATTGCATAAAATGATCTAGATGACTTGAATTGTGTAGCACATCGATTGGACCAAACATAATATTTATCAATATTTATGTCTCTTTCTTTCAAATAAGAAAATAACCTATTGAAGCAATGTTCTACATAGTGAATGTCATATTCTTTATCATCACTTATATAAAAGTAGTATTCCTTTTTAATGACTCATGCTTCAAGTGTACTCTGAACACCATCCAAATCTAGTTCTGTATGTCTATAACAAACATGTACCATAATAGTGACCTTCTTAGAAAAATAATAATCAATTGAATTTTTTTTTTATGAACAAAAGATTTTTTTTAACAAAATCAATGACTGGTAGAATAGTTTCAAGTGGGAAATTATCTCTCAAAGTTTGAAATTGTTGTGTTTGCTACTTTTCAAAAAATGTATGACAAATATAAGGTTGAATCAAATTCATGTTACAATAGGTAACTCCTTTTCAACATATTTTATTCTTTTTGTCTCCTTCCCCACTTTGTTTTGTTCTTTATAAACTTGTAACTTTTTCAATTTACTTTTTCTATTACATCGATATTTTTAATTTTCAAAGGAAAAAGAGCCAATTCACCACATTTTCACATATTCCTTTTAATACAATTTATTTGACCAACTAGATCATCTATTTTTTCAAATAAAATGGATGATATAAAATCACTTCACCTACTAGGAGGAGCAGCTCAAAAACCATGTGTCTTCTACAAACTTTCAAAATACCTAATAAGGGAGATCAAATTCAACATGATAACAAAAGCAACAAAGTTTAAAACACTTTTCTTGACTTCACGAAGTATGGCTTCAATATTTCAAACAACGTTTGCCTAATTTTTATATTAGGGCATTCACTACAAAATGACACATATAACTCATGTTGTGTTGTGTCCACTAATGTTATGTATGATGTTGATATCTGTTAGAAATGTAATGCAAGCTAGGTGACTAAGGGAGGGGGAGGGGGAGGGGGTGAATCAAGAACCACTTATACTTCTTTCCTTTAACCATTGTTTTATATTGACTAATACACTTGCATGCATGAAACATTAAAGAAATAAAGTAACAACACCATAACACAATATTTGGTAACACATAAACCCTCCAAGTAGAAGGTAAAACTAGGGTGGGGATGACACCCACAATGTCTCACTAGTATAGTAATAAAGATGGTTGGTTAAGGCTTACAAATGATCACTTTTGGTGATCTTACCCTGTTAGGAGTAATAAGCACTATTAGGTCCACCTTGTGAAATAATTTATACAATACAATTAAGTATGTACTTTGTTAGGAGTTTCTACAATGATTGTTAGGTCCATCTTATTAAAGGATTTGGGACTGATGCACCCATTAGGAAGAATTAGTGAATGATCTCTAAAATGCAACTGTGATTGCTAAATGAAAATCCTTTAAAGTAAACTGATCACTTTACTATGATAGACGGGTCTCTTCCTTTCCTTGTGATGCTTGTAGCCTCCTAAACAATCTTTCCTCTCATGTTTGCTAATGCTAGAATAATGATACAAAGAATAATGGTGCACTCTTTGGATAAAATAATATCTCTTACTTATATCTATTGACCTTTCATTTTGGATGATAATCAAGAATAGGAATCCTTTCAAAATCCTCTCTTGAAAAGCTAATTTGGGATCAACTCCAAGGTTTTGGGTGATCTTGTGACCTGCTGAAATCTGGTTAGTTGAAGATAATTTTTTTTTTCATAGGGATACCTTTCCTGGTTTGAACCAATTTCAGATAAGATATAAATCTTCTTTCTCTTTGAAAATTAATCTCAAAAAGAGATATATTTTTGGTATTTTTTATTTTTCAATGAATGCAATCTAACAATGTACCTATACAAATTCCTAATTTAACCAAGTGTTTGTAAAGAAAATAACGAAGACAGAGTAACAAGAAGTTTAGGAAAATGAATTGAAAAGTAAATCCCTAATAGACATAAGCCAAAGAAATAACATGTCTATGAGTTAAGCCTTTGAAAAGATTGGTAGGTAACCAATGAAAATAGGAGCAACGCTTCCTTAATTATACTTATGCAATTGTCAATGGGAATTTAGTAACCATAAGATGTTTCATTTTTCATTAGATTACAAGGCCATAGAAAGTGTGCTCATGTGAGATGAGAAGCTATGTAGGAACAATAGGGTGATCCCTTCTCTAACTTGGTATGTCAATAGAATTTGTATAAATGCAACAAACACCAGAACTAAAATATCACACAATCAAATTACCATAGAAAAATCTTTGGCTCCATTATTATCATAAACAATAATCCACAAAACAAGTACACTCTAACAAGAATAACTATACTCAAAATGAGAGCACCAATAGCATATATTATTGTATCAAAATAATTGCCTAGAATACATATTACGTTCCTAAATTTATAAGAATCATCTCCTCAATTTGTGTTGAGAGTGAGAGATCTCTTTATGAAAACATATGCTTCTAACCTTATAAAATAAATCTAGTTATGTACAAACTAACTCTCTATATGGAGCTAAGTAGGATTCCACCCTTGTTTATATCAATTAATGGGTGCATGATCTTTTACATGACTTCAAACAATGAAACAAGTAGATAAGAAGAAGGAAGCTGTAAGAGAATCTAGGAGTCACTAGATGGTCTAAAATAGAAGCTTGGCCTTCTTTGAATGTTTCTAGGTGTTAAACTACCATAAGAATGTGTTTCTAGTGCATGGAAAGCTCTAAATTTGGAATTGGTAGTTAATTGTCCATGCACCTTTGAATTCTCCAAAATTTCTAGCACACCTTTGGAGAAGCACACCTATGCACCTTGTGCACATTGTGCAGTTGCACACCTTGATGAAATTTGTATAAGGTGCTCAATTCACCAAAAAATCAAAGTTCTCAGTTTTGTAAACAGTTTCTAGGTTTTTTTTAGATGGGATTTGGAAACACTCTAGTGTACTTACTTTTATATTTTTGATGATCTATACCCTCTTTATAGCCAAACACTTCCATAAATTTGAACTCCTTCAGCTTCTTCTATCTAAAATCTCAACATGCATGTGTTGAAGCTTATCATTAATAGTTTCATAAGATGAGGAACTTGTTCTGGTTCATGTGTCCAACTTTTGTATCTTTGATCTTCAATATAAATTCATGAATCAAAAATTTCATGTGACTCCTTTGAAGGTGAAGGATACCAGCTTAGGTGATATCTCTATTGCTACTAATAATGAAGGTGCTATGATAATCTGTGCACTTGCACATTATGAACCATAACTTTATGTTATGCACACTTTTGTGTACTATGAAGTCTATTCCTTGATTTATTCTTCTCTCTGACTACTTGATCCTTCCTAGTTAGGGACTGAGTGATCCATATTATGAAAAATGATGAAATGTTTGAAACTTTGAAACTTTTTCATCTTTTTAAACAAGATTTTCTACACATTTTTAATTTTGGGAGGTCTTCTGCTCAAAATTTCAAGTTGAAACTTTCATTGGTCCCTAAAATTGGGTAGTCAAAGGCTTACAATTTTAGCAACTAAAATTTTATTTTTAGTTCTTATTTCCAATGGTGTAAATACATTTGAATTGTGAGCTCTAGGTCAAAATTTATGACCCCAAAAAGTTAAGGATGTCTTTTTTATCTAGACAAAGAAGAAAGCATGAGTCCAAAGAGTTGAAAACCTAACTCGAAACTGACAAAAAATCTAGCCCAAAACATTTTAAACAAATCAAAATAGTCAATTATCCCCCACAAAGTCTTGGAATGCACAATAGCACACCTAGATTACCTTGGCAGGTGTGCTAAGTGCATTGAATGGTCATTCTAAGGCCATTTTAGCATAGTTGTGCATTTGCATACATAGGTGAGATTCGTACATGTGCATGTGCACAAGTGAAAAAGGGGGACTTAGATTTCTTTAGCATTCTATTTAAAGGGTTCACACGTGTGCACCTTAGTGGGATACGCATGTGTGCACCCTTATCTTGTGCCTTAATATTTTGAAAAGGTTCACATGTGCACAGCTTAGGGATGTGTGCATGTGCACCTTTTCTTAGATGTTTTGTTTATCTTGAATGCAAAAAGGTGTTCAAGTGCACACCTTTCAATTTAGATTATTTAGGTTACCTTTAGGTCTTTGTTAGGATGTTGTGAGCAAAGGTGTGCACATACACACCTTTTGGTGTCTTGACATTGTTGTTTTTGTGTATTAGGTTGAGGTGCACCTTTGGAGGCACGAACTTAGAGTATGCACCCTTTGGAGATGCACACTTACATAGGTGTACACATGTGCATCTCTAAATGAAATGGGTGTGCACATGCACTTTAAGCACACTTGCACACCTTGGTCGATGCGATGGTGTACTAATTGTGCTAGTGCACATCCATGCACATTGACACTTAAAATCCTCATATTTTCTCCATTTTTGAGACTGGATTCCTCTCACTTATTGAAAAAGGTTGGACCCATAGTCCAGGTGGAGCTCCAAAATGACCCAAGCCTTAGACTAGGGGCTTCGGAGATTAAAAAATTTACTAGGGGGTCCCCGTTTCTACAAGAAATGGGGCATGAGTTGTGAAACCACAACAATATCCATCCAAATAGTTATTAAATAGGTTGGATACAACATGAGCACTTCCAAACATAATCACCAAGTTATCTTAGTGTAGCAACTCAGGTCAATGTCATACTTGGGTGATACTGGAAACACTTAGTCATCACTATCTCCTTGGCTAGCTCTAGCACTCAATAGATGTTGGGTGCATGGTTCATATTGATCACTTGGTAGACACTTCTGACTCATATTTTACTATTCTCCATCTTGATTATTATCTTGAAATGATATTATTTTGCTAACTCAATTCACATTGGAGCTCAGTACGCACAATCAACTCGATTGACACTAGAGCTCAGTGTGAATTGTCAACTTGGTTTTTGCTACAACTTTCTACAAGATTAATTTATTTTCTTTGATCCTCTATGAGCTCGATTAACACTACATACTATTGACTCAGTTTCAATTACCTTTACATTATGAAGTTTTTTGACACAAATTGACAATTTTGGCATTAACAACAAAAACACTTATTATGAACTTCTTCAGTCAAACTCCCCCTTTGAATATGCCTGATCTGTTAGCTTAGTTTGTGTTGAAGACTCTTCTACTAGTTATGAACTTAAAAACTCTATTTTTGGTTTTTTTTTTTATTTTTAAAAATCTACTTTTTACATATCTTTCATGTTGCAATACATATTTTTCTATACATGAATATAAATATGTACATATACTTCCTATATATGCTTTCCCCCTTTATACACTTTCTTTCCCCCTTGTTTTTGTTACAAATGTCAAAATATTTACAACATTATGCCAAAATGAGAAAGAAAACCATGGTGTACCTTCAAAATCATAGACAAAGTTTTATACTAGTTATCTTGTAGTACCTTTAGAATATGCATATCAATTTGAATCGCTGTTGATAACTCATACATATGATCTACAACTAACAGATTTTTGTCCTTGACTAATGTCCTTGCATGATCCATCTTTTTTTGGTATAATGTCCATGTGGGGAAGTCACATACCTTGAATGTCAATCAATATTGTCATTATTTTGGCTTCTTCCCTAAGCAATTATTCCTGATGCAGGAGCATCCAGAGGTATAAGGGCAATCCTATGTTCAACCAAAAAAATGTACTTAGACTTAGTTTCTGTTTCATGTGTTTTCATTTTTGGATACCCATTTGGGTCAAATAAAGGTTTCAGCTCTCACAATTTCACTATCAGTGTTCTAGGATAGAGTATTTGAACACCTTGGGATACGTGTAAATGTTGGAAAAATAGGAGTATGTAATTGAGCCATAATTTTGGTAAACACGAAGGTGTAAATTGGCTAGATGAATGTAATTGTAATTTAGAGCATTCCAGAAAAAGAATCAAGTCAAAAGGCCCCACGGTTTGAAAGTTATCGCAGTTTTTCAATTTGTGGAGACATCTTAAGAATGCTTCAAAGTTAGGTTAGGGGAATTAAATAACCTTGAAAAGGGCCAAAAAAATGGGGGACAAGTGAAGCTATCCATAAGGCTATAGAGCGCATTGAGAGCTTTCTAAAAATGTAAATGGTTTGTCAATCAAAGCTATTGTTCAAAAGTTATGCCTCCTGGAAGTTCGGTTGCCGTTTCTGGATTCTTCTAATTTTGCACCAACTTCTAATGCGACTTCTAGAGCCTTCTATATGGTCGATGGATGCCTACTAGAACTTTCTAGAATGTATTCCTAATCCTTAACCCTCCAGGGTCTATTTAAGCATATTTCTGGTATTGTAAAAGGTAGTTCGGAGTGGAGTTTGAGAGAAGGTACTGGGAGAAGAATTTATCCCTTGATTTATGATATTGTAAGCCCTTAGGGAATGTTTTGAAGTCTATTTTCCCTATACTAAATATATTAGCATATTTACATAGTGAATAAAATTTTTACTTTCCTTTTGTGTCCATTTTTTGCTTGGGTGTTGTCCCCATCAAGTGGTATCAAAGCAGGTTTTCCTGAGTGTGTAGATAGAGTGCCGACTGTGAGGCAGTTTGCACCAAGACTGTGTGGTTGTGGGTTTGAGTTAAGAAGATGCCTCCATGAAGAGAGTGTGTTGAAAGGGTTGGAGCTATTAATCTTGAGGAGGTTAGAGCCCTCCAAAGGTAGGTACAAGCGTTGCAAGAGGAGCTCCGTAGAGGAACAAATGTTGCTGCAGGCGACGAAAGTGAGGATGACAATAACGAAGAAGAAATTGGACCAGAAGGGGAATTTGATGGGGAAGTTCTGAATTAGGTAGAGGAAAGGATTTTTAGGGCCATTACTAAGCTTTAGAAAAAGACCTACAATTGATGTGGGTGTCTTTTCAGGAAATTTGAAACCAGATGAGTTGATCGATTGGATCAATGAACTAGAAGAATACTTTGAGTATGAGGATATCAGGGACCTAGATAGGGTTAAGTTTGCAAAGGCCAAATTGAAAGGACATGCCAAAATATGGTGGCAAGAGGTTCTGTTGAAATGAAATAGAAGAGGAAAGGATAAGATCACAAGGTGGGATTGTATGGTGGACAAATTGAAGAAGCAATTCATTCCTGTTGATTATGAGCTTGATTTGTTTAAGAAGATGCATGGGTTAAAGAAAGTAGGAAAATAAGTACAAGAATATAGAGAGGAGTTTTACCAACTTATGATTAGAGCAAAGCACATAGAAGAAAATAAGAAGGTTGCTCGTTATATCAGTGGGTTGCGACCTAGCATCTAGGAGGAATTAAGCCTAGTAAGAATGACCATCATTGAAGAGGCATACCAGTTTGCCCTATGAGTTGAAGAGAAGCTAAATAAGAGGTTTGAAGGGAGACAAAGAGGGCATGGTCAAGGAGGAAGGGGTAGTGGTAGGTCATTTGGAGGCCAAAATGAAACCCAAAAGAAAAATGAAGATGTGGGTACTAGCAAGAACCAGAGGAATGAGGGTTTCAACCGCTCCGGTGATCAAGATTTTGGAAATCAGAGAGGAAGAGGTAGAGGATGTGGACAAGGAAGAGGAGGCTTCCATGGTACCTATTTCCATTTCAATGAAGAAGGTCATCATGCCTTTGAATGCCCTCAATGAGAAGGAAGGATAGATAGGAGAGCTCAGGGTCAAGCTAGGGTTGCTCATGTGGATGAGGATGCACAATCATCACATTCAGAGGATGCAAAAAGAGGAGAGACTTTGGTAAATGAAAGGGTCCTACTAAGTGGTGAGAATCAACTTGAACAAAGGAAGAGTTTATTTTGTACCAGGTGCAAGTGTAAGGATAAATGTTGTGATGTGATCATTGATGGTGGTAGCACTGATAACTTGGTATCAGAGGAGATGGTCTCTAAGCTGAAGCTCAAGAGGGAGAAACACCCCTAGCCCTATCAGATTGCTTGGGTGAAGGATGATCATAAGGTCTTGGTAAGTGAACAATGTTTAGTGAAATTAAAAATTGGGAGTTACCATGATGGAGTTCTCTGTGATGTTATTCCAATAGATGTTTTCCATCTATTGTTGGGTAGACCGTTGTAGTTTGATAGGCATGTAGTACATGATGGTCATGCAAAGACATACTCTCTAACAAAGGATGGAGTTCGCCACAAACTGAATCCCATGAAAAAGGAAGGCAAAAAGGTATGTAGTAGTACTAAGATTTGTCTTGTTGATGGAAGGAAGTTTTTAGATGGCATGAAACATCAGCATATGTGCTATGCTTTGATTCCTAGGAAAGATAAAGAAGGTAGTAGTGAAATACCACTTGAAGTTTCAGATTTACTAAGTGAGTTTGGAGATGTCATCTCTGATAATGTTCCAAAAGGATTGCCACCAGTAAGGCAAATAAGTCATTAGATTGATTTATCCCAGGAGCTAGTTTGCCTAACAAAGTTGCTCACAGGATGACACCTACTGAAATTGAGGAGCTAAATAGACAGGTTTAGGAGCTATTGAGGAAGCACTTGATTCAGGAGAGCCTGAGTCCATGTGAAGTACCTACAGTACTAGCACCAAAGAAGGATGGAGAGTGGAGGATGTGTACAGACTCTTGAGCTATAAATAGGATAACCATCAAGTATTGATTTCCTTTGCCAAGAATGGACGATCTTATGGATTGTTTAAGTGGAGCTCAGTACTTCACAAAGATAGATCTCAAAAGTGGCTATCACCATATATGGATTCGAGAAGGAGACGAGTGGAAAATAGCCTTCAAAACCAAGGAGGGTCTTTATGAATGGTTAGTCATGCCCTTTGGATTGACGAACGCCCCAAGCACCTTTATGCGGCTTATGAATGAGGTACTTAAGAAGTTCTTGGGAAAATTTTTTATTGTCTATTTGGATGATATTTTAATTTTCAGCAAGATTTTGGAAGAACATTTATTGCATATTCGTAGTTTCCTTGAAAGGTTAAGGGAAGAGAAACTATTAATTAATCTGAAGAAGTGTATCTTTGCAAAAAGGTAGTTAGTCTACTTGGGGTTTGTTATATCACCTAAAGGTCTCAAAATGGATCCAGAGAAGGTAAAAGCCATCTTGGAATGGCCTACTCCAAGGTTTTCTATCGAGGTAAGATTATTTCATGGTCTGGTTAGTTTTTAAAGGAAGTTCATTAAGAATTTTAGTGGCATATGTGCACCCCTGATTGACACAATAAGAGGGGATAGAAAAGAGTTCAAATGGACTGCAATAGCTACGAGAAGTTTTGAAATGATAAAGAAGAAGGTGATAGAACAACCTGTGTTGGCACTTCCAAATTTTAGAAAGGTGTTCCAAGTGGATTGCGATGCTAGTGGTAGCACTATTGGGGCTGTATTAAGCCAAGAAGGTAAGCCTATTGCATATTTTAGTGAAAAATTGAATGATGCAAAGAAGAAGTATTTTGCTTATGATCAAGAGTTCTATGCAATAGTTCAGGCCTTAAAGAAATGGAGGCATTATTTATTGCCAAAGGAATTTGTTTTGTATATTGATCATCAAGCATTACAGTATCTAAATAGCCAAGGTAAATTGAATCAGAGGCATATGAAGTGGGTAGAGTTCTTGTAGAGCTATACATTTGTGTTGAAGCATAGAAGTGGAAAATCTAACAGGGTTGCAGATGCACTAAGTAGGAGACAGTTGTTGCTTACAGTAATGCAGGTTAAAGTAGTTGGGTTTGATGAACTCAAGAATCTATACCCTAAGGATCCTAATTTTTCTAAAGCGTGTAAAGCTTGTAAAGAGCCTATTGCTATAGATAGAACCAAGTGGCTAGACTATTTGATTCGGGATGGTATGTTGTTCAAGGGCAGTCAATTATGCATTCCAAGGAGTTCCATGAGGGAAACTTTGATTAAGGAGAAACATAGTGGAGGGATGGCAGGACATTTTGGTCAAGATAACCCCATTGTCATCCTCAAAGAACATTATTTTTGGCCTCAGATTTCACAGGATGTGAAGAAGTTTGTACAGAGTTGTTAGATTTGTCAAGTTGCCAAGGGATTTAGTCACAATACTAGACTATATCAACCATTTCCTATTCCATCAAAGCCATGGGAGGACATAAGTATGGATTTTGTTCTTGGATTGCCGAGGACACAAAGGAGTAATGACTCAATATTTGTGGTGGTTGATAGGTTCTCCAAAATGGCACATTTCATTCCATGCCACAAAACTCATGATGTTGTTTGTATTGCAAACTTATTTTTCAAAGAGGTGGTAAGACTACATGGTCTCCCAGGGAGTATAGTTTCTGACAGAGACACTAAATTTGTGGGATATTTCTAGAGAAAATTGTGGAAAAAGTTGAGAACAGACTTGAAATTCAGTTCCACACATCACCCATGGACTGACAGCGAAACAAAAGTGGTAAGCAGAAGTTTGGGCAATTTGCTGAGATGTTTAGTTGGGGATAAGCCTAAGGGGTGGGATTTGATTCTACCACAAGCAGAGTTTTCTTACAATAACTCTATAAATAGGAGTACCGGTAGATCACCATTCCAAATTGTATATGGTAGTAGCCCAAGGACTACACCAAAATTGAGGAAGATAGAGAAAGGGGAGAGGAAAAGTGTTGAAGCTAAAGAATTTGTTGACCATATCAAGCATCTACATGAGGAGGTTCAGGCACACATTACCAAGATGAATCAAGAGTATAAAGCTAGGGCTGATCAAAGAAGAAGACATAAGGAATTCCAAGTAGGGGATCTAGTCATGGTACACTTACGAAAAGAAAGATTTCTAGTTGGTACTTACAAAAAGCTGAAAATGAAGAAATTTGGCCCCTGCAAAATTCTGAAGAAACATGACTCAGGAAATGCATATGAGGTGGAGTTGCCATATGGTATTCACATTTCTCCTATTTTCAACATTGCAAACTTAACAAAGTATCATGATGATGGTGCAGATAAGGAGCCGATGTTAGAGCCATGCCCAATTCCTGCTTCTAAAAAGGAGGAGATAGAAGACATTTTAGATCATCGTGTGGGTAGGAGTACTAGACATAGGCAATATGAAGAGTATTTTATCAAGTGGAAAGGATGATTGATCAAGGACTCAACTTGGATATCAGTAGCTGAGGTTTCCCATTTGGGATTTCCTCTACCATTCATAAAGTGAAAGGTTCACTTTTCAATCTACCCTGGGTATCTGATGCAGGAGCATCCAGAGGTATAAGGGCAATCCTGTGTCAATCAAAAAAATGTATTTAGACTTAGTCTTTGTTTCATTTGTTTTCATTTTTGGATACCCATTTGGATCAAATAAAGGTTCCAACTCTCACAGTTCCACTATTAGTGTTCTAGGATAGAGTATTTGAACACCTTGGGATACGTGTAAATGCTGGAAAAATAGGAGTATGTAATTGAGCCATCATTTTGGTGAACAAGAAGGTGTAAATTGGCCAGATGGATGTAATTATAATTTAGAGCATTCTAGAAAAAGAATCAGGTCAAAAGGCCCCATGATTTGAAAGTTATCGCAGTTTTTCAGTTTCTGAAGACATTCTAAGAATGTTTCAAAGTCAAGTTAGGGGTATTAAATGACATCAAAAAGGGCTGAAAAATTGGAGATGAGTGAAGCTATCCATAGGTCTATAGAGCGCTTCGAGAGCTTTTCAAAATTGTAAATGGTTCATCAATTGGAGCTACGGTTCAAAAGTTATTTCTCCCGAAAGTTCGGTTACCGTTTCTAGATTCTTCTAATTTTGCACTGACTTCTAATGCAACTTCTAGAGCCTTCTATTTGGTCAATGGATGCCTACTAGCACTTTCTATAATGCATTCCTAATCCTTAACCCTCTGGGGTGTATTTAAGAACATTTATGGCATTGTAAAAGGCAGTTCGGAGTGGAGTTTTAGAGAAGGTACTGGGAGAAGAATTTATCCCCAGATTTATGATATTGTAAGCCCTTAGGGCATGTTTTGAAGTCTATTTTCTCTATACTCAATATATTAGCATATTTACACAGTGAATAAAATTTTTACTTTCTTGTTGTGTCCATTCTCTGCTTGGGTTGTGTCCCCATCACTTCCTGTAGATCTGTGAAGAATCTAGATTTTGCAAAATGATTGGAGCTGGAGCTTAGATTATGTGCCAACTAATTTGCACTATCTTCCAAGTCCTTTTCAATCTTGGCCATTTTTTCTTTGATTTCCTTGTTAAAATTGGAGTCATTCAATATTAAAAACAAGGATACAACATTATTTACAATGGTTTCTAATGTAGATATCAAGGTAGATAGCTCTACTTGATCAAGTGCTACTTTTGTGCTACATTTTCTAGCACTTTATTCTCAAACTTTCTCTCATCTTTCATGAGAATTTTTTCTTGCTCATTAGTATCCTCATTGAACTTGATTAATTGATCAATAATGGGAACTTTTTCATTTACCTGTACAGATGGAGCATCTATGAATATTTCTCTATTGTCTTCCAAGACTTGGGTTATATCTCTCTTAGCTCTTAGCATTCTTTTCTTTGCCCATTTCATCCATAGCTCTCCCAAGATGTTCATCTCCTCAGCTAATAGATTTAATTGGTCCCAATTTGGGATGACAATCTCCTCGTCAAGATCAATTCCATCAACTATGTTCCATTTTCCCTTTCTTTTGGCTATTGAAGAAGGAATGATAGTTTTTCGTTTATCAACTAAATCTTTTTTTATTCTTGCTTCTTTTGTTGCTTGGTCGAGATAGAGAGATACTAATGCTCAATTGGGACTAATGGATCTTATTTCTTAGTTTCCTTTGTGACAAGAATCAGTGAAAATGTGAAAATCTCCACTTCACAGCTAGGTTAAATTGGGTTCAACCCAATTGATTGCTTCACAATTACTGCCTTTGGTGGAGTTGAGGGAAGTGATTCCATGACTTATACTACAATCTACTCATCATCAAAATCCTCATTTTTCTGGATCTCTGGAAGAGCTCCTTAATCCTTGATGTTAAAGATATTCTTCCATGTCTTTTTTGTGGACTACACAACATCTTCTATTTATTTTGACAAAATTAGAATAGTGTTGAATCTTGGAGTTAGGTTATTTTCATTTTTGGACATGGTCTCCTTGATTTCTTTGTCAAAGAGATCAAGCATAAGATTTCTTAAGGTTTTCTCTCTAATTTCCTTCTCTATTTCTGTTGCTTTATCTTAATGATATGACATAGCCTTTAGTATATTATCAAGAGCATGCCCTTTTAGCTCAAAAGGGTCATTTTTCCATTTTATCAACAAGTGCTTCCTCAATATGTTTATGTTCATCTTTGCTTTTGGATTCATATCTAAAGTATTCAAATCCTACCATTCCCCTTCCTTCCCTTATATTTTTCCAATTTGTTTGCAAAGGTAGGGGTCCCTTATTTAAGGATATGATTGGGGTATTGTCTTCATTATCTTCATCATAAAGCTTTAACTATTTTCTTCCTTTCCTTGGCTTGTTATCTACAATCACAGGTGTTCATCTTGTTTCTCTTTTGAGTTGCTCAGATGCAATCTTTTCTTTCTTTTTAGGAGGTTCCTTTTCTTCCTCTTCTTCATCACTTTCCTCTGCCTCTTCATCTTCTTCTTCCTTTTCTACATAATTACCCTTTCCTTCAATGATCATAAGAGATGTGTCTGATTTGGCAAGTTTCTTTCCAATAGTTTATAGCCTCTTCTTGCCTCTTCAGAATTTGAGGGATCTAAATCTCAAGAGATATTCTTGTCTTTGCCTCTTCATAAGTTCCTATTAAATAGTCATTTTTTATGATGCTTAACAGCAAGAATCCTCTAGAACTCCTCTCTTCAAAAGTTCATCTGGGATCAACTCCCAGGTTTCAGGAAATCTTGCAACCTATTGGAATCCACTTAGTTTAACATAAATGTATTTGTTCATAGGGAGCCTTTGTTGGTTCGAACCAATTCTAGATAAGATGATCAATATGCTTTTTGTTTCAAAATTAACCACAAAAAGGATGTGTTTTTGGTATTTTATGTTTTCAAGTGAATACAATCTAACAATGCAACTATATGAATTCCTAATTTAACCAAGGGTTAGCAAAGAAAATAAGAAAGATAAGGTAATGAGAGATGAAAGAAAATAACATGAAAGGGAAATTCCTAATGTACACAAGACATAGAAACAACACATCTACGATTTAAGCTTTTGAAAAGATCAGTAGGTAACCAATGAAAATAGGAGTAGCACTTCCTTAATACCACTGATGCAATAATTAGTGGTAATTTACTTATCATAAGATGTTTCACTTTTCATCAGATTGCAAGGTGACAAAAAGTGTGCTCATGTGAGACAAAAAGCTATGTAGAAACAATAGGGTGATCTCTTCTCCAACTTGTTATGTCAGTAGAATTTGTAAACATGTGGAAAACACTAGAATTAAAAATCGCTCAATCAAAATAATGCAATAAAACTATTGGCTCCCTTACATTCCATGAACATACATTCACAAAATATAACACACTTAGGAAAGAATAATTACACTCCAAATGAGAGCACCAATAGCATATATTATTGCATCAAAATAATAGTGACCTAGAATGTACATTACATTACTAAATTTATAAGAAATCTTCTCCTAAATTTGTGTTGAGAGTGAGAGATCTCTTTATGCAAACATATTCTTCTAAACTAATAAAATAAATATATTTATGTATAAACAAACTCTCTAACTAGTGCTTAGTAGGAATCCATCCATATTTATATCATTAAATGGATGCATGAGCCTTTACATGTCTTAAAACAAAGAAAACATCAAAAAATAAGAATAAGAAAGCCATTAGATGATGTAGGAGTCTCTGGAGGTGCCAAAAATAGAAGCTCAACCTTCTCTGGATGTTTTGTAGGAGTTAAACTATCATCGGAATGCATTTTCGGTGCATGGAATGCTCTAAATTTGGAACTAATAGTTAATTTTTGATGCAACTCTAAATTCTTCAAAAAAAATTGGTGCACCTTGAAAAAAGTGCACCTCGAAAGTAGTGCACCTAGCACATCTTGGAAGCTCAGGAGCTCAATTTACCAAAAATTCAAAGTTCTTAATTTCAAAAATGGTTTGTGGGTTTTTCTTAGATGAGGTATAGGAGCACTCTAGTGTACTTATTTTTCACCTTTTTGATGATTTATACCCTCTTTATAGTGAAACACTCCTGGAAGAAGTGCACCTCAGAAGCTCGAAAGCTCAAAAGCTCAATTCGCCAAAAAATCAAAGTTCTAAGTTTTGAAAATAGTTTTTAGGATTTTCTTAGATGAGGTTTGGGATAACTTTTGTGTACTTACTTTGATCCTATTAATGATTTACACCCTGAGATCTATTAGATTTCCACAATCCATGCTAATGTGCTATCAAATTTTTGGATTTGATTGTGTATAATTTTTTTACATCAACGTTTCGGATCATACTACATGATCCATCATCAGGATGCTAGAGAGAAAAGAGAAATTTGATACATCAACGTTTCGGATCATACTATGTTGATGTAAAAAAATTATACACAATCAAATCCAAAAATTTGATAGCAGATTTACACCCTCTTTAAATCAAAACACTTTCATAAATTTGAACTCCTTCTGCTTCTTCTACCTAAAATTCAGAGGCACCTATTTTGAATCTTGTCATTAATAGTTGCATAAGATAAGGAACCCATTCTAGTTCATGTGTCTAATCTTTGTATCTTTGATCTTTTCATCCCTCCAACTTTCCAATCCTTTCAAGTCAAAGACCAAGTGATCTAGATTATCCAGAATGTTCAAATGTTTGAAAGTTTTCCATATCTTTTTTAACAAGATATTCTAGGTCTTTTTAACTAGCTTTTTTGGAGGTCTTCTGCTCAAAATTTCAAGTTAAAACTTTCATTGGTCCCTAAAAGTGGTAGCCAAAGGCTCTCTATTTTAGCGATTGAAATTAGATTTTTAGTTCTTCTTTCCAACAGTGTAAATAGTTTTGAATTTTGAGCTCTAGGTCAAAAGTTATGACCCTGACAAGTTCAGGATGCCTTTTAATCTACACAAAGAAGCAAACATTAATTAGTTCATGTTAGAAGACCCAAACAAGGACTCCCTAGGACTTAGATTGACAAAATTGGGTCCACACCAGTCAAAATAGATAATTTTCCCCCAATAAGCTAGTTCTTTGAACACTAAAAATCACCCTTTGACACTCAAATTCTCCAATTCTGACCTCTGGGTTTCTTAGTTAGATGACCAAGGCTTGACCTAGACTCTAAGTGGAGTTCTCAAAATGACCCATGCACCAAACTAGGGATCTAAGAAACAAAAAATTTGCTAGGGGATCCCTATTTCAAGGAGAAATGGGGTGTACATTGTAAAACCACAACAATTCCAAAGTAAGTGGCTTTGGGATCCACTGGCTCATTGATAAGAGCCTCAATGATATCCTTTGTTTCATCAATATTCACCTCATATGATAGAGGTTTAACCCATGCTATCCTAGGCCTGACTATATGTATGTGAGCTTTGTCATAGTCAACTAGGAAGCATATATCCTGTGCATAGTCTTTGATAAGTTGCTCAAGGATCCTAAGCTTGCTTTGCATCCTTTCTTTAAAAAATTTAAAGTAACAATCCATAATGCTATCAAAATTCTCACCCATTTCACTTATGAATTCATTTATTTCATACATAATAGGGGTGTCTTTCTTCCATACAATATTTCATTTGGAAGGAAAGAACTTCTAAACATAAAAGAATAAACATACTAAGAGTGAACTAGACTTACATGGATTTTTCTTTGAGGCTTGAATCCTCTCCATTTTATTGCTTAGTTGGGAGTACTAAACCTTGGAAAGTTCAAATCATAGGTTCTTTTTTATTAGTTTGTATTCTTGGTTCACTAGTTTGCATGGCACACTATTGGCACAGATTGAGCTATAGATTTTATGAGTAATGACATGGATGACAAACTTGATTTCCATGTCTGTTACATTGTTAGCTTCATGCCTCTACCATCCCATTCAACAAGTGTCAATTTTATCAGTTCTACCTGACCTATGGTCATTGTAGCCTTGGCTTTCTCTTTCATAGGATACCTTGTTATCCTATGAATCATCATCTTGGTGATAGGGTAGGTTTGTTCCAACCAAAATGACATATTGTGAAGTATAAGCCTTCTCCACTTTATCCAAAAGTTCCTAGGCATTTGGATGATGTGGGTCAATCCCTTGACCTCTAGATGTTTGTATTCTAGCACATCATTTTCACACAAAGCTACATAAGCTTGGTTTATCTCAACATTGCCTATCTCTTGGATAGAACAATGATAAAATGATCTAATATCATGAATGAGTAATACCTTTCGAGGAATAGAAGAGTGAGCACCTTGAGGATCCTTTTCCTCTACAATTTCTAAATACAACTAAAATTTTGGAAGAGTGCAATCTGAACTCTTTACCAACATCTCTGAACCTTTCTTCACCTTGGAACTAGAAGACGTTACCATATTACTCAGTGAAAGAAGAACTTTATGATGATGACTTTTCCTAAGAATCCCCTTCAATAGTTTACACTAAAAATGCTCTGGGGGGCTTAAGAAATGCTAAGCTCAAACAAAATTTTGAAATTTTGATGAAAACAAAGCTTTAATTTTTTCCTTTTATTAGATTTATAAATTTAGGGCTTCATTTAATGTTCCACACCTTGGTAGGTAAAAGATACTTGGTTTGGTATTGAAGCTTAGTTGGTAAATTCTTTTTACAATCAGTTGATTTAGTGACTCGATCGAGTATACCCATGCTCAGTTAGGTCTAGAAGCTCAGTTAGAACTAGCAACTCAGTTTGGTCTTAGTCTATCATCTATCCAAGTACATCTGATAAGTTGATCTAGACTATTTTTCTTGAATGACTTGAGATGATGTAGAATATTAATTTTATCATAGCTCCAGTGATCTCCTTGCATATTTATGTAGAGATGATTGAATCACCCAATCCATTGTTTTGCATGTCAACGACCTCACTGATTTCACTTAGATTCTCTGGAGACTTATGTACCCATTACTCCATATGAATTTTGATTGTGTCAATCTTTTCTTTCTTTTCATCTTCAACTTTTCCTCTATTCATGGAGTTCATTTCTAGATGACCAAGTTCATTGTATACATAGCATCTTTTGGTGAGATTTCTTTTTCTGAGGTGAGTTTTCAAGTAGTTTGGTCCTATGTGCCCAAACTCTCCACATAAATAGCACTTGCACCAAGTGTAGTAATCCCAACCAAAGATAGCTTTAGCAAGTTTTTCAATAGGATTCCAATTCTTGGTTCTTCAATTTGAAGATTTATGGCCTCGTTTATTGCATGTGAAACATTCTCCTTCAAATTTTGTCTTCTTTGTGCATTCACTTGCTCTGTGCCCATGTTTGTTACAACTGTAAAATTTTCCATTAAACTTTGACTTTCTATTGCTCCAACACTTGTTTGAAGTATGCCCTATTTTTCACAATGATTTCATGTAGGTCTTTTTTATTTTGAGATCCTTGTTGTGATGACTCTCCTAGTTCAATGCAGTGCAATCTTGCATTGCAATTTTGTCTTTTCTAAGAAATTTCAGCTAACTCATCCATGCTTGGTTGTGATCTTATCATTCTTTCATTGGTTTCTTTTTCTTCTCTAAGATCATTCATGATTCTTTCATTTTCAGTCCTTAGATTGATAACTTCTTGATTTGAATTGTTCAATTGATTTACTATGTCTTCCTGATGTAGTGAGAACCAGTGGATTTCATTGTCTTTTTTTTCTAACTTGGTGTTGAGTAGTCTTCTATCTTCTTCTACCATTTTTTTTCATTTTTAGCTTGATTCTTTTGTTCCATGACTTCACATATTTTGACTAGATGAATCTCTTGTTCCCTTTTCAATTTTTTGACTTCTTCTTGAAGAGTAAGGTTCCTTCCAAATAGATCTTTTATAGTTGCATCTACTTCATTTGAATTTATTTCATTGTATATATCTTGAATTTTCTCTTCTATATAGAAATCGTCATTCATCTCTACTACCAATTCTTTTCTTCTTCTTAGGGGTTGAGAGAGTTGTTCCTTTAGTTTCTTGATTTTCTCCATGGCCACATGTAGATCTATCTTTTCATTCTCAATGGCCTTCTCTAGCTTGTATACCTCTATTGTGTTTGAACTTTTCTCTGGAGCTACTAAAATTTTTGATAAGAGAGGGGGGTGAAACAGGAACCACTTAAACTTCTTTCCTTTAACTATTAATCTAATTGCATGCAAGAAACATTAAAGAACTAAATTAACAACACCATAACAGAATATTTGGTAATCCAGAAACCCTCCAAGTAGAAGGTAAAACTAGGGTGGGGATGACACCCATAATGCTTCACTGTTGTATTAATAAAGTTGGTTAGCTAAAGCTTACAAATGATCACTTCTGGTGATCTTACACTGTTAGGAGTAATAAGGATTTTTAGGTCTACCTTGTGAAAGGATTTATACAATATAGTTAAGTATGTACTCTATTAGGAGTTTCTATAAGGACTATTAGATCCACCTTGTTAAAGAAGTGGGCCTAATGTACATGTTAGGATGAATCAGTGGATGATCTCTGAAATGCAATTGTAATTTTTGAGTGAAGATCCTTTCAAGTAAACTAATAACCTTACTATGATACATGAGTCTGTTCATTTCCTTGTGATGCTTGTATCCTTCTAAATAATCTTCCATCTCATGTTCACTAATGCTAGAATGATGATATAATGAATAATGTTATAGTCTTTGGACAAAAAAAATATCTCTTACTTATATCCATCCAAATAGTTATTACATAGGTTGGATACAACATGAATAGTTCCAAAAATAATCACCAAGTCAGCTCAATACATAAACTCAATTCAATGTCATACTCAAGTGATACTAGAAACACTCGGTCACCACTATCTCCATGGCTAGCTCTACCATTCGATAGATGTTGGGTGCATGGTTCACATTGATCACTCAATAGATACATTTGACTTGGCTTGCACTATTCTTTTATCTTGAATATTACCTTGGAACAATATTTTTTTGCTAACTCAATTCAAATTGGACCTTGATAGGCATAGTCAAATTGGTCAAGACTAGAGCTCAGAGTGAAATATCAATTTGGTTGCCACTACAACTCAGTTAACACTACAACTTTTTGCAAGGTTAACTTTTTTTCTTGGATCCTCTATGAGCTCAATTAACACAACATACTAGTGACTCGGTTGCAAGTACCTTTACATTATGACTAAGTGTTTTCACACTAATTGATGATATATCTTATCATGTGATTAACACATATTGACTAGATGCAATTCTATGTCAGATAACATCTCTATTGTTTGATGAAGGATGAGTTTTATCAATCCAAAATGATATGACTAAGTTTTTTATTTCCTCATTATTCCTATCAGAATGAGGTTCTCTACACATAATTTCCCAATTTCCTTCCATAGTACTATCATCCAAAATTAATATTCTCTTAATATATTCTCTCATTGTTTTCCTACTAAAACCCATTTCAAATGAAATTGAAGATATTTGTTTATTTTGGGTCATATTCTTATTTACAATAGATGTTAACAAAACTTATTTTCATGGACCTATCTTTGGTTTGAGGCTGCTTTCCTATGTTTCTCAAATGTTATTTAAAATTTTCAATAATATCAATTTGCATGTTAGAAAATTTTCTCTTCTTTGATGTTGTGTCTACACCTAACAATTTCAATAACCTTGTTCAAGTATTTAAATGTTATCAAATTTAGTCATTATTTCTCTTATCATCACATTCATTGATCCTTTCTTAGACAGACTTAACCCGGGTTGAATAACAGTTGTAAGTGTTCTCAATTTATCCACATCCTTTTTAAGTAAATGATCTAAATTTTTATGATAATTTCCATTCTTTACAATTTGAGCAATATTTATGATTTCATCTATAATAGTAGGAGCACCTAATCCTAACTCTTCTTTGACTTCTATTATTTTAATTTCCATATGGCAATCTTGAGCCTTCTCCAACATTCAATGTTTGAGATTCTATAGGGAGCAATTTGTACCCTTCTCTAACTTATGTTACTTGAACATTTGTACAGAGTGATCTTGAACCTTCTTCAACATTCATTGTTTGATATTTTGTATAGAGCAATCTTGACCCTTCTCCCATATGTACTTCTTCTACTTGCTTTGAGCCTCCTTCAACATCTTCTTTTGATTCACCTTGTTGATTGTCTACAACACATGTATAAATGAATCAAATTAGAAAAAAAGTAAGATTGATACATAAATAAATTTAAGACCATGAAAACAAATAAATTACACACACACACACACACACACACAATTGCATACATTGTCTATTTCTATGATAATGTGCCAAAGTATGAAGATTTCTTTATTCCACTTCATTGAATCTATTTCTTTTATGTTTGCTTTGTCTTCCTTTCTTGTTTTCCACTAATTATTTCAAAAAATGTTCCTCAATTTATATCCTTTTGTAAAATTGATGTATTCTCCTTCAATATATAGCCCTTACAAAAAAAATTTCAAGAATATTCTTCAAAATTTTGTCTTCAACAAAAAGCCTCTTCCTTCAAAAAATAGCCTTTGCCTTTGAAAATCACCTTTTCCTTATAAAACTTGCCTTCAATTTCAAAAATTTGTCTCTAATTTTAAAAAAATAAAAAATTGTTTTACATTTATATACTTTCAAAATTAAATTGGGGACCAACCAATTGACTAGGTGTCCGAGTGAACATCGAAAAATAAAAATCGATTGCCAAATTTTTCAATAGACATGTTTGTGCGAACACTTGTTTGTGCAAACACTTGTATGTGCAAACATATAAGATATGTTCACACGAACATGTTTGTCAAAAAAAAAATCTTCTTTTTCAGAAAAAAAAGAAAAGAAAAAAAAAGTCCTTTTGACCCTGAAAACTAGAATTAGATGACCTCCTTCTATAAATCCAAAAATGTCAAACTGTGTTGATTAGAGAAAGTTTTCCAATGACCATAGACATTCAAATATGACTTTATCTCATTATAGGTTGATTAACAATTGAACATTGACTGACTTTGACACTTCAAGAAAATTGTAAATTAGGTCAATTTTTCTTTTCAAAAATCCCTAGAAAATAGGTTACTGAATTATCTTTCTATTGAAAAATAAAAACTTGATTTATGATATATTGAGTTCAATTTATGCTTGTCAATATGAATATATGTCTAAATTATGATTGACGTCACTTCAAAACTCCATAAACCATACAATATTCAACCAAAATAAATCAAACCAAATGGATCCTCTAGATACTTATGTTGCAAATGTAACATCAAAAGAATTAGCTCATTATCATTTTTATAAAAAGAAAAATCTTGTCAAAATGACTATCACTCTTTAAAAATATTAATTTTTCATAAATTCCAATTTTTTGGAAAAAACCAAAAATTAACTTAATTTTTTTAATTTTTTAAAAAGCATGGTTAAAAAGTAGCATCAAAGTACTAGGAATCACTAGTTTATGTCATCTTCAAATTCTTAATCGTTTTAGAGATATAGTCACTCGAATGTGAGGTTTGTTTCAAAAATGTTGATTTCAGTGTCAAAATTGGTCAAAAAGTGGCACCCACTATTGTGGGCTCACCCATTAAGAGACTTATAACTAGGTGCTAAGTAATCCTTGACTCTTTATTTTATTAATTACATGGTGCATGGACCTTTAAATGACTCAAATACTCTTAAAGAAGAAGAAGATAAGAAGAGAGAAGACTTGGGATGATCTGGGAGTCTTTGCATCTTTAGCTATGAGCTTCAGCTTCACTGTGTGTATATACTAGTTAAATGGCTACTAAAATGCATTTTTGTTGCATGGAACACTCAAAAAATGAAACTCACAGTTAACTATCAGTGTCACTGCAACTAATCCAAAATTATTGGCTCACCTGCACACCTTGTGAAATTGTGCACCTTCAAGTGCCACAAGGTCAAAACTGAGAAGATTTCTCTAACTCTCAAAATTTTAGTTTCCAATATCTAGGTCTTTTGGCCCTTTTACTAAAATGATGTATTGATGTGTTTCTTTGAATTTCTCAATAGTGAAAGAAATCTCTTGAGGCTCTAGTAGGTTGAGAGCTTGATACTTTCTTCACACCTCTTTATGTAAATCTTGGACCTCTTGCATTACTCCAACAAAATCCTTTATTTTGGAGTCTAATTCCTTCAATACCACTTGAACCTTATATATTCTCTATATATCATCCTTGGAGGATGTTGGAATCATCTTAAAAAATCTCTAGATACGTAGCATTGTAAAAGTTGTTACCCTCAAAATTTGAGCTTGAGCTCTAGCTTGTGCTTCTTGGATATCCTCATATAGGTCAAGCTTGAACTTGTTTCTAGATTGAATATTCTCAATCTAATCATCTATTTTATCGAGCTCATGCCCTGAATATACATTTAGCAGCATCCAATGTTTTTGACCCTTTACAATCTTTAAGGCTTCAAGGCCATCTATCGAAGTGGATACTTCTTTTATCTGTCCAAAATATTGGTTGACCATGATTACTAGTTTACTTGCATTCTTCTATATGCTATGCAATAAATGCATGTTAGCCTCTATGATCTCAACCTATTTTTCTTCAAAACTATAGTGTCATCTCTTGCACACATCCAAAAATGAGCTAGTGGGTACCAAGGTTGGAGTTCATTTTTTGAGAGAATCTACTAATACAATCTTGGGTGATATGGGTCAATGAGATCTAGTACTTCCAACTTTTCTTTTACCTTTTCAAAACTTGGATCTCCTCTTCTCCTTGATGTAGCTACTAAAACACATGTTTCAACCCCAAATTCATTAATATTTTTGTATTCTCTTTGGTAGGATTTTTTAAAATGGCTATTGTATCTCAAAATATTGAGGTCCTATGTCTTTAGGATTGGTATAGACGGGAGGAATAGCTATTTGTGAAATGATGTCATCTTGTTGATTCATTGAAATGAAACCCATTTTATGTGGCTCTTCTATAGGAGACATTATCATTCTCATTGACTATGTCAAATCTGGCATTCCCTCTGCCTTAATTAGTATGTACTTTCTTTGATGGGTCTCAACTTCTCATTTCAACCACATTGGATTCATGCCCAAGGAGGAAATTTCTTGGCTCATTGATAAGATAGTGGTAATTTCTAGGCCCTTTTTTAATGTCCACACTCCCTGATGTCTCTCTCACTCTTGTGTGTTATACACTAGATAAAGCCACTAATATTGTAGGAATTGAGGTGGATGGCCATACCAATGGAGGGACATATTCATTCATCATGCCCACTAAACCCTCTTATGGAGCCCCCTCAATCTAAGCTATAGGTGTCTCCTTGTATGCACTACCTTGACATGGCTCTTTGATCACTCAAGGGGTCACCTATACAATTTATTTTTATGTTGGTGGTAGAGGAGGTGTTTTTGGTTTCTAAAGAGGTGGAGGAGGTATGCCTATCGAGATCTATGGGAGAGGAGGTATATTATTCTATTCCTTTCCCAAGGGCTCTTGGCATGGCGTGTCTCTTATCTCTCGTTCCTCTAAGTGTATTCCCTTAGGAATATAGTTAAAGTTAGATAAATACAATATGTTAGACCCACTCCCCATTGTTGACTTAGTCCATCACTCCTTACCTTAATCTGTAACATCCATAGCTCCTTTCCTTAATTTGTAACATCATAGATCTCGATGGGTAGGTCCTCATTAGTAGGGGTGTTTGTGTAGAACTCCTCTGCCTTTCCTCTTTTGCTGTGCGAATATAGGATGTTCTCCTATTAAGAGGGAGATGCTCAATTTCATCCCTTTCTTTCTCTTCATCTTTGACCTTAGGAATCATCTCAATAATTTGAAGTGAGACACTACTTCTCTTCTTTAGTTTCCTCCTCTTAATCTCTATAACAACTATTTGTTTCACTCTTCTTTGGAACTAAGGGAGAGCCTTCTTCTTATGATTGGAGTCCCTCTGGTTATGCTTCTTCTACTTGAGTAGATTTTCTCTTTTTCTTCCCCTTAACCTTAGTATTCTTTCAAAAATAGGCCACAACCCTATCATGTTCATATACGGTCTCAAGCCTAATTGGGGACTTCTCTTGATAGATAGGGATAGTGACTTTAGTCCCTTTACCTTTCTCATTCCTTGTAAGCACTTGCAGAGTGGAGATGTTGGGTATTAGTTCTAGATGAAAAAATTTCCTAAGCTATTCCTTTCTAAGTTGGAGAAGATGTCTAACCTAGTGTTGGATATCATCATTCTCTTCTCTAGAAACCTCTATATTCATGATCATATGATCAAAGATCATTTCTTTATTATATAGGGGGTTGAATACATCTAGCATATCTTTATTCCATACCTTGAGTGGTATGTGCAAACTCAGTTCCCTTTCTACAAGTTTCAAACTCATCCTATAATAGTTCTTTATTCAAACCCGATAGTCATCTACATAGTTTATCCAATGGTATTCAATGGAAGCATATGGAATAAACTCCTTCCATATGACTCTTTGGATCATCCCAATGTTATCAAAATATGGGCAGGGTACTGGGTAGTCATCCAAAAGACATTGATCCTATTATATCTCATATGTGGCGATATCTTTCTTTTGTTCCACCTCAAAGGGCCCTATGGTGATTGCCCACACCCATGTCTTCTAATGCATGTTTTGGATTTTTCCATATTAAAAGAACCAATTGCCAAGAAATCTTGAGAAGTACAAACCTATTCAATGAATAGCATGGAAGCTTCTTATTACATAAGAGAGTTCTTATAAATTGGATGTAGGTAAATGTATTAAATTGGATAAAATATCTTCCTACTTGCGTCACTCAAGTTGCAGCTTCCATGAACAACCTTTTTGCATAATCACATTGAATAAATTGGACTATAGCAAAAAAAAATGCATTATTCACTATTTTGTATTCCAGGCTCTTTCCTAAGAGCTTCTTTTTTACTAAATGAGGGTACACAACATATGGCCATGAATTAGGTTCCTATAGACTACTTCTCTTTACCATCCCTAGGTAGCTTCTTGGTCTGGTCACTAGTAAATAAACACCATATGAGGTCATATAAACTTGAGAATCAGTCTTCATTGAACTAAGTTTTTCATTCAAAGAACTAATTATGGTACCCCAATCAATCTGCAAGGTCCTCCTCCTTGTGGTCTCTATAAAGTGAACCATCCAAGTCTTGAAATGGCTAGCAGCAAGAAGTCCCACTACTCACCTTAGAAGGAAAATACTATAGCCTATATCATTGACCATGTATCCCTTGGTCATATCTATCTTTCATTCTTCAATATTAGGAGGGGGACTAGAAATGAGGTGTTTCTCTTGTACCAAGTCCTTCACCTCTTGCTCATGTTCATTATAGTACCTATCTATTGTATCATTTGTGATCTTCTAATATTGATCATCTATAGGTAGGTGGAAGACCTTCTCAATGTTGTCCAACTTTATATCTTTTATAATTTCTCTAGTCACACTCTTCACCACCTTCTCTTTAGGCATGTAGTGCTGAGCTAATGTCATGATCATCTAAGAAGATTGTACTAACACTGGATGAGACATGACATTCACTAGACCACTCAAAATGAAGGAGGAGATCATTTTTTATCTCTCTTGTGGCTTGTTTTAGATTATAAGGAATGCATTCTAATTGATATGCCCTAGCTCAATGTCTCAGATCTATCAATGTTTATCAATAAACAAGGACTTATTGGGTACCCCTTAGAATTTGAATTGTATCAGCTTTGGGGTGATCTTTTCTATTGTGAATGATGAGTGTTCCATTTGAATGTGCACAAAAGTCAAACATTAGTATTATGCAGTTGGGGCTACAATATGACAATTGATGACTAGACCAAACTAATGAGAAAATGACAAAAATGGGTAGAAAAACTAACCAAAAATACTAATTGTGCACCTAGCACCCCTATGCAAGTGTGCAGGGTTCACTTCATGTATAAGATGGTTTCAAGGTGGTTTTACAATCTTCTTATAGCACATCTGGCATAGTTGTGCATATATGCAAGTTTACAAGGTGAGTAACTAGGTAGGGTAGTCTGTATGAGGGTGAGGGCATTAATGCAATGTGGGTTGCATGTTGCACACATGGCTCACATTATAGACCCGAGAGGTTGCACAAGATGCATTGAATTATACTTTGGTGTGGATATGTGATGGTTTTGGGGTGTGTACCACTTCTAAGGTGAAAATGTGCACTAGTCAGGGACTTGATTGTAGAAATAAGCACATATGGGGGTGTTATTTATAGGCACAAAATGTCCCTCTAGTGCACCCAGTACACCTTGTTAGGGTACGCTAGTGTGTTGATACACATGTGCATTAAAGGAAGGTTGGCCAAGGCCAGCACATGCAATGCACCTACTTGAGATGTCCTAGTGCACTATGTGCACATTGACACTTTCATTAAAAAAAATTGATTTTCACACGACCATATATTGAATGAATCTGACCGATCAAACTCTTAAACTTAGCTAATAGGAGGCCTATCCTACAAGGTTTCTAGGAAGATTTCCTCTTCAAGATAACAAAGAGAGGGTCCCCATTTTCAAGTTTAAAATGGGGTGTGTTATGAACCCATAATAATTAAAAATCCATTAATGTGGCCTCATTAGGCATATTAATGTACTTTATTCATTAATGTGGCCTCATTAGGCATATTAAGCCACTAGAAGAAGTAAAACTAGTTGTTTCATTTGACGAGTGAAATCCAAGGGTTGGGACATTTTATTTAGTTGGATTTAAGATTAGAACCAATTTTTCAAGAGTCCATTGAACTTTTTGTATCAGATTAACTACTTGAGCCATTAGCTCTCAAGGTGTTCCAAAAGGAAAACCTAGGTACAACACATGAAAAAGAATTCTTTATTCTTGGTGAGTGAAATGAGACATGTCCTCTAGCAATTTCCTAGCCAACTAGACCTAATGCAGTTGACAAATTAGTCCTACAATGAATAGATTCAAAGATGCTCAATTTAGCAACCTTCCACTACACAACAATGCAAGATTTTTGTGTCAACTCAAACATTCTCACCAAACCCATATGGTGTTGAGCATCATAAAATAGACCTACATGCACTTAGATCTTGGGAAAATCTTCCTTTTTCACTTTATAGAACTTTGATACCTATGACGACGTCTAAGATATCGCCCTTCAAAAATTGTTGTTTGGATTAACTTAGTTCACCTTGGGACACATAGGTATGACATGTGTAAAAGAATTCATGATGCTTGATGAGAAAAATGAGATGTCCCCTAGCATTTTCTTGACAAAGAGGACCTAAAAGAGATGATGGAATGGTCCCATGATGAATGGATTCAAAGATACTCCATTTAGCAACTTTTTATAGCACAACAATGCAAGATTATGTATCAACTAAAATATTCTTTCCAAAACCAAACTATGTGTACCATCAAAAAATGGATATAAATAGACTGGCATTGGGAACACATTCCTTGTGCACTTCATGGAACTTCAATACCCATCACGAGGTCCAAGATATTGCCCTTCAAAAATCACTATATGGATTGACTTAGTGTACCTTGGGGAAACCTAGGTAAGACATGCACAAAAGAATTCTTGATGTTTGGTGAGAAAAATGATATGTCCACTAGTGTTTACCCAGCTAATTGGAGTTGAAAGAATAGTCCCATGATGAATGGATTCAAAGATATTATATTTAGCAGTTTTCCAATGTGTAGCAATGCAAGATTTTGTGTGTTCTTGCAAGTTTTTTTTTTACTTTATAATATTTGAAAGGAAAATTCTTTCAAATAGTTATAATAGTTTTCTAACCATTCCTAGATGTTATTATGATCATTCCTCTATTTTTTTTACCTCATAGTGTTAATTGGTTGTATTTTAGAGGGTTTTTCAACACACTAATTTGGAACTTTTGTATAATAACTTGACCCATTCCTTTAATGGTTGTCTAATACAAAGGAAATGAAAGTATTCTAACATGTATGATACCTTACTAATTAAACACATGCAAGAAATTGAGTGAATACAAGTGTATTCCACAGGATTTGTGTATTTGGGTGCATTAGAATGAAGGCTACCCTATAACAGTAGAAGATCTTCCTTAATAAGGGAGCATATAATGGGAGATGTTTTTTTAAGTTGATGACAAGGTTTAGGAACCTTCAAATCATTAGATATGTGATTCAAGATAAGCTAATTTAAGAACCCTCATTTTTAGGGCCAATGGAGGATGGTTTTGGTCCTTTTGTACTTAGACATCCCAAGGGTCACTATTTATTTCAAATTCCTTCAATTAGGATTATAATACAATACTTTCCAACGTTATGAAATTTTGTGACAAGTTTTGCATACACTTCCTTTGAATTTTCCCACAAGTTTCCAATGTAAATTCAAGGCTTAAATAGCCCGTACCAAGTGTGAACTCTTCCCAATGACTCACCCTAGTTCCAAGGGTCTTTAAGCCACCAATTTAACCTATTGTATCAATCCTTTAAGTCTCAAATTCCTATCTTGTGGGTCAAACCCAATAATTATTCCTATTAGGCATAATAGCCCTAACTAGGCCTCCAATGTTGTTCCCTTGTATGTTTCTCCTATCTTTCCCAAAACATTGGAAAAATAAACCATATTCTTGGATACCCATTTCGCTTCTCTTCAACATATAAAAATATTAGGTTGGGTTATTTTAGCCCCTGTTCATGCTGTCACACTATGGGCCTCATATTTAGTCTTTAAAACCCCCAATTTTACAAAAGAAGTATAAGGAATACTTATCACCCAACCATATAAATTTGTATAATATCCTAAAATTATCCCAAATTGAGGATTCTTTAATTATTTTTGACCTAAAAATACTCTATGTATGCGTTCTATGAAACCCTCACCAAACTAATTCAAATAGCTTTATGCTCCTTGTCCTAGTAAATCAAAATTAGGAATTTGTGACTAAATCAACACTTGGTTGTCTAAACCCTCTTCAATTACCTTTCTTTACACATTTTTAAGTAAACCAATCCATTTTCATCATTGAGTGAAGGTTATTTGGTGTTTTTCTCTATTAGAGCCATAAGGAATGTCTTTATACTAATGCAAGAAAGTGTTTAAAAAATATACACAATTGAATCCTAGTTGCAAGATCACAATAATGTTCATCTCTTTATATAAATTATATTAAGTATTTACAACTTAGCTCTACTTAAGGCACCAGTAAGAAAGACCTACTAAGAGAAACCTATGGCCTTGCCCAAAAAATTATATGAAATTTATAAACATTTTAGATCACATAGTTTTGTAATTACATCTAATCCAATAAACCAGTCAGATTTTCTCTACCCTTTATTGTCTCGATTATTGCCTCCTAGTCCAACTCATGAACCTTGCAAAGAGTCTTATTGTGTAATTTTTCCCTATATTTGATCAAGTGGACATTTGATGCAATGAAAGGCTTCGAATAATGAATAATCTTCCTCTGTGTTTTCCAATCCTCAAATAAACACAAGTTAGGGCTCTTCATAACATATTGTCTAATTCATGTATCATTCAACACCACTGTACCTATAGGATATTCTAAACCTTAACCATCTATAACCAAGTGATCCAAATTCTTTTTTTCATGAGCACAATGTCACAAATAATAATTTATCCCTTCTTTCCTATCTTCATGTGCAATATAAGAAAAAATATGGCTTGTAATGATATAAACATAATGTGCTCATTAATCTGCCAAATAACTAGCTAAAAGTAACAAAGTTGTATATATATATATATATATATATATACATACATATATATATATATATATACATATATATATATACATATATATATATATATACATATATATATATATACATACATATATATATATACACATATATATATATATATATATATATACATATATATATATACATATATATATATATATATGTATATATATATATATATATATAAACTAGTTGCACCAGATTAGAAAAGTCATCAAAGATAATCGATAATTCCATCTATACTATTTCCAATGCTCGTTGGGGAAAATAGGTGTCAATTGGAATCAAAACTTGTAAATGTTATTTGTCCACACATTCATTTGACTCACATCCATCCCAATATTCCTCTATACATAATGGACAAAAGCATGTCATTTTTCATGTGTGGATACTCCATCAACTTACATAAGAGTTTCTAAAAGAGTGTAGCTCACATGATCCTATCATTGTACAAAAATCCTTATATGGTACAATGCTTTTTTTTGTTTTTTTTGGCAAAATGGACAAGCCACTAAATATATTTATAAATAAAACTGATTCAAGAGGTCAACTGGGAAAGAATCAGAAAGAAAACCTAGAATCTTCACTAAATACAAAATCTTAAAATATTGATATATACAAAATTACTATATCAATGGGATAAAAGTTCCCTATTTACAAGTTGGAGCAAATACTTCCTCCAAGACCAAAAATAAGAAAAAATTGAGAAGATATCAAAAGTAAAAAAAACTACTAAACTATAAGGATCTCAATCTCACTCCTCCATAGCTACATATTCTGACTTAGCACATGAGGCCAAAGAACTTGCATCACAATAATCAAATCCCCAACCACTTTCTACCCAAATTCCAAGGCATCATGAGTAGATTACAACTAATTCAAATAAAGAAGATCCTTGGAAGAGTGGCCCCCCAAGATACCTGAGACAAGGTGTTGACACTATAGACTAGCAATTTTCACATCCTGAGACCCATCAAACCAAATTTGAGAGGCAAGGGTTCACTAAGACAGAGGCTACAGACTGGGTGACGATGAGAAAAAATTATTCGGAAGCTCCAACAGGTCCAAAATAGTATGCCCTGTTCACTTAACATGCTCTTCCAATTAGAAGCTCAACGACCTCACAATGACTTGCAAAGTGCTCTTCATAAACTAGGGAGTGCTTTTCAAAAGATTTTTGCCTTATAAGTTTCCATAAAATCATGCTTCTACATTAGTTGGGACCGTGAAAACAAACCACCCACTAGAGCATTACCTCCCCAAAAGTCATAATGTTTTATTGCAACTATCAATTTATGATCTCCCCAAAATTTGTGGTGAACAACCTTGGTAGCAAGGATTGTCAAAAGAGATATAGAGTGCAATAAGTCCATTTTATTAGATAGGAAGATTAACACCATGTTGGATGGGAAGAGGAAATGTCTAGAGGAAGGTGAGAGAATATCATCCCCAATAATATGTCTAATCACATGATGAATAGAAGGAGAATGAACACAAAACATGATATCCATATCAAAATCAACAATGTGTAAATGAAGAACTTGTTCTTCCATGTTTGGTAGAAGCCAAATCTGATAGTTTTTGCACAAAATTGTTCTATGGAACTGAGAGCAAAAATTGCATTTGACACAGACCTCCATGCAAGACAACTCCAAGCCACTGACAAAGAAATGTGCTAGAACCAGAGGCTTGAAAGGAATAAATAAGACAGGTGAAAAAGGAATGCAAAATCCTATGTGAAGAAATTTCCAATAGAAGCCCGCATGCATGAAGGATATGAAGGATGGATATCCATGTGATATGAAACATAATCAAATGATGAAGTGACTTCAAGGCCAATGATGTAAACCATGTGTCCATCCAAAGCACATGAAGTATGATTATCATGCCTATTTGGTAGAGATCTTGGTGGCTATAATTAAATAAACTTGATTATGGGAAAGCTAAAACCATCATGACACATGAGCCTGATTACAAAAATTATTATTGGCATTTATGATTATCTAAACATATCAATAATTGCAACCACTCATATTGATTAGTGAATGAGGATAGTTGAAATGTAGAGATCATGATGCAATCGTACCCAAGATTTGTAAGGTAATCTACAAATTTGTTTCCCTCTCATAGATTATGTGAAATGCATATATCTTGAAACTGATCTAACAAATATCTAATTTAAAGGATGATATACTTGATTTTCCAAGAGAATTTCTTCCTTTTAATGCAAGCATTAATCATTACCTGAGAGTCACCTTCAATCTGCAGACATTAAAAATTACCTTTCTTGGCAAGAACTAAGCCAACAAACAAGGTTTGAGCTTCTACTAAATTATTGGTACCATCCAGTAAAGGGACAACTATAAATTCTAACACTTTCCCATAATAGTCTTAAATACATACCCCTAACCCTAATTTAGCTAGGTTGCTTCTAGAAGCACCATCAAATTTGATCTTCACATACCCAAAATTGGGAGGATGCCAATGTACATTAGAAAAATCTACTTTATGTTGTTATTTAATGTTAAAACCCATCCGATAGGAATAAAAAGGGTTTTCCAAAGATGAAGGATATTGGCATCCCAAGTCATAATAGGATTAATCTTACATCTACTCAGACTAGCATTTGTAACTTCCATAATTGAATTCTTAATACCTTCAAGCACCTTATCAATAGAAGAAAAACCTTTTCTATATATTTGCTTATTATTTCCCACCAAATGGCCCAAATTACTAATGTCGGTGCACACTTCCATAAACCTATTTCAAGTTCATCATTGCATAACACACATTTGAAATCTATAGCAATATTTAATCTTACTATTATATCACTTGTAAGAATCCTATGCTTAATAGAAAGCCATGTAAAAAAACCAAATTTTGGTAGTACTACATTGTTCCAAGAAAGCAAGTATGCTCTAGAGGGAATCTTTTTCATAGTAATCCTTTGAATGATTTTATAGCCCTCTTTAATAGAATAGTTACCATCCTTGGCAAGGACCCACAACAACTTGTCTTCAGAATTTGATAGGAAGGTATGTTTCTATTCTAGGATGGTATGAAAATACTCTCGGTCTTGGTTAGGAAGAGGAAGAAGATCTAAATCCTTCCAAAAGACTTTCCTTGAAAGGAGACAAACTCTAGAAATGAAGTGATGCATTTGAGTTCCCCATAGAGATTCTGAGATTAAAATAAGATCTTGTGTATTGGGTAGTGTGATTAAACGAGGTTGACCATTCTAGGAATCTCTCCAAAAGCTAACTTTTTCTCCACTTCACTTCCCAAGTAACATACTTAAGAACAATGTCTCTTTATAAAACCATAAAATCCCCAGCCACAAACCCCTTTGGTGGATCAAGCATTGAGAATATTCTTGATGGATCATTACTATCCAAGTACTTTTGCTGTATAATTTGACACCAGCTAGTGTTAAACTTGGTATACATTTGCCAAACTAGTTTACCACCAAATGCAACTTCCTTTTTGATAAATCATGAACTCTTGCACCCCCAATAGTGGGAATATGTGTCATGCCTTGTAGAGAGATGAGAGGTATTTTCTTGTCTTCTGACATATTACCTGTCCAAAGGGTACAATGTTAGTATTATGTATCAACGAAAAAAATCTAAAAATCTTAGATTTACCTTCCTTACCTAGCTGAGTTTTGGTGTTACACTAGTTAGTAATACTTTTTTAATTTGACAATGTTGTTATATCTTTGTACTTTAATTCAACTTCATGAGCTAAGGCTCTTTTAATACATGCACCTACACTATCGTGCTCTCACTTTCCAAGACTAGCCTCTATGAAATTTCACATATAATGGATACTAGTCAACTTACACATCCTACTGAATCAATAAAATATTTTTGAATTGAGATGCACAATTGTCTAGCCAAATGATGTTGTTGACAATATGATATGTCATTATTAGCCAAATCACCATAAAATAGTTGAAATCAACCATGTAAAAACTCTTTAGAATGTGATCAATCATCACTAATGTAAAAATGGTACCCCCTCAATATCTTCTTGTCCTCCTATGTACTTGTAGGTGATTGAATGAATATTATATGAATAGTTATAGAAACTTGTTGAGAAGTATAATACTTTATTTGCACCTCATTTTGTGATTGTATTTTATAGTTCTCTATGAATTCCACAACTAAAATAATGGTATCTAGTTGAAATAATTACTTGCACAACTTAAATTGCAAATCCAACCATCACACTCTAGGTGTATGTCTTGCATGCTCATAAAATTATTTTTTTACAAAATATCTTCATGAACTCATATACTTGAATATTTTCCATCACTAAATCATATCTTTTACCCTCCTTCCAAACTTTTACCATCTTTCCCATCTTTTAGAGAGTATGTCATAGTCTTATATTTCCCAAAATCAATTGTTTCATTTCCAATTTCATGTGTACTATCCATATGTTGACAAAATGATAAAATTTGCAAACCACCACAAATTAGGCATGTACCATTCATGCATGAAAACTTGTAAAATAGTTGAATATCCCCTCTTTCACATAAAATGATAGAAATTAATTCTCTTTAATATCTAGGTGGATCATTTATGTTACATTCCTGCATAACAAAGTTAGAATGCAAAAGTACACATATATGCCTAAAAACATAAAAAATGGTTAGAAAATTCAATATGAACCCTAAAAAAACAAGTTGTGCATGTGTGATTTATCTTCACATAACTTATTTTACCTATTTAAAAATATATTTGACTAATTTTAATTTGAGGATACATATCGATAAATTTTGTAAAGAACTATGTTTGATTTGAACCCCAAAAATGTTTCACATGTGGATCACATTTTTTACTACCAATTCTTCTTCTTACAACATCTCTTTGATTGGGAGAAATACATGTGTAATTATTCCAAAAAAATTCATTCAATGATTTCAAAGCTTCAATAATTTTTTATCCTTTCATGGTAGTCTACCAAAAAATGTCCATAACTCATTTTTTTGTTGGAACTTCCACTCTTTCTCACCTTCTAATGGCTCTGATTAGAGAACCTCAACCTATTTTCAATGCTTTGCTTGTATTTCTAATGAGTTGATCTTTATTCATTTTGGTCCCTACTATTGTTGATGTAAGTATGCATCTTGTGATATTACTATCTTTGGTGTGTGACTTACAACCCACTTTAGCATATGCACTTGTTAGATTCTTTACAATATATATTTTTTCATTCAATTCATCCATTGATCTTAGCCCAACAATATTCATGATGGGCATAAATTTAAAATTCCTCATCATTTCAAAAAATAATTGACATATTCTTGTCACATTTGTTTTTTCAAAGAATAATCTCCATATATGGTTATCTATTCCCTACCAAGTACGCTTTGAAATATTATCAAACATTGATTACAAAATATTAATATAACTATAAATCAAATATCTTAGTTTTCTAAAATAAACTATAGAATGTGTTATGCTCTCTATAGTGGTCTCAACATTTTGAACATCAATATAATTATGGGTGACTTTTGTACCTTTAATTGAAGATGATGTATACCTTGGGAATAAGATGTGAAAGATGGAATATAGTTTGTTGGTATGTTGATGGAGTGACTTTTGTTGAAAAAAATTGGTTAATTATGTATTGTCTTTGATGTTACACAAAATTTCATATCTTTACAGATTAGTGTATGTCGAGCTCACTCGGGTAACGAAGACAATTTCTTGTGTCTATCAAGTATTCCAGAGTTTGCCAAGTTTAGAAGGTAGTGACTATCACATTCACTTGGGGATTGAAGAAAAGATCACAAAAGTTGAGTGTTGACCAAGCTCACTCAGTTAATGAAGGAAAATTGGATGGAACCAATGTTAACCAATCTCACTCAGTTAATAAAGGAAAATTTGGATGGAACCAATGTTAACTAAGTTCACTTGGTTAGCAAAGGAACTTTGTGAAGATGCAGTGTTAATTGAGTTCACTTGGTTAACACACAAAAATTATTTCTAAGTTAGTCTCTACCAATAAAGGTTAGCTAATGAAGGATTTTCTTGTTTTGGCATATTAAGTTCAATGGATTTCTTTGTTAGTTGTAGTCAAATGAGGAGATGAATATTAATTATCCTAAGTTGTATTCAAGTAGACTTTGTGTATGATATAAATATAAGGTCAAGTTAAGGATTGAATGTGTGCTAAGTGAATGGAAGAATAGAAGATGCTTAGAGCAAGTGAATTAATAGGATAATCAGAATATTCTTGTGGACCTACAAAGATACATTCAATCAGGAAGGATCAAGTATAAGAGTCATATTTGAGATCTGTAATCAGAAATTTAGTTGCATAAAAAATCAGGTCATCTCAATGTTACTCTCTAATCATTATAGTAGTGATTGAAATATCTTAACAAAGTTGGCTTAAAAACTATTTGTAAATCCTTTAACAAGGTGGAATTTATAGATTAATGTGTCTAAAGACCTCTAAAAAGGCCACTCCTAATAGGGTGATTAAATCCTCTAATAGGGTCACACTTAACTGTGTGTTTTCTAACCTTTAACAAGGTTGGCTCCAAATATGGCTCACTTCAAAATAGTGAAAATCAGTAACTAGTTGCAATTGGTGGTTTTTCCCAAATTGGGTTTTCACACTAAATCTTGGTGTCACTTATGTTCATGATATTTCTTTTAAGTGCATGCAACTAAGTTTAATCATAGAAAAAATCTTAAGATTTACATGTTAGGCATTTTCAAAGTTATACTTGTTATTTCAACTCTTACTAAGTTACAACATAAATCGAGTGCATGTGTGTTTATAGAGTATCATTATTTTCAATAGTGTTTATATTTTGAGATGACATATAAGGAATCTAGGATTTATTTTAGTAGTAAATATTTCACCCATACCCTCTCAGTTACTCCTCTTATATTTCCAATAATTGGTATCAGAGTTTCTTGTTGCTTATAGAGAAGGTTTCAAGGACCTAAGGTAAAGATCAAGATGTCTTACATAATGGAGATCCCAAAGCTAAATAGAGATAAGTTCAAGGCATGGTGGGAACTCATGAGGTTGCACTTGGCAACCATTAGAGATTTAGAGCTAAAGTAGCTAGACACCAAATAGACAACACCTGCTAGAGTTATGACTATTGAGGAAATTGCAGAGAAGAAGAGTCATAACATTATGATGATTGATATTGCTTCATCTCTCAACTATATCAAATTTGATGAGGTCAAAGAGTGTAGAACTACTTATGAGATTTGTATCAAGCTTAAAGCCACTATGGAGGATATGATAATATAAGAAGAGCTAAAGATGAAAGTCTTAGAGGTCAATTATATCAAATAAAGATGAGAGAAGATGATAACATTGCAAAGTACAGTGACATAATCAAAGCTAGTGTTTGTCCAAACAAAGCTTTAGGAGAAAAGATTGAGGATGAGATGGTGGTAAGTAAGTTTCTCAGAAAACTTCTTCCTATATATGCAATTAGATTATCTATAATTCAAGAAATGAGATGCAATCTAAAGAATGATATAGCATTAGATGAAGTAGTTTGAAGATTGACGACATTTGAGCTAGACAATTATCATAATTATGTTCATAGTTCTAGCAATCTTGAGTTTGCATTTGAGGATAAGTTGTCACTCAAGAAGAAAGATAAAAAGTAAAAATCCAAACAATATAAAAGTAAAGAGGAAGATAGTTCTAACAAGGATCTTTAAGCCATTGAAGCATTACTTGCACGAAGGTATTCCAAAGGCAAATGAAAGTATAAAGGTAAAATTTCCTTGGTTTTTTTTCCTATTAAGAAGTTGGACAAATTGTTGCAAGATGTCCAAAGAGAGATGACAAAGATGAAAAGAAGCACAACAAGTAAAAAGGAAAGAAGAGATTCAAGGATTACAAGGAAAAAGGTAAGAAATCTTGTTTTATAGCTAAAGATTCAGATAGTAGTGATGATGATGAGATGGTCTATATTGTTGTAGAAGATGAATATAATGATGAAGGAGATAAAATAGAACTTATCTCTCATGTGAGACAAAATTATACATGGATTATTGATAGTGGTTATTCACATCATATAACTGGTGACAAAACAAAGTTTGAACATATGGAACATTATGATGGTGGAAGTGTGAGATTTGGAAACAATCAACCATGTTGCATAAAGGGAAAAGGTTGTACCTCACTAAACAATAAAATTAGATGTGATAACACTTATTGGGTTGAAGGACAAAAGCATAATCTATTGAGTGTGGCACAATTGAATAACATTAGATTCATGGTAGAATTCATGAATGGGAAGGCCAAGTTGTTAGATGGAAAAAGAAATATAGTTGGGTCTTGTAACCAAACAAAAGGTAACTTATTCTACCTAGATCTCAGTGATAGTTCACGTTTCATTGCTCAAGTAGAAGAAAGTTTGTTATGATATAAAAGGTTATGTCATGTGAACTATGATAATTTGATCAAGACAAGAAAAAAAAAAAGAGTGAGAGGTATTCCTAGTCTGTGGAAACCTGATATGGACCTATGCAAAAATTGTCAAATTGGTAAGATGGGAAAGACAAGTTTCAAACACAATAACTATCATTCTGAAGAAGTCTTGGAGCTACTTCATACAAACTTATGTGGACTTATTGGAATTGAGAGCTACAATGGAGATAATTATTTCATTATTTTTGTTGATGATTATTCTAGAATGATGACTATAATGTATCTAAAAGATAAGTTTTGAAAATTTCAGAAGTTTAAATGGTATCTTACAAGTGTGGAGAAGGAAACTGGAAAGAAGCTAAAGTGTTTGAGATTAGAAAGAGGTGGTGAATTCATTTCCAATGAATTCAATGAATTCTACATTGAAAGAGGAATTAAAAGATAAGTATTGTCCCCTAATACACCGCCAAAAAAATGTATAGGTGAAAGAAGGAGTAGATCAATCATGGACTGTGCAAGAACTTTAATGTTAGAAAAGAATGTTGTAATCAACTATTGGAAGGAAGAAATCAGCATTGTAGTGCATACCTTGAACATAGTGCAATTGAAGAAAGACTCAAATCAAATTCCTTATGAAGTATGGTATGGCTTCAAACCTAATATAAGTTACTTGAAATTATTTGGTAGAAAATGTTATATCTTAAAGGAATCTAGGAAAGGTAAATTTGATTTCAAAGGTGATGAGGAATATTCCTTGGATATTCTTACATAAGTAAAACATATAAATGTTTGAATTTTCCAACTCATAAGATCATAGAAAGTGCACATGTGAGAATTGATGAGCTTGCATAAAAGAGTAAAGAAGAGAGTAGCAAAGATCCTAAGGATTATAGTAATTTTATCTATTATGAACCTGATACATTGCCAAATCCAATTGGAAGTTAGCAAACTTCACCTACCAGTTCCCCAAAATCTCTAGAGGCTATTAAGTAGAAACCATTGCAACCTGATTCATAGTCTAAATGGCTCGAGTCATAGAAAGAAGCTATCAAGTTGTTGTCAGAGTAAATCAAGTCTGAAGGACCTGAGTCACAAGCATTGCAACTTGAACTTGATATAGAAGATCATGGTGAGGCTAGTGAAACAAGTTCTAAATCCAAAGTACCTATGTTAGAAATATATGTTAGAAGGCACCATGCACCTAATTAGATTATTGGAGACAAGTTAAATGTAACAATGAAAAGAAAAAAATTGAAAGGTACATGTTTGCTTACTAAATTTGAGCCTAGATCAGTTAAAGATGCTTTGGATAATGAAAGCTTGATTGAAGAAATGAATGAAGAGATAGAATAGATAGAAAGGAATAAGACCTAGACTCTTGTTCCTATACCCAAGGATAAGAATGTAATTAGCATAGAGTGGGTTTTTAGAAATAATTTGAGTGAAGATGGAGAAGTTTCCAAAAATAAAGCAAGGTTAGTAGGCAAAGGCTATTCTCAAAAAGAAGGTATTGATTATGGTGAAACCTTTTCTCCTATTTCAAGATTAGAAGGTGTTATAACTTTGCTTGGTTATGTTGCACATAAATGATTTAAAGTTTATCAAATGGATGTGAAATCTACATTCTTGAATGGAAGTCTTGAAGAGAAAGTTTACATAAAATAACCATAAGGTTTTGTAGATCCTAGCAAAAAGGATATCGGTTTTAAACTGCACAAGGCATTGTATAGACTCAAGAAATTTCCCAGAGCTTGGTATGAAAGACTTCATAACTACTTGATAAAGATTGGTTTTCATAGAACAAATGATGACAACACCCTGTATATCAAACAAGGACTAGACAAGAAAATTGAATTGGTAGAAATCTTTGTGGATGACACATTTTTTACTAGAAATGATAACTTGTGCAAAGATTTTTTAGAAGAGATGAGTAAAGAATTTGAGATGTTCATGATTGGAGAGATCAAATTTTTTGTTGGATTATAGATCAAGAAAAAGAAAGATGATATATACATAACTCAATCTAAGTATAGTAAGGAGATACTAAAGAAGTTCAGAATAGAGGATTCAAGACTAGTTGGAACACCTATGTCTATTGGATGTAAGCTTTCCAAAAATGATCATTCCAAGGAGGTAGATCATACCACATATAGATCAATGATTAGAAAACTACAATGTGTAGTGCATATAAGGCCTGATATTCCATTAGCAATTTGGATCTGGTGGTTCTATTTGCCTTGGTTGGTATCTGCCACTTGATAAAAAGAAGGGATCATGAGAGGTAGATGACCCTATGGGTGGTGGTTTCTATCCAAATAGAGGATGCATAGGATTTATAATGTTGGTAAGTGGTGGTCTTGAAAAATCAAAGGTACCAACATTATCCCTTAAAAAGTTTGGCATGATGGTCTCCTTGTTTCTATCTATGATGGCATTAACAGTGGTTGCATGACTAGGTTGCTTCATGAAAGCATCAATGTCTAGTGTAGAACTTGATTCTTCTATGGTGGATTTGGTGGTGCTGTGGAGACTACGAGTTATGGATCTGCCCAAGGTGTACTACTACTAAGACTAAGATCCATGTACTTCTTCTTCTATTCGTTCTTAGCAATACATGTGGTAAGTGGCATGAAATGATGACTTCCCTCAGGATGGAGTGCAAGATGTGGTACAAAGAAAATGAATGCAAGTATACACAAGGAAGTGATTTGCCTAGATATGACTAAGATGGAGAGACTTTCTAAGTGCAAAGGAGAATGCATGAGAATGATCCTAAGGATAGCTAGGGAACCTAAATGATATGGTGTTGAGTAGAAGAGATTATGTTTCCCTTATGTGTAAACTTGTAATGCGATGGTGATATCAACCCTAAGGTAGCCTTGTGACCTTTTGGAAGACAAATGATGAAAAAGTGTGTAGCCCAACCTTTTTCTCAAGGTGATAAGGGACACAACTAAAAAGGACAACTTATCCTAAACAATTCTTAGTTCAAGGATAACTATGATAGTGTGATGGATGGAAGTTTTTAGGGTAAACAATTCTTAGTGAGGTAATACCAAATGCTTAAGTGTAGAGTAAATAGTGAAGGATGTTTGGGTCTATAATTATTATTTTGGATAATTCTTGAAAACCTAAGATTTATGACAAAATTTTAGTGCAGGGGCAGGGGGGTTTGAATCTACAAAATGTTGAACTAGGATGAGGAGCTATATGAAAGACTAAGCCTATGAGGTGATAAGTGCATAAGTATGTGGGCAAAAAGGACCTAATTAATGTAACACTAGAGTTATTGATAAGGCTTTGGTTGACACTACATCTAAGAGTTAAGTTCTAAATTTTGTAATCCCACTCAATTTGTAGTGCTACGTTAGCACCATCTTTCTCAATTTGATCTGGTTTAGTGATCCTTGGGTCAAGGTATGCCTCTTGCATTCTATTTCTATTTCTTTGTAAAATGGTATTTGTGTGGAATTTTAGCCCTTTTTAACTTGGTCTTAGGTAGGTATGACATAAGATAACTTTACAGGGTTTATTACAACTATGGGTTTTAAGGTAGTGACTACGCTAAGTATAAAATTTACCTTAGGTTGGAAAATATAAATTATTTGGGTAGTAACTAGTTCTCAAGAAATGGTGTTTTATATGAAAAGGAAAAAGTGGTTTGGGTTAAGAGATAAGTAGAAAAGTGGGATAAACTAGGCCTAGGACTATTTTGAATAAACTTTCTAACAATCCTTTGAAAATGGTAACAGTAAATTTGGCTTGAAGATGAATGTTGTTGAGTGCTCACAAAGAAAGTTTTATTAATAAGGATTATAGTTGAAGTATAGTGGGCTAAACTTGAATTTATTATGAATGGGCTTGCTAACAATTTGTTCTAGAATAGTGAGGATAGTTTTAAAAAGGTAAAGTTGGACCACTAAGAATAAAGTTGTTGTGAATAGACTTGCTAACAACTATTTTTGAGATAAAAAGGATAAGAATCTTTCACACATAATGGATTATGACAAAACAATCTCTCAAAGGACAAATCAACTTTGAGAGAGACAAACAAGTAATCTCTTTAGCATAAGGATTTGATAATAACCATAGAAATGTGTGTGTTCTACAAATAATTTTCATAGGCCTTTGGCAAAAATAAGAAAATTCAAACACACTTTTATTCCTAAGGACAAATTTGATTGTGATATGTCATTCAATGACCCAAAACTTGATGTCTCCTAATTCTAGTGCAATATGTCCCTCTAATCAAAGAGGTGAGTTGTTATAGGAGTCGAACAACAAATGATACACATCAAAGAATCTTGAAGGTATGACAAATAGAAGTCCCCCTTCTACGAGGACAGTGACTCTTGGAGATGAAACCCAAGTAGCCTTATGCCTCTATAAGGGGAGCATGATGGTTAGTAATCCTTAGGGATGTTGTTTCCCTTGTTCCATGAATACCTAGGATAAAATCATAATAACTAAATTTGGGTTATAAATAGGTCTATGGAGTCAGGAAATTGGTTGTTACATATGTGATCCACTTAAGGATCTATTCCAAACATGTTGAAATCATGAGAAAGACTACATACCTCAAGCCACCCCCAAAAGCACACAGCCCAAACTTGTTTGATAGAGTGAGAAATAATAGAAATATCACTTATGATAAGATGAGGTGAACATCATAAAGGAAGGAAAAACAAAAATGATAAGCTCCTTGGGTGTGACCTGTGATAACAGAGATGTGTCCAGATAGATAGAGGATGTGTGCTTAATTGTACTCAAGCTTCAAGTGGTAGGTTGTTATCAAGCATGAAGATGAATGGAGGATTCAAAAATGGATGTTTAGGTGGGTTTTGACATGGTAATGGTGTAAAAAGGCTATATTATAGTGATTAGTGAGGCATTATAAGTTTGCATTGGTAGATGATGGATTGTGAGAGGCAAAGGGCTCAATTTATAGGCTAAGGCATAGTAAGAAGGAGGGTCAGGATGTGATGATGGAGAGAAGGTGAGGAAGTTTTAGGATGCAATGTGAGGAGAGCACATGGATTGTGCTTTCTCAAAGCCCTAGCCTTGTGACAAGTGACACAAAGGGATTCAATGGTCAAAATGGAGGGTCAAGGGGAGTAATGAGGGGGGAAGAGTGTGTAAGAGGTATGTAAAAGTCATTAATGACATGTAAGAGCCATTAATGCTCTTGGATAGGGATGGAAGAGGACAAGGGAGACCATTGACTTTGGCTTGGGTTAGCAACTCTTAACTCTTGCTTAAATTTGTGTACATGATTAAGAGGGTGATTAGGCTTATCTTAGAAAGGGGGTTAGGAGGTAAGTGGCTTAGCTTTGATGGGATGGGTTAGCTAGGTTGCTAAGTGAGGTTAGTATGGGTGAATGGGTTGGATTAGGGATAAGGATAGGGTTTAGGGATGGTTTAGGGGTAAAGATAGGGTTTAGGGATGGTTTAGAGGTTTAGGATGATTTATTTAATAAAAGGGGGATGTGGAATCAAATTAAATAGATTTGTACTTTTATTTAATTTAATAGAGGAATAAGGATTTAATTGATGAATTGATTTTTGGTTATCATTTGATTCTATCAATTAAACTATAGTTAGTTAAATTAATTAATGAAGTATATTTAATAATAAATATTTAATCACTAATGTCCTAGAAGATGACTAAATAAGATTAGCTAATGGCATAATCAGATTTAGATGTCTACACCTTTTAATTTGTTCCTTCTCATTGTACCAACTGACTAATCTTCAATGATTTTCTTGGGTGCACGATGTCTTCTGACATATCCAACAATTATGGGATCCTTCTTTTTGAAATCACTAGGTTCATTGTGATTTTCTATATCATGCTCGAGTCCCACTATTTGTGATTTGGGTCCATTAGACTATGACTCAATTTCCTCTTGTTGAAAATCAGGTCCTTTTGATGACTTGGGTCCTTCTGATGACTCAGGCTACACTTTCTACAACTCAAGTTGAATAGGAGATTTTGGGGACTCTGGTGGTGAAGTTTGTTGGTTGCCACTTGTTTGAACATTAGGAAAAATATCAGGCTCATGGTAAACAAAGTTTCTATAGTCTTCAAGTTCCTTACTACTTTATTATTTTCTCTTTTTAGAAAACTCATCAATCTTCACATTTGCACTTTCTATAACTTTATGAGTAGATAGATTTGGATATTTATATGCTTTTCTCCTATTGGATTGTCCCAAAAACATTCCTTCATCACTTTTGACATCAAATTTTCCTTTTTAGTCTACTTTAGAATATAAAATTTATTGTCAAATACTTTGAAGTAACATAAATTAGGTTTTTAGCCATACCATAACTCAAAATGTGTTTGATTTGAATCCTTTATCAACTGAACTCAGTTCAAGGTATGAACTATAGTGTTTATTGCTTCCTTGTAGTATTTGATAGCAAGATTGTTTTCTATCATAAGTGTCCTTACACAATCCATGATTGATCTATTCCTTATTTTAACAATGTCATTATTTTGAGGTGTGCCAGGTGTAGACACTTGTCTTTTGATTCCTCTCTCACTATAGAATTCATTGAAATCATTAGAGTTAAATTATCCTCCTCTATTTGATCTCAAACATTTTAGTTTCTTTCATAGACATCATTTCAGAATAATCATCAACAAATAAAATAAAGTACTTATCTCCTGTGTAGCTTTCTATGCCAATATGTCCACAAAGCTCTATATGGACCAGCTCTAAAACTTCTTCAGAATGATAGTTATTGCTTTTTAAAAAATTCTTTCCCATCTTACCAATTTGATAATTCTTGCACATTCCCATGTCAGGTTTCTTCAAGCTTGGAATGCCTCTAACCCTTATGTTCTTTCTTATGTTTATCAAGCTATTAAAATTCACATGACATAACCAACTTTCTTATACTTGAGCAACGAGACATGAACTTCCATTAAGATCTAAGTAGAATAGATTACTTTTTTTTTTCTTGCCAATGCCAACTAGATTTCCTTTCCCATCTAGCAGATTGGCTTTTCCATTCATAAATTCTACCTTGAATCTAATGTTATTTAATTGAGCCACACTAAGTAGATTATTCTTTAGTCCTTCAACCCAATAAGCATTTTGACATCTAAGTTCATTGGTTAGTGCAATACAACATTTACCTTTCACATAACATGGTTCATCATTACCAAACCTAACACATTCACCATCATAGTGTACTAATTTCTCAAATTTAGATGTGTCACCAGTGATATGTTGAAAATAACCACTATCAATAATCCATGTATCATTCTTACTAATATGTGAGATAAGTGCCATTTTATCATTCTCATTGGCTAATTCATCCTTAACAACAATGTAGACCATTTCATCTTCTTCTTCACTACTTTCATAATCTTTAGCAATGTATCAAGATTTCTTACCTTTCTCTTTGTATTTGTTGTGTCTTTTGAAGTCCTTCTTTCCCTTTTACTTGTCATTCTTCTTTTCTTCTCTACCTTTTGCTTGGATACCTTGCAGCAATGTGACCAACCTCCTCACAAGAAAAGTAGATCGAAGGAATTTTTCCTTTGTACTTCCCTTTGACCTTGGAAAATCTTCTTGCAAGTAATGCTTCAATAACTTCAAGATTTTCATCCTCATTATCAGATTGTCTTTTAGATTTAGCATCCTTCTTCTTGAGTGATATCTTGGCTTGAAATGCAGACTCAAGGTTGCTAGTGTTAGGAACATAATTGTCATAGTTATCTAACTCAAATGTTGTCAATCTTCGCACTACTGCATCCAATTTTATATCATTCTTTGGATTTCATCTCATCTCTTGAATTTTTGACATTCTCATTGCATATATATGAAAAAGTGTTCTAAGAACCTTTCTGACCACTATCTCATCTTCAATCTTTCCTCCTTAAGCTCTGATTGCACATACACTAGCTTTTATTCTTTCACTATATTTTGCAATGTTCTCATCTTTTATCATCCTCATTTGATCAAATTGACCTTTGATACTTTTTGCCTAGGCTCTTCTTACATTATCATCTCCTCCATAGATGGATTTCATTTTTATCTACATCTCATAAGTAGTATCATTGTCTTTGACTTCATCAAATTCAGCATAGCTGAGAGTTGAAGCAATATCAATCATCATAATTTTATGATTATTCTTTTCTATAATTTTTTCAACAATCATAGTTCTAGTAGGTGTCACATACTTGGCATCTAGGTACTTTAGGCCCGAGTCTCCAATGGTATTCCATGTTGTACTATTTTTATTTGCTTCAAATATGTTCATTGTATCACAATAGAACCTACACCACAAATTTATAATATTTTAAAATTTGATCGATATAAAGTTACATAGATATATAAAAATCTATATATGTATGTGCATGTGTATGTATATAAATTAAGCATCTATACCTATGGCAAACAACATTTCATCACTTTCTTTAGGATCATATAACTTTATCCTCTTTGTAGTACATCACAATAAATAACAATTGATAGCATCATGATTTCTAGGCTCAACAATCACTGCAAAGATATCTTACTGCAAAACACATATGTACATGTACATCATATAAAATAGTTTTGTAAGAACAAGTTATACAATTAAATAGAAAGTTGAGATTAAGTTTTATGATACTTTTTCCCATTTTTACCAATCCAGAGATGATCATAATCAACAAAAATCAATATAATATCATCAAAATGTTCATCTTCATCTTTATCAATTGTATTAATAACATCAAGTGATACCAAAAGCCATACACTTGTCTATCCATGTGTTTGATTGATGCATTGTTGATAGTTTTCATCAATACAACTATCATAAAAATATGAGTATTCTCTTGTCCTTAATGTCCAATTATGATTTTTTGTACTCATGATCGAATATAAGGAATGTGTCTTTTCTATCCTCTTGTAACCACGCATGTTTTTCTATTAACACCTTAAATTTCATTATGAAAATATCGATAAATTAAATTTAAACTTCAAAAAATCAAGATAAAACTTAAAATTAAATTTTGCAACTTAATTGCACTAAATTTAAACAAATGTACACATCCACACCTATTATCTCCCAAAAGACTATATATGGTATTGGTCAACTTGTTCTTGATGATGACCCAACCTCATCTAATGCAAAATGTGTTTTAAACTATTCACCAACATCATGTGCATTATTTATATGAACTCCCTCATCATTTATATGATACTTTCATAGAGTACATTTAATCCAAGCTCCAACACCATCATGTTCACCTTTTCCATGCCCACTCTGAAAGAAACTCCATATGTGTTTTATATTTTCATTACGATGATATCTACATATTGCATAAAATGGTCTAGATGATTTGAATTGTGCAGTACATCCATTCGAACAAACACAATATTTATCAATATTTATGTCTCTTTCTTTCAAATAAGAAAATAACTTATTGAAGCAATGTTCTACATAGTGAATGTCATATTCTTTATCATCACTTATATAAAAGTGATATTCCTTTTCAATGACTCATGCTTCAAGTGTACTCTGAACACCATCCAAATCTAGCTGTGTATGTCTATAAAAAACATGTACCATAATAGTGACCTTAGAAAAATAATAATAGTGACCTTCTTAGAAAAATAATAATCAGATTGAATTGCTTTTTGATGAACAAAAGTTTTTTTTAACAAAATCAATGACTAGTAGATTAGTTTCAAGTGAGAAATTATCTCTCAAAGTTTGAAATTCTTGTGTTTGCTACTTTTCAAAAAATGTGTGACAAATATAAGGTTGAATCAAATTCATGTTACAATAGGTAACTCCTTTTCAACATATTTTAGCCTTTTTGTCTCTTTCCCCAACTTTGTTTCGTTCTTTATAAACTTGTAACTTTTTCAATTTACTTTTTCTATTACATCCATATTTTTAATTTTCAAAGGAAAAAGAGCCAATTCACCACATTTTTACATATTCCTTTAATACAATTTATTTGACCAACTACATCATCTATTTTGTCAAATAAAATGGATGATATAAAATCACTTTGCCTACTACAAGGAGCAGCTCAAAAACCATGTGTCTTTTAGAAACATTAAAATACCTAATATGGGAGATCAAATTCAACATGATAACAAAAACAAATAAGTTTTAAATACTTTTATTGACTTCACGAAGTATGGCTTCAATATTTTAAACAATGTTTGTGTAAGTTTTATATTAGGATATTCACTACCAAATGACACATATAACTCATGTTGTGTTGTGTCCATCTAATGTTCTATATGATGTTTATATTTGTCGGAAATGTAATTCAAGCTAGGTGATTAAGGGAGGAGGAGGGGGAGGGGCATGAATCAGGAACCACTTAAACTTTTTTTCCTATAACCACTTTTTTATATTGACTAATACACTTGCATTCATGAAACATTAAAGCATTAAAGTAACAACACCATACCACAATATTTGTTAACATAGAAACCCTCCAAGTAGAAGGTAAAACTAGGGTGGGGATGACACCCACAATGCTTCACTACTATAGTAATAAAGTTGGTTGGTTAAGGCTTACAAATGATCATTTTTGGTAATCTTACCCTGTTAGGAGTAATAAGCACTGTTACATCCACCTTGTGAAATAATTTATACAATACAGTTAAGTATGTACTCTATTAGGAGTTTCTACAAAGATTGTTAGGTCCACCCTATTAAAGGATTTGGGACTGATGCACCTATTAGGATGAATTAGTGAATGATCTCTAAAATGCAACTGTGATTGCTGAATGAAAATCCTTTGAAGTAAACTGATCGCCTAACTATGATAGGTGGGTCTCTTCCTTTCCTTGTGATTCTTGTAGCCTCCTAAACAATTTTCCCTCTCATGTTTACTAATGCTAGAATGATGATACAAAGAATAATGGTGCATTCTTTGGACAAAATAATATCTCTTACTTATGTCTATTGACCTTTCATTTTTCACGATGATTAACGAGAGGAATCCTTTCAAAATCCTCTCTTGAAAAGCTAATTTGAGATCAATTCCAAGGTTCTTGGAAATCTTGTGACTTGCTGAAATTTTCTTAGTTGAAGATAAATATGTTTTTTCATAGGGAGGCCTTTTCTGGTTTGAATCAATTTTGGATATTATATAAATTTGCTTGCTCTTTCAAAATTAACCACAAAAAGAGATATGTTTTTCGTATTTTCTATTTTTCAATGAATGGAATCTAAAAATGTACCTATACGAATTCCTAATTTAACCAAGTGTTTGTAAAGAAAATAACGAAGATAGAGTAACAATAAGTTTAAGAAAATGAATTGAAAAGTAAATCCCTAATAGACATAAGCCATGGAAATAGCATGTCAATGAGTTAAGCCTTTGAAAAGATTGGTAGGTAATCAATGACAATAGGAGCAGCACTTCCTTAATTCCACTGATGCAATGGTCAATGGGAATTTAGTAACCATAAGATGTTTCACTTTTCATCAGATTACAAGGTCATAGAATGTGCTCTCATGTGAGACAAGAAGCTATGTAGGAATAATAGGGTGATTCCTTTTCTAACTTAGTACATCAATAGAATTTGTATACATGCAACAAACACCAGAACTAAAATATCACACAATAAAACCTTTGGCTCTATTATTATCATGAACAATAATCCACAAAATAAATACACTCTAACAAGAATAACTACACACAAAATGAGAGCACCAATAGCATATATTATTGTATCAAAATAATGGCCTAGAATACATATTGCATTCCTAAATTTATAAGAATCATCTCCTCAATTTGTGTTGAGAGTGAGAGATCTCTTTATGCAAACATATTCTTCTAACCTAATAAAATAAATCTAGTTATGTACAAACTGACTCTCTAAATGGTGCTACATAGGACTCCACCCTTCTTTATATCGATTAATGGGTGAATGATCTTTTACATGACTTCAAACAATGAAAGAAGATGTAGATAAGAAGAAGGAAGCTATAAGGGGATCTAGGAGTCACTAGATGGTCTAAAATATAAGCTTGGCCTTCTATAAATGTTTCTAGGAGTTGAACTACCATCAAAATGTGTTTTTGGTGAATGGAAAGATCTAAATTTGGAATTGGGAGTTAACTACCAATGCACCTTTGGCTTCTTGAAAATTTTTGGAACACCTTTGGAGAAGCGTACCTATGCACCTTGTGCACCTTGCACACTTGCACACCTTGATGAAATTTGTATAAGGTGCTCAATTCACCAAAAAATCAAAGTCCTCAATTTTGAAAATAGTTTTTGAGTTTTTCTCAAACGATGTTTGGGAGCACTGTAGTGTACTTATTTTTCCATTTTTGATGACCTATACCCTCTTTATGGCCAATCACTTCCATACATTTGAACTCCTACTTCTTCTATCTAAAATCTCGAGGTACATGTGTTAAAGCTGATCATAAATAGTTTCATAAGATGAGGAACTTGTTCTAGTTCATGTGTCCAACCTTTGTATCTTTAATCTTCAATATAAATTCATGAATCAAAACTTTCGTGTGACTCCTTTGAAGGTGAAGGATACCAGCTTAGGTGATATCTCTATTGCTACTAATAATGAAGGTTCTATGATAATTTGTGAACTTGCACATTATGCACCATACCTTTATGTTATGTGCACCTTATTTTTTATGAACATCTTCGAGCACTATGAAGTCTATTCCTTGATTTATTCTTCTCTCTAACTACTTGATCCTTCCTAGTCAGAGACTGAGTGATCTATATTATCCAAAATGATTAAATGTCTGAAACTTTTTCATATTTTTTAAACAAGATTTTCTACAAATTTTTAATTTTTAGAGGTCTTCTACTCAAAATTTCAAGTTTAAACTTTCATTGGTCCCTAAAATTGGGTAATCAAGGGCTTACAATTTTAGCAACTGAAATTTTATTTTTAGTTCTTTTTTCCAACAGTGTAAATGAATTTGAATTTCAAGCTTTATGTCAAAATTTATGACCCCAAAGAGTTAAGGATGTCTTTTTTATTTGCATAAAGAAGCAAACGTGAGTCCAAAGAGTTGAAAACCTAATCGAAACTGACAAAAAACCTAGCCCAAAACACTTGAAAGAAATCAAAATAATCAGTTATCCCCCACAAAGTCTCAGAATGCACAATAGCACACCTAGTGTGCCTTTGCAGGTGCACTAAGTGCGCTGAATTGTCATTCGAAGGTCATTTTAGCATAGTTATGCATTTGCACACCTAGGTGAGGTCCACACATGTGCATGTGTGGAAGTGCAAAAGGGGGACTTATATTTCTTTATCATTCTATTTAAAGGGTTCACACATGTGCACCTTGGTGGGGTGTGCATGTGTGCACACTTATCTTGTGCCTTAATATTTTGAAAAGGTTTGCATGTGCACACCTTAGGGATGTACGCATGTGCACCTTTTCTTAGATGTTTTATTTAAGTTGAATGCAAAAATGTGTTCATGTGTACACCTTGAATAGGTGTGCACATACACACCTTTCAACTTAGATTACTTAGGTTACCTTTAGCTCTTTGTTAGGATGTTGTGAACAAAGGTGTGAACATACACACCTTTGGGTGTCTTGACAATATTGTTTTTTTGTTTTAGGTTGAGGTGAACCATTGGAGGCATGAGCTTAGAGTATGCACCCTTTGGAGGTGCGTACATACATAGGTGCACACATGTACATCTCGAAATGAAATGGGTGTGCACATGCACACCTTGGTGGGTGTGCGTGTGTGCTAATAGTGCTAGTGCATATCAATGCACATGGACACTTAAAATATTCATATTTTCTCCATTTCTGAGAACCGATTCCTCTAACTTATTGAAAAAGGTTGGACCCATAGTCCAAGTGCAGCTCCAAAATGAACCAAGCCTTAGACTAGGGGTCTAGGAGATTAAAAAATTTACTAGGGGTGCCCATTTCTAAAAGAAATGGGGCATGAGTTGTGAAACCACAACAATATCCATCCACATAGTTATTACATAGGTTGGATACAACATGAGTAGTTCCAAAAATAATCACCAAGTTATCTTAGTGTAGCAACTAAGGTCAATGTCATACATAAGTGATACTAGAAACAATCAGTCACCACTATCTCCTTGGCTAGCTCTGGCACTTGATAGATGCTGGGTGCATGGTTCATACTAATCACTTGGTAGACACTTCTAACTCATCTTTTACTGTTCTCCATCTTGATTATTACCTTGGAATGATATTATTTTTCTAACTTGATTCAAATTGGAGCTCAATAGGCACAATCAACTCGGTTGACACTAGAGCTCAGTGTGAATTGTCAACTTGGTTTCTACTACAACTTTTTACAAGATTAACTTGTTTTCTTGGATCATCGATGATCTCAGTTAATGCTACATACTAGTGATTCAGTTGCAATTACCTTTACATTATGACTAAGTTTTTTGACACAAATTGACAAGATATCTTGTCATGTGATTAACAATCTCCCCCTTTGGAATTAGTGACAAAAATACTTACCATGAACTTCTTCAGTCAAACTCCCCCTTTAAATATGCCTAATCTAGTAGCTCAATTTGTATTGAAGACTCTTCTACTCGGTATGAACTAAAAAACTCTATTTTTGGTTTTTCAAAATTTATTTTTGTTTTTCTACTTTTTACATATCTTTCATGTTGTACTACATATTTTTCTTTACATGAATATAAATATGTACATATACTTTCTATATATGCTTTCCCCCTTTGTAGACTTTCTTTCCCCCTTGTTTTTCTTACAAATGTCAAAATATTTACAACGTTATGCCAAAATGAGAAAGAAAATCATGGTGTACCTTCAAAATCATAGACAAAGTCTTATCCTAGTTATCTTGTAGTACCTCAAGAATATGCATATCAATTTGAATCTTTGTTGATAACTAATATATATGATCTACAACTAACGAATTTATATCCTTGACTAATGTCCTTGCATGATCCATCTTTTTTTGTATAATGTCCATGTGGGGAAGTAACATACCTTGAATGTCAATCAACATTTTCCTTATTTTGGCTTCTTCCCTAAGCAATTTTTCTTGTAGATCTATGAAGAATCTAGATTTTACAAAATGATTGGAGCTGGAGCTTGGATTATGTGCCAACTGATTTCTATTTTCTTGCAAGTCCTTGTCAATCTTGGCCATTTTTTCTTTGATTTCCTTGTTAAAATTGGAGTCATTTAATATTAAAACAAGGATACAACATTATTTACAATAGTTTCTAATGTAGATATCAAGGTAGATAGTTCTACTTGATCAAGTGCTATCTTTTGTGCTACATTTTCTAGAACTTTATTCTCAAACTTTCTCTCATCTTTCATGAGAATTTTGTCTTGCTCATTAGTATCCTCATTGGACTTGATTAATTGATCAATAATGGGAACTTTTTCATTTACCTGTAGAGATAGAGCATCTATGAATATTTCTCTAATGTCTTCCAAGACTTGGGTTCTGTCTTTCTTAGCTCCTAGCATTCTTTGCTTTGCCCATTTCTTCAATAGCTCTCCAAAGATGTCCATCTCCTCAGCTAATAGATTTAGTTGGTCCCAATTTGGTATGACAATCTCCTCATAAAGAGCAATGCCATCAACTATGTTCTATTTTCCCTTTCTTATGGTTATTGAAGAAGCAATGATACTTTTTCCTTAATCAACTAAATCTTTTTGTTATTCTTGCTTCTTTTGTTTCTTGGTCGAGATAGAGAGATCTTGATGCTCGACTGAGACTAATGGATCTTATTTCTTAGTTTACTTTGTGATAAGACTCGGTGAAAATGTGATAGTCTCCACATAATGAATAATGTTATCTCCAAGAATCACAAGGAAATGAAGAGAGTCATCTATCACAAAATGTTGTCTTCAACAAAAAGCCTTTGCCTTTAAAAAATTTCCTTTGCCTTCAAAAATCACATTTTCCTTATAAAACTTGCCTTCAACTTCAAAAATTTGTCTCTAATTTGAAAAAAAATAAAAAATTGTTTTATATTTATATACTTTCAAAATTAAATTAGGGACCAACCAATTGATTAAGTGTTCAAGCAAACATCCAAAAATAAAAATCGGTTGCTGAATTTTTCAATAAACATGTTTGTGCAAACACTTGTACATGCAAACATAAAATATACATTTGTATGAACATGTCTATCAAAAAACAAAAGTTCTTTTTCAGAAAAAAAGAAAAAAAAAAGTCCTTTTGACCCTAAAAACTAGAATCAAATGACCTCCTTCTGTAAATCCAAAAATGTCAAACTGTGTTGCTTAGAGAAAGTTTTCAAATGACTATAATTTTAATAAGTATTATATTCATTAAGACATTCAAATATGAGTTTAGCTCATTATAGGTTGTTTAACAATTGAACATTGACTGACTTTGACACATCAAGAAAATTGTAAATTAGGCCAATTATTTTTTTTGGAAAATCCCTAGGAAATAGGTTAATGAATTATCTTTCTATTGAAAATTAAAAACTTGATTTATGATATATTGAGTTCAATTTATGCTTGTCAAAATGAATGTATGTCTAAATTATGATTGACGTCACTTCAAAACTTCATAAACTATACAATATTCAACCAAATTGATCCTCTAGATATTTATGTCACAAATGTAACATCAAAAGAATTACCTCATTATCATTTATATATATAAAAATTTCTTGTCAAAATGATTGTCACTCTTTAAAAATATTAATTTTTCATATGTACCACTTTTTAGGGAAAAAAAAAACTTAATTTTTTAAATCTTTTTTAAAAATGGTTACAAAATAGGAACAAAGCACTAAAAATCACTAGTTTACATCATCTTCAAATTCTTAATAGTTTTAGAGATATACTCACTTGAATGTGAGGTTTGTTTCAAAAATATTGGTTTTAGTGTCAAAATTGATCAAAAAGTGGCACCCACTACTGTGGGCTCACCCATAAAGAGACTTCTAACTAGGTGCTAAGTAATCCTTGACTCTTTATTTTATTAATTACATGGTGCATGGACCTTTAAATGACTCAAATACTTTTAAAAAAGAAGAAGATAAGAAGACAGAAGACTTGGGATGATCTGGGAGTCTTTGCATCTTTAGATGTGAGCTTGTGCTTCACTATGTGTATGTACTAGTTAAATGGTTGCTAAAATGCATTTTTGTTGCATGGGACACTCAAAAAATGAAACTTGTAGTTAACTATTAGTGTCACTACAACTAATCCAAATTTATTGGCTCACCTGCACACCTTGCAAAGTTGCACACCCTCAAGTGTCACAAGATCAAAATTGGCAAGATTTCTCTAACTCTCAAAATGTTAGTTTCCAATATTTAGATCTTTTCTCCCTTTTACTAAAATGATGTATGCATGTGTTTCTTTGAATTTCTCAATAGTGAAAGCAATCTCTTAAGGCTCTAGTAGGTCGAGAGCTTGATACTTTCTTCTCACGTCCCTATGCAAATCTTGGACCTCTTGCATTACCCCAACAAAATCCTCTATTTTGGAGTCTAATTCCTTCAATACCACTTCAGCCTTATATATTCTCTATATATCATCCTTGGATGATGTTGGAATCATCTTGAAAAATCTCTAGATATGCAACATTGTAAAATTTGTCACCCTCAAAATTTGAGCTTGAGCTCTAGCTTGTGCTTCTTGGATATCCTCATATAGGTCGAGCTTGAGCTTGTTTTCAAATTAAATATTCTAAATCCAATCATCTATTTTATCAAGCTCATGCCTTGAATATACATTTAGCAGCATCCAATGTTCTTGACCCTTTACAATCTTTAAGGCTTCGAGGCCATCTATCCAAGTGGAGACTTCTTCTATTTGTCCAAAATATTGGTTGACCATGATTACTAGTTTACTTGCATTCTTCTATAATCTATGCAATACATGCATGTTAACCTCTATGATCTCAACCCCTTTTTCTTCAAAACTATAGTGTCATCTCTTGCACACATCCAAAAATGGGGTAATGGGTACTAGGGTTGGAGTTCATTTTTTGAGGGAATCTACTAATGTAATCTTGGGGTGATATGGGTCAATGAGACCTACTACTTCCAACCTTTTTTTACCTTTTCAAAACTTGGATCTCCTCTTCTCCTTTTTCTAGCTACTAAAACACATGTTTCAAACCCAAAGTCGTCAATATTTTTGTATTCTCTTTGGTAGGATTTCTGAAAATGGCTATTGTATCTCAAAATATTGAGTTCTTATGTCTTTAGGATTGGTATAGAGGGGAGGAATAACTAGTTGTTAAATCATGTCATCTTATTGGTTCCTTGAAATGAAGGCCATTTGATGTAGCTCTTCTATAAGAGACGCTATCATGGGTATGTGCAGGATCATGGTGTACCAAACTATGGCCTTAAGTGGCAGTGAAAAACCAGCAAATCAGGGTTATGTCAACTTGACACATAATTTTAAAGTGGTTCTGGACTTTATATCAAAAAGTTGTAAGAAAATAATCTGTAGGAAATTGAATCTAGTTTCCAAAATATAAGGCCTTATCTGGAAAAAAAATTATTTGATTGGTAAAAATTTTGGATTTTAATGCAATACTACAATAATTTCAGGGCAAAAATAAAAAGTAGGTGTATGTCTGACCACCTTAATCATAATCAAATGATAATATTTTTAAATATAATTTTAGATATAAAAAGTAGACTCATGCCTAGATTTGACACATATTTTTGGAAATTTTTATTCCAAATAAATAATTAATTATGAATTTTCTACTATACTATTTTCAGAATTTAAAAACTCCCATGTCTGACCACCTTAACTAGTTCAAAAAAAATCAAAATTCAGTTTTTTTTTTTTTTTCTTATACTAGTCAAAGCATAGAATGTGACGCATCTTTTGGATTTCACAAATCTTATACGGTTTGAAAGTTATAGCTATTTTTCAACTAGTATGTCAATCAACACTTTGTAGCTAACTCCATTAGAAAATAAGTAATAATTACTTACTGAACTCGTAATTTGACAAAACTTACATTTATGAAAAGCTAAGAACATTTTTAAGAAATCCTTTTCATTACATCAAATTTTGGTTAAAAAAAGTCGTCAGCTACATGCTTGAAGTATAAAACACATAAGAACATGCCAAAAACACATTTTCGGGATGTTTTAAAGATGACCATATAAGGTTGGTATTGAAAGATATAGTAGGAATTATAAAGGTATTAATTGTTTTCATTTAGTATCAGGATGGGTGGGAAAAAAGTGGGAATAGATTTTGAAATTCTTTGAGGCATTTCAGAACTACATATTTTTCAGATCGCCACTTTTTGGCACACCATGATCCTGCACATACCCTCATTCTCATTACCTATGTCAAATATGGCATTATGTCTGCCTTAATCAATATGTACTTTCTTTGATATATCTCAACTTTTGATTTCAACCTCATTAGATTCATGACCAAGGAGGAAATGTCTTGGCTCATTGATGAGATAGTGGTGATTTCTAGGCTATTTTTTAATGTCCACTCTCCCTAATATCTCTCTGACTCTTGTGTGTTCTACACTAGATGTAGCCACTAATATTGTAGGAATTAAGGTAGATGGACATACCAATGGAGGGACTTATTCTTTCATCATGCCCACTAAACCCTCTTGTGGATCCCCCTTTAGCTAACCCAAAAGTTTCTCCTTTCATACACTACCTTGGCTTGGCTCTTTGAGCACTCGAGGGGTCACCTATACAAAAAAAATTTGTGTTGGTGGTAGAGGAGGTATTTTTGGTTTTCGAAGAGGTGGAGGAGGTATGCCTACCAAGACCTATGGGAGAAGAGGGATATTATTCCAGTCCTTTCCCAAAGGCTCTTGGCATAGCATGTCTCTTATCTCTTCTTCGTCTAAGTGTATTCCCCTGGGAATCTAGTTAAAGTTAGACAAATACAATATGTTAGACCCACTCCCCATTGTTGACTTAGCCCATCCCTCCTTTCCTTAATCTATAACATCATCAATCTCGATGGGTAGGTCCTCAGTAGTAGGGGGTGTTTGTGTAGAACTCCTCCACCTTTCCTCTTATGTTGTACGAATGGAGCATGTTCTCCTATTAAGAGGGAGATGCTCAATTTCATCCCCTTCTTGATCTTCCTCTTCAACCTCAAGAATCATCTCAAGAATCTAAAGTGACACACTACTTCTCTTCTTTAGTTTCCTCCTCTTCATCCCTATAACAACTATTTTTTTCACTCTTCTTTGGAACTAAGGGAAAGCCTTCTTCTTATGATTGGAGTCCCTCTGGTTGGGTTTCTTCTACTTGAGTAGATTTTCTCTTTTTCTTACCCTTAACCTTAGTATTCTTTCAAAAATAGGCCACATCCCTATCATGTTCATATATAGTCTCAAGCCTAATTGGGGACTTCTCCTAATAGATAGGGATAGTGACTTTAGTCCCTTTACCTTTGTCATTCCTTGTAAGCACTTAGAGAGTGGGGATGTTGGATATTAGTTCTAGATGAAAAGGTTTCCTTACCTAGTCCTTTCTAAGTTGAAGAACATGCCTAACCTAGTGTTGGATATAATCACTCTTCTCTAGCAACCTCTATATTCATGATTAGATGATCAAGGATTATGTCTTTGTTATACAAGGGGTTGAATACATCTAGGATATCTTTATTCAATATCTTGAGTGGTATGTACAAAGTCAATGCACTTTCTACAAGTTTCAAACTCATCCTATAATAGTTCTTTATTTGAACCCCATAGTCATCTACAAAGGTTATCCAATGGTCCTCAATGGAAGCATATGGGATAAAATCTTTCCATATGTCTTATTGGATCATCCCAATGTGATCAAAATATGTTTAGGGTATTGGGTAGTCATCCAAAAGACATTGATCCCATTTTATCTCATATGTGGTGATATCTTTCTTTTGTTCCACCTCAAAGGGCCCTATGCTAATTAGCCACACCCATGTCTTCTAATGCATCTTTTGGATTTTTCCAAATAAGAAAAGCCAATTGTCAAGAAATCTTGAGACGTATAAACCTATTCAATGGATAGCATGGAAGCTTCTTAGTAAATAAGAGAGTTCTTAGAACTTGGATGTAGGTAAACATATTAAATTGGATAAAATATCTTCCTACTTGTGTCACTCAAGTTGCAACTTCCATGAACAACCTTTTTGCATAATCACCTTCAATAAATTGGACTATAGCAAAAAAAAAAGGCATTATTCATTATTATGTACTCTAAGCTCTTGCTTGGGAGCTTCTTTTTTACTAAATGAGGGTACACAATATATGGCAATGCATTAGGTTCCTATAGACTACTTCTCTTTACCAACCCTAGTTTGTTTTTTGGTCTAGTCACTAGTAAATAAACCACATATGAGGTCATATAAAATTGAGCATCAGCCTTCATTGAAGTAATTTTTTCATTCAAAGAACTAATTATGGTACCCGAATCAATCTTCAATGTCCTCCTCCTTGTGGTCTCTATAAAGTGAACCATCCAACTCTCCAAATGGCTAGGGGCAAGAAGTCCCACTACTCATCTTAGAAGGACAATGCTATAGCCTATATCATCGACCATGTATCCATTGGTCATATCTATATTTCATTCTTTCATATTAGGAGGGGAACAAGAAATGAGGTGTTTCTCTTGTACCAAGTCCTTCACCTCTTGCTCATGTTCATTGTAGTACCTGTCTATTGTATCATATGTGATCTTCTAATATTGATCATCTCTAGGTAGGTGGAAGACCTTCTCAATCTTGTCCAACTTTATATCCTTTATAATTTCTCCAGTCACACTCTTCAACACCTTCTCTTTAGGCATGTAGTGTTGAGCTAATGTCATGATTATCTAAGAAGAATGTACTAACACTGGATGAGACATGACATTCACTAGACCACTCAAAATGAAGGAGGAGATCATTTTCTATCTCTCTTGTGGCTTGTTATAGATCATAAGGAATGCATTCCAATCAATATGCCCTAGCTCAATGTCTCAGATCTATCAATTTTTATCAACAAACAAGGGCTTCTTGGGTACCCCTTAGAATTTGAATTGTATCAACTTTAGGGTGATCTTTTCTATTTTGAATGATGAGGGTTCCATTTGAATGTTCACAAAAGTCAAACATTAGTATTATATAGCTAGGGCTACAAAATGACAATTGATGACTAGACCAGACTAATGAGAAAATGACAAGAAAGGGTAGAAAAACTGATAAAAAATACTAATTTTGCACCTAGCACACCTACGCAAGTGTGCAGGGTACACTTCATGAATAAGATGGTTTCAAGATGGTTTTGCAATCTTCTTATAGCGCATCTGCAATAGTTGTGCATCTATGCAGGTTCGCAAGGTGTGCAACTAAGTAGGGTAGTCAATATGAGGGTGAGGGCATTAATGCAGTGTGGGGTGCATGTTGCACACTTGGCTCACATTATACACCCCAGAGGGTGCACAAGATACATTGAATTATACCTTGGTGTGGATATGTGATGGTTTTGGGGTTTGTACCACTTCTAAGGTGTAGATGGGCAATAGTCAAGGACTCGATTATGGAAATAAGCACATATGAGGGTGTTATTTATAGGCACAAATCCTCCCTCTAGTGCACCTAGTACACCTTGTTGGGGTGCACTAGTGTGTCCATGCACATGTGCATTGAAGGAAGATTGGCCAAGGCCAACACATGTAGTGCACCTAGTTGGGATCTGCTGGTGCACTATGTGCACAGGTGTGCACATTGACGCTTTCATAAAAAAAAAATGATTTTCCCATGACTAGATATTGAACAAATCTAATCGATCATACTCTTAACCTTAACTAATAGGAGGCCTATCCTATGACGTTTCTAGGTAGATTTCCTCTTCAAGATAGTGGGTTTGCTAAGACCTAAAAGAAAAGAGGAGGTCCCCATTTTCAAGTTTAAAATGGGGTGTGTTGTGAAGCAACAATAATTAACAATCCATTTTATTGTACTTGATTCATTAATGTGGCCTCATTAGGCATATTATGCCACTAGAAGAAGTAAATGTAGTTGTTTCATTTGACAAGTGAAATCCAAGGGTTGGGACATTATATTTAGTTGGATTTAAGATTAGAACCAATTTTTCAAGAATCCATTGAACTTTGTGTATCAGATTAACTACTTGAGCCATTAAATCTCAAGTTGTTCCAAAAGGAAAACCTAGGTACAACATGTGCAAAGAATTCTTGATTCTTGGTGAGTGAAATGAGACATGTCCTCTAGCAATTTCCTAGCCAACTAGACCTAATGGAGTTGAAAAAATGGTCCTACAATGAATAGATTCAAAGATGCTCGATTTAGCAACTTTCTACTACACAACAATGCAAGATTTTTGTGTCAACTCAAACATTCTCGCCAAACTCATATGGTGTTGAGCATCATAAAATAGACCTACATGCACTTAGATCTTGGGAAAACCTTCCTTTTGCACTTTATAGAACTTTGATACTTATGATGGCGTCCAAGATATCACCCTTCAAAAATTGTTGTTTGGGTTGACTTAGTGCACCTTGGGGACACATATGTATGAAATGTGTAAAAGAATTCTTGATGCTTGATGAGAAAAATGAGATGTCCCCTAGAATTTACTTGACAAAGAGAACCTAACAAAGATGATGGAATGGTCCCATGATGAATGGATTCAAGGATACTTCATTTAGCAACTTTTTATAGCACAACAATGCAAGATTGTGTATCAACTAAAATATTCTTTCCAAAACCAAACTATGTGTACTATCAAAAAATGGATATAAATAGACTTAGACATTAGGAACACCTTACTTGTGTACTTCATGGAACTTCAATACCCATCATGAGGTCCAAGATATTGCCCTTCAAAAGTCACTATATGGATCGACTTAGTGTATCTTGGGGACACCTAGGTATGACATGAACAAAATAATTCTCGATGTTTGGTGAGAAAAATGATATGTCCCCTAGTTTTTACCGAGCTAATCAAAGCTGAAAGAATAGTCCCATTATGAACAAATTCAAATATATTACATTTAGCAGCTTTCCAATGTGCAACAATGCAAGATTTTGTGTGTTCTTGCAAGCTTTTTTTTTCTTTATAATATTTGAAAGGAAAATTCTTTGAAATAGTTATAATAGTTTTCTAACCATTCCTAGATGTCATTATGATCATTACTATGTTCATTTTACCTCATAGTGTTAATTGGTTGTATTTTAGAGGATTTTTCAATACACTAATTCTGAATTTTTGTATAATAACTTGACACATTCCTTGAATGGTTGTCTAATACTTAAGAAATGAAAGTATTCTAATATGTATGATACCTTACTAATTAAACACATGCAAGAAATTGAGTGAATATAGGTGTATTCCACAAGATTTTTGTATTTGGGTGCATTAGAATGAAGGCTAGCCTATAACAGAAGAAGATCTTCCTTAAGAAGGGAGAATATGATGGGAGATTTTTTTTTAGGTTGACAATAAGGTTTAGGAACCTTCAAATCATTAGATACATGATTCAAGATAAGCTAATTTAAGAACCCTCATTTTTAGGGCCAATTGAAGAGGGTTTTGGTCCTTTTGTACGAAGACATCCCAAGTGTCACTATTTATTGCAAATTCCTTCAATTAGGATTATAATACAACACTTTCCAACCTAATGAGATCTCATGACAAGTTTTGCATACACTTCCTTTGAATTTTCCCACAAGTTTCCTATGTAAATTCAAGGCTTAAATAGCCCATACCAAGGGTGCACTCTTCCCAATGACTCACCCTAGTTCCAAGGGTCTTTAAGCCACCAATTTAACCTATTGTATCAATCCTTTAAGTCTCAAATTCCTATCTCCTGGGCCAAACCCAATAATTATGCCTATTAGGCCTAATAGCCCTAATTAGGCCTCCAATGTTGTTTCCTCGTATTTTTCTCCTATCTTTCCCAAAAAAATAGGAAAATAAATTAGATATTTGGATACCCATTTGACTTCTCTTCAACATATAAAAATATTGGGTTGGGTTATTTCAGACCCTGTCTGTGCTGTCACACTATGTGCCTCATTTTTAGTCTTAAAAATCCCCAATTTTACAAAAGAAGTATAAGGAATACTTATCACCCAACCATATAAATTTGTGTAATATCCTAAAATTATCCCAAATTGAGGATTCTTTAATTTTTTTTGACCTAAAAATAATCTATGTATGCATTCTATGAAACCCTCACCAAACTAATTCAAAAAGCTTTATGTTCCTTGTCCTAGGAGGTCAAAATTACGAATTTGTGACTAAATCAACACTTGGTTGTCTAAACCCTCTTCAAATACCTTTCTTTACACATGTTTAAGTAAACCAAACCATTTTTATCATTGAGTGAGGGTTATTTGGTTTTTTTATCTATTAGAGCCATAAGGAATGTCTTTATACTAATGCAAGAATGTGTTTCAAAAATCTACACAATTGAATCCTAGTTGCAAGATCACAATAATCTTCATCTCTTTATATTAATTAAATGAAGTATTTACAACTTAGCTATACTTAAGGCACCAATAAGAATGACCTATAGAGTGAAACCTCTGTTCTTGCCCAAAAAATTATATGAAATTTATAAACATTGTAGATCACATAGTTTTATAATTACATCTATTCCAATGAACTAGTCAGATCTGCTTTACCCTTTATTGTCTTAATTATTGCCTCCTAGTCCAACTCATGAACATTGCAAAGAGTCTTATTGTGTAGTTTTCCGCTATATTTGATCAAGTGGATATTTTACACAATGATAAGGTTCGAATAATGAATAATCTTCCTTTGTGTTTGCCAATCCTTGAATAAACACAAGTTAGGGCTCTTCATACCATATTGTCTAATTCATGTACCACTTACCACCACTGTACCTATAGGATATTCTAAACCTTAACCATCTATAACCAAGTGATCCAATTTCTTTTTTGCATGAACACAATGTTGCAAATAATAATTTATCCCTTCTTTCCTATCTTCAAGCACAATATGAGAAAAATATGGCTTGCAATGATATAAACATAATGTGCTCATTAATCTACCAAATAACTAGTTAAAAGTAACAAAGTTACATGTTAAATACATATATCTATATAAGAAAACTAGTTGCACCAAATTAGAAAAGTGGTCAAAGTCAATCGATGTTTCCATCTATACTATATCCAATGCTCATTGGGGACAATAGGTGTCAACTAGAATCAAAACTTGTAAATGTTATTTGTCCACACATTTAGTTGACTCACATCCATCCCAATATTCCTCTATACATAATGGACAAAATCATGTCATTTTTTGTGTGTGGATACTCCATCAACCTACATAAGAGCTTCTAAAAAAGTGTAGCTTACGTGATCCTATCAATGTACAAAAATCCTTATATGGTACAATGTTTTTTTTGTTTTTTTTGGCAAAATGGACAAGCCATTGAACATATTTGTAAATAAAACTAATTCAAGAGATCAACTGGGAAAGAATCAGAAAGAAAACCCAGAATCTTTGCTAAATACAAAAGCTTAAAACATTGATAAATACAAAATTACTATATTGATGGGATAAAAGTTCCCTATTTACAAATTGTAGCAGATACTTCCTCTAAGACCAAAAACAAGAAAAAATTGAGAAGATATCAAAAGTACCAAAAACTGATAAACTATAAGGATCTCAATCTCACTCCTCCATAGCTACATATTCTAACTTAGCACATGAGGCTGAAGCACCTGCATCACAAACATCACATCCCCAACCAAAATCGGGTAAGTGCTAAGAAGAAGATTCCCAACCCAACCCATGAGTCATACCCCAAGCGAAAGAGGAAACAACAAAATTTCCCACTTTCTATCCAAATTCTAAGGCATTATGAGTAGACTATAGTTGATTATTTGGGAGCTCCAACAGGTCCAAAATAGCATGCCCTATTCACTTAACACACTCTTCCAGTTGGAAGCTCAGTACCCTCACAGTGACTTGCAGAGTGCTCTTCATAAATTGGGGACTGCTTTTCAAAAGATTTTTGCCTCATAAGTTTCCATAAAATCATACTTCTACATTAGTTGGGACTACAAAAACAAACCACCCACTGGAGCATTACCTGCCCAAAATTTGTAATGTTGCATTATGACTATCAGTTTATGATCTCCCTAAAATTAGTGGCGAACAACCTTAGTAGAAAAGATTTTTAAAATGGATATAGAGTGCAATAAGTCCATTGTATTAGATAGGAAGATTGACACCATGTTGGATGGGAAGAGGAATCTAGAGGAAGGGAAGAGAATATCATCCCCAATAACATGTTTGATTGATCGTGCAATGAATAGAAGGAGAATGAACACAAAACATGATATCCATATCAAAATAAATGCGGTGTAAAGGAAGAACTTGTTCTTCCATGTTTGGTGGAAGCCAAATCTGATAGTTTTTGGGTAGAATTATTCTATGGAATTGAGAGCATGAATCACATTTGACACAAACCTCCATGCAAGACAACAACTCAAAGCCACCAAAAAAGAAATGTGTTGGAACCAAAGGCTTGTAAGGAATAAATAGGATAGGTGAAAAAGGACTACAAAATCCTATGTGAATAAATTTCCAACAGAAGCCAACACACATGAAGGATATGAAGGAAAGATATGCATGTGATATGAAACATAATTGGATGATAAACTGACTTCAAGGCCAATGAAATAATCCATGTGTCCATCCAAAACACGTGAAGTATGATTATGATGCCTATTTGGTAGAGATCTTGGTGGCTATAACTAAATAAACTTGATTATGGGAAAGCTGAAACCATCATGACATATGAGCTCGATTAAGAAAATTAGTATTCACATTTATCATTATCTAAACTGATCAATAATTGCAAATCCTCATATTGATTAGTGAATGAGAATAGTTGAAAAGTGGAGATATGATGCCATCACACCCAAGATTTGAAAGGTAATCTACAACTTTGTTTCCCTCTCATAGACTATGTGAAATGCATATATCTTGAAACTAATCTAAAAAAATTATAATCTGAAGGAGGATATACTTGATTTTCCAAGAGAATGTTTACCTTTTAATGCAAGCATTAATTATTACCTGAGAGTCACCTTCAATCTACAAACATTGAAAATTACCTTTCTTGCCAAGAGTTAAGCCAAAAAACAAGGCTTGAGCTTCTACTGAATTATTGGTACCATCCAGTAAGGGGACAATTGTAAATGCTAACACCTTCCCATAATAGTCTTAAATACATGCCTCTAACCCTAATTTAGCTAGGTTGCTTCTAGAAGCAACATCAAAGTTGATCTTCACATACCCAAAATTGGGAAGGTGCCAGTGTACATCAGAACAATCTACTTTATGTTGCAATTTTTTGGTTGACACCCATCCCATAGGAATAAATTTTTTTTTCCAAACATGAAGGATATTGGCATCCCAAGAAGTCATAATAGGATTAATCTTACATCTGCTCAAACTAGCATTAGTAACTTCCACAATTGAATTTTCAATACCTTCAAACACCTTATCAATAGAAAATTTTATTTTTTCTATATATCTACTTATTTATTTCCCAGCAAATGGCCCAAATGACTAATGTCAAGGCATACTTCCATAAACCTATTTCAAGTTCATCATTACATAACACACATTTGAAAGCTATAGCAATATTTAATCTTACTAGTCTATCACCTGTAAGAATCTTATGCTTAATAGCAAGCCATGTAAAACAACCAACTTTTGGTAGTACTACATTGTTCCAATAAAACAAGTATGCTCTAGAGGGACTCTTTTTTAAAGTAATCATTTGAATAGTTTATATCCCTCTTTAATAGAATAGTTACCATCCTTGGCAAGGGCCCACAATAACTTGTCTTCAAAATTTGATAGGAAGGTATGTTTCTATTCTAGCATGGTACGAAAATACTCTCGATCTTGGTTAGGAAGAGTAAGAAGATCCAAATCCTTCCAAAAGACTTTCCTTGAAAAGAGACGGACTGTAGAAATGAAGTGATGCATTTGGGTTCCCCATAGAGATTCTGAGATTAAAATAAAATCTTGTGTATTGGGTAGTGTGATTAAAGGAGGTTGACCATTCTAGGAATCTCTCCAAAAGATAACTTTGTCTCCACTTCACCTCCCCAGTAACATACTTAAGAACAATGTCTCTTTATAAAACCATAAAATCCCAAGCCACAAACCCCTTTAGAGGATCAAGCATTGAGAATATTCTTGATGGATCATTACTATCCAAGTACTTTTGCTGCATAATTTGACACCAGCTAGTGTTAGACTTGATATACATTTTTCAGACTAGTTTACTACCAAATGAAACTTCCTTTTAGATAAATCATGAACACTCGCACCCCCAATAGCAGGAATATGTGCCATGTCTTGTAGAGAGATGAGAGGTATTTTCTTGTCTTCTGACATATTACCCGTCCAAAGGGTACAATGTTAGTCTTGTGTATCAATGAAAAAAATATTAAAAATCATAGAATTACCTTCCTTACCTAGAGCAATTTTAGTCTTACACTAGTTGATGATACTTTTTGTATTTGAAAATGTTGTTATAATTTTGTACTTTAATTCATCTTCATGAGCTAAGGCTCTTTTGATACATGCACCTGCACCATCATACTCTCCCTTTCCAAGACTAGTCTCTGTGAAATTTCACATATAATGGATACTAGTCAACTTACGCATCCTACTTAATCAATAACACATTCTTGAATTGAGATGCACAATTTTCTAGCCACATGATGTTGTTGACAATATGATATGTCATCATTAGCCAAATCACCATAAAATAGTTGAAAGTAACTGTGTAAAAACTCTTTAGAATGTGATCAATCATCACTAATGTAAAATTGGTACCCCCTCAATATCTTCTTGTCCTCCTATGTACTTGCAAGTGATTGCATGAATGTTATATGAACAATTATGGAAACCTATTGAGAAGTATAATAATTTATTTGCACCTCATTTTTTGGTTGTAGTTTATAGTTCTCTATGAATTCCACAACTAAAATAATGGTATCTAGTTGAAATAATTCCTTGCAAAACTTAAATTGCAAATCCAGCCATTGCACTCTATGTGTATGCCTTGCATGCTCATAAAATGATTTTTTTTTACAAAATATCTTCATGAACTCATATATTGGAATCTTTTCAATCAATAAATCATATCTTTTACCCTCTTTCCCATCTTTTAGAGAGTATGTCACAGTCTTATATTTTCCAAAATCTATTGTTTCATTTCCAATTGCATGTGTACCATCCATATGTTGAAAAATTGATAAAAGTTGCAAACCACCACAAATTAGGCATTTACCATTCATGCATGACAACTTGTAAAATAGTTTACTATCCCCTCTTTCACATAAAATGATATAAATTAATTCTCTTTAATATCTAGGTGGATCATTTATGTTACATTCCTACATAACAAAGTTAGAATGCAAAAATACCCATATATGCCTAAAAACATAAAAAATGGTTAGAAAATTCAATATTAACCCTAAAAAAACAAGTTGTGTGTGTGTGATTTATCTTCACATAACTTTTTTTACCTATTTAAAAATATATTTGACTTATTTTAATTTGAGGATACATATTAATAAATTTTGTAAAGAACTGTGTCTAATTTGAACCCAAAAAATGTTCCGGATGTGGATCACATTTTTTACTACCAATCCTTCTTACCACATCTCTTTGATTGGGAGAAATATGTGTGTAATTATTTCAAAAAAATTCAATCAATGATTTCAAAGCTTCACTAATTATTTTATCCTTTTGTGGTAGTCTACCAAAAAATATCCATAACTCTTTTTTTTTTTGGATCTTCCACTCTTTCTCACCTTTTGATGGCTCTTATTAGAGAACCTCAACCTATTTTCAATTCTTTTCTGGTGTTTCTAATGAGTTGATCTTTATTCATTTTGGTCCCTACAATTGTTGATGTAAGTATACATCTTGTGATATTACTATCTTTGGTGTGTGACTTAGAACCCACTTTGTCATATGCACTCATTAGATTCTTTACAATATTTTTTTTCATTCGACTCATCCATCGATCTTAGCCAAAGAATCTTCATGATGGGCATAAATTTAAAATTCCTCATCATTTCAACAAATAATTGACATCTTCTTGTCACATTTTATTTTTCAAAGAATAATCTCCATATATGGTTAACTTTTTCCTACCACGTACAGTTTGAAATATTATCAAACATTGATTCCAAAATATTAGTATCAATATAAATCAAATATCTTAGCTTTCTAAAATAAACTATAGAAGGTGTTATGATCTCTATAGTGGTCTCAACATTTTGAACATCAACATAATTGTGGGTGAATTTTGTACCTTTAATCAAAGATGATGTATACCTTGGGAATAAGATGTGAAAGATAGAATATAGCCTATTTGGTATGTTGATGGTGTGACTTCTATTGAAATTAATTGGTTAATTATTTATTGTCTTTGATGTTACACAAAATTTCATATCTTTACCGATTAGTGTATCTCGAGCTCACTCGGGTGATGAAGACAATTTCTTGTGTCTGTCGAGTATTCTAGTCAAATGAGGAGATGAATATTAATTATTCTAAGTTGTATTCAAGTAGAATTTTTGTATGATATATATATAAGGTCAAGTTAAGGATTGAATGTGTGCTAGTGAATGGAAGAATAGAAGATTCATAGAGGAAGTGAATTAATAGGATAAGCAAAATATTCTTGTGGACCTACAAAGATACATTCAATCAGGAAGGATCAAGTATACAAGTCATATTTGAGATCAGTAATCAGAAATTTACTTGCATCAAAAATCAGCTCATCTCAATGTTACTCTCTAATCATTGTAGTAGTGATCTAAATATCTAAACAAAGTTGGTTTAAAAAGTATTTGTAAATCCTCTAATAAGGTGGAATTTTCAGATTAACGTGTTTTAAGGCCTCTAACAAGGCCACTTCTAATAGGGTGATTAAATCCTCTAACAATGTCACACTTAACTATACATTTTCTAACCTTTAACAAGGTTGGCTCCAAACAGGGCTCACTTGAAAATAGTGAAAATCAGTAACTAGTTGCAATTGGTGGTTTTTCCCAAATTGGGATTCCACATTAAATCTTGTCATCATTTATGTTCATGGTATTTATTTTAAATGTATGAAACTAAGTTTACTAAGTTTAATCCTAGAAAACATCTTAAGATTTACATTTTAATAATTTTCCAAGTTACAATTGTTATTTCAACTCTTACTAAGTTGCAACATAAACTGAGTGCCTATCTGTTTATAGAGTGATAGTATTTTCAATAGTGTTTATATTTTGAGATGACATCTAAGGAATATGGAATTTATTTTAACAATAAATAATTCACCCATCCCCTCTTAGTTACTCCTCTTATATTTCCAGCAATTGGTATCAGAGCTTCTTGGTGCTTATAGAGAAGGTTTCAAGGACCTAAGCAAAAGATCAAGATGTCTTATAGAATGGAGATCCCAAAGCTAAACAGAGATAAGTTCAAGGCATGGTGGGAACTCATGAAGTTGCACTTGGAACCATTAAATATTTTGGGCTAAAGTACCTAGACACCAAATATACAACATCTGCTAGAACTATGACTATTGAAGAAATTGCAGAGGAGAAGAGTCATAACATTATGATGATTGATATTGCTTCATTTCTCAACTATGCCAAATTTGGTGAAGGCAAAGACTATAAAACTGCTTATGAGATGTGTATCAAGCTTAAAGCCATCTATGGAGGAGATGATAATGTAAGAAGAGCTAAAGATGAAAGTCTCAGAGGTCAATTTGATCAAATAAAGATGAGAGAAGATGATAACACTGCAAAGTACAGTGACATAATCAAAGCTAGTGTTTGTGCAATCAAAGCTTTAGGAGGAAAGATTGAGGATGAGATAGTGGTAAGTAAGTTTCTCAGAAAACTTCTTCCTATATATGCAATTAGATTATCTGTAATTCAAGAAATGAGATGTAATCTAAAGAATGATATAGCATTAGATGAAGTAGTTTGAAGATTGACGATATTTGAGCTAGACAATTATCATAATTATGTTCATAGTTCTAGCAATCTTGAGTTTTCATTTGAAGATAAGTTGTCACTCAAGAAGAAAGCTAAAAAGTAAAAATCCAAACAACATAAAAGTAAAGAGGAAGACAGTTCTAACAATGATCTTGAAGCCATTGAAGCATTACTTGCATGAAGGCATCCCAAAAGAAAAGGAAAGTATAAAGGTAAAATTCCCTTCATTTGTTTTTCATGTGAAGAAGTTGGACGCATTGTTGCAAGATGTCCAAATAGAGATGACAAAAATGAAAAGAAGCACAACAAGTAAAAAGGAAAGAAGAACTTCAAGGATTACAAGGACAAAGGTAAGAAATCTTGTTTTATCCCTAAAGATTCAGATAGTAGTGATGACGATGAAATATTATATATTGTTATAGAAGATGAATCTAATGATGAAGGAGATAAAATGGCACTTATCTGTTATGTTAGACAAAATTATACATGGATTATTGATAGTGGTTATCCATATCATATGATTGGTGACAAAAAAAAAGTTTGAACATATGGAACATTATGATAGTTGAAGTGTGAGATTTGGAAACAATCAACCATGTTGCATAAAGGGAAAAGGTTGTGTCTCACTAACCAAAAAAAATAGATGTGATAATGCTTATTGGGTTGAAGGACTAAAGCATAATCTACTGAGTGTGGCACAATTGAATAACATTGGATTCAAAATAGAATTCATGAATGGGAAGGCTAAGTTGTTAGATGGAAAAGGAAATATGGTTGGGTCTTGTAACCAAACAAAAGGTAACTTATTCTACCCAGATCTTGGTGAAAGTTCATGTTTCATTGGTCAAGTAGAAGAAAGTTGGTTATGGTATATAAGGTTATGTCATGTGAACTATGATAATTTGATCAAGATAAGAAAAAAAAAAGAGTGAGAGATATTCGTAGTCTAAGGAAACCTGATATGGACCTATGCAAAAACTATCAAATTGGTAAGATGGGAAAGACAAGTTTCAAACACAATAACTATCATTTTGAAGAAGTCTTGGAGTTGCTTCATACAATCTTATGTGGACCTATTGGAATTGAGAGCTATAGTGGTGATAAGTATTTAATTATTTTTGTTGATGATTGTTCTAGAATGATGACTATAATGTATTTGAAAGATAAGTCTGAAGAATTTCAAAAATTTAAATGGTATCTAACAAGAGTGGAGAAGGAAACTTGAAAGAAGCTGAAGGTGTTTGAGATCAGACAGAGGTGGTCAATTCATTTCTAATGAATTCAATAAATTCTACATTCAAAGAGGAATTAAAAGATAAGTATCATCCCTTGGTACACCACAACAAAATGGTATAAGTGAAAGAAGGAGCAGATCCATCATGGATTGTGCAAGAACTTTAATGGTAGAAAAGAATGTTGCTATCAAATATTGAAGGAAGTAATCAGTACTACAGTGCATACTTTGAACATAGTGCAATTGAAGAAAGACTCAAATCAAATTCCTTATGAAGTATGGTATGGCTTCAAACCTAATATAAGTTACTTGAAAGCATTTGGTAGAAAATGTTATATCTTAAAGGAATCTAGGAAAGGTAAATTTGATTTCAAAGGTGATGAAGGAATATTTCTAGGATATTCTTGTAGAAGTAAAGCATATAAATGTTCAAATTTACCGACTCATAAGATCATAGAAAGTGCACATGTGAGAATTGATAAGCTTGTGTAAAAGAGTAAAGAAGAGAGTGGTAAAGATACTAAGGATTATAGAAATTTTATCTATTATGAACCTGATACATTGCCAAATCCAATTGGAAGTTAGTAGACTTCACCTCCTAGCTCCCCAAAATCTCTAGAGGCTATTAAGTAGTGACCAGTGCAATTTGAGTCATAGTCTGAAGGACTCGAGTCATAGACAAAAGCTATCAAGTTGTTGCCAAAAAAAATTGAGTCTAAAGGACCCAAGTCACAAGCATTGGGACCTAAGCTTGATACAAAAGATCATGATGAGGTTAGTGGAAAAAGTTTTAAATCCAAAGTACCTATGTTAGAAAGATATGTTAGAAGGCACCATGTACTTGATTAGATCATTGGAGATAAGTTAGATGGAACAATGACAAGAAAAAAATTGGAAGGTACATTTTTGACTACTAAATTTGAGCCTAGATCAGTTAAAGATACTTTGGACAATGAAAGCTTGATTGAAGCAATGAATGAAGAGATAGAATAGATAGAAAGGACTAAGACCTAGACTCTTGTTTCTATACCCAAGGATAAGAATGTAATTAGCACAGAGTGGGATTTTAGAAATAAGTTGAATGAAGTTGGAGAAGTTTCCAAAAATAAAGCAAGGTTAGTATGCAAAGGCTATTCTCAAGAAGAAGGTATTGATTATGGTGAAACTTTTTCTCCTGTTTCAAGATTAGAAGGTGTTATAACTTTACTTTCTTTTTCACATAAATAATTTAAAGTCTATAAAATGGACTCAAGAATGCTCCCAAAGCTTGGTATGAAAAAATTCATTACTACTTGATAAATATTGGTTTTCAAAGAACAAATGATAACAACAACCTATTTATCAAACAAGGACTAGACAAGAAAATTGAATTGGTAGAAATCTTTGTGGATGACACATTGTTTACTAGAAATGATGACTTGTGCAAAGATTTTTCGAAAGAGATGAGTAAAGAATTTGAGATGTTCATGTTTGGAGAGATAAAATTCCTTTTTGGATTACAGATCAAGCAAAATAAAAATGGTATATACATTACTCAATCTAAGTATAGTAAGGAGATAATAAAGAAGTTCAAAATGGAGGATTCAAGACTAGTTGGAACACCTATATCTACTAGACATAAGCTTTCAAAAAATGATGATTCGAAGGAGGCAAATTAGACCACATATAGATCAATGATTAGAAAACTACAATGTGTAGTGCATATAAGGCCTGATATTCCATTAGCAATTGGTATGGTGGCAAGATTCTCTAAAAATCCTAAAGAAAATCGTATAATGGCAATCAAGAGAATCATAAGGTATTTAAAGGGTACTGATGACTATGGATTATGGTACAAGAAAGGAGGCAATCTAGATTTCAAATCCTTCATAGATGTTGATTGGGCAGGAAGTGGTTATGACAAGAAGAGAACTATTGGGGGAATGTTCTTTCTTGGTAAAAGACTAGTGTCTTGGACAAGGAAGAAGTAGAATTGTATTTATCAGTCTACAACAGAGGCAGAGTATGTTGTAGTAGCAGTTAATTATTCTAATGTTGTTTGTTTCAAGCAATTGTTGGTAGATATGAAGATAGAAATCAAGAATCCAACAGTTATCTTATGTGATAAGACCAATGCAACTAATATATCAAAGAATCATCTGATGCATACCAAGACCAAGCACATTGCAATAATTATCATTTTCTAAGAGAATTGGTGCAAGATAAAGAGGTATGATTGGAATATGTGAATGCTAACGAAAAAATTGCAGACATATTCACTAATCCATTATCTAAGGATGAATTTTTGTATCTAAGAGGTAAGTTAGGGGTTATTCCCCTATCTAAAGCTCACTAAATGAAGTTTAGTGATGCATCAACTAGAGTATGTTGAAGATCAGTCAAACTGATGCAGTATAGAAAAGGGAAAATTGCATATGAATTAGGACATGAGATACCCTAATATTCACTAAATATTTGGAATGAGATGTCAAAGAGGTAGACTCTGTTGTCATATTCATAAAAATTTTATAAAGGGAGAATTTTGTGATGAGGGATAATTTTCAAAGATGTAAAAGAAGAGAAACTTAGTTTGATATCAAAGGAGAGTTTTCTATTAGAAGAAGGTGTTGAAGATAGAGTTTGCTAACAAAGGGAGAAACTAAAGGTAGAGGGAGTTCACATTGATAGAGGGAGTTCTTAAGGATGAGAATCAAAATGAAACTAAAGATTATTCCTTACATTATTTGGTTCTAAAAATTTCATTGTATTATGACATGTGTTTTCATCAATTCCAAAGAGGGATATTGTTGAAAATAATTAGTTGATTATGCATTGTCTTTGATGTTACACAAAATGGCATATCTTTACCAGTCAGTGTATGTTGAGCTCACTCAATTGATGAAGATAGTTTCCTATGTCTGCTGAGCATTCCATAGTTTGCCAAGTTTAGATAATAGTGACTATCGAGTTCACTTGGGCATCGAAGAAAATATTGTAGAAGTTGAGTGTTAACTGAGCTCACTCAGTTAATGAAGGAACAATTGGATGGAACCAATGTTAATTGAGCTCACTTTGTTAGCAAAGGAACTTTGTGAAGATGTATTAACTGAGTTCACTTGTTTAAAATAAGAAAATTGTTTCTAGGTTAGTGTCTACCAAGTAGGGTCAGCTAACAAAGGATTTTCTTGTTTTGGCATATTAAGTTCAATAGATTTGTTTGTTGGTTCTAGCTGACTGAGGAGATGAATATTAATTATTCTAAGTTGTATTCAAGATAACTTGAAAATTTGTATGATATAAATATAAGGTCAAGTTGAGGATTGAATGTGTGCAAGTGAATGGAAGAGTAGAAGATGCTTAGAGGAAGTGAATTAGAAAGATAAGAAGAATATCCTTATGGAGCTGCAAAGATACATTTGATCAAGAAGGATCAAGTATACAATATAGAATTGAGATCTATAATTAGCAATGCAGTTGCATCAGAAATTAGGTCATCTCATTGTTACTCTCTAACCATTGTAGCAGTGATCTAAATCTCTTAACAAAGTTGGCTTAACAGCTATTTGTAAATCCTCTAACAAGGTGACATTTCTAGATTGAAGTGTCTAAAGACCTCTAACAAGGCCACTTCTAATAGGGTGATTAAATCCTCTAATAGGGTCATGCCTAACAATGTGTTTTTTAACCTTTAACAGGGTTGGCTCCTAACAAGGCTCACTTTACAAGAGTGAAAATCAGTAACTAGTTGCAATTGGTAGTTTTTTCTAATTTGGGTTTCCATGTTAAATCTTGGTGTCATTTGTGTCCATGCTATTTCTTTAATGTGTATGCAAATAAGTTTACTAAGGTTAATCACATAAAAAATCTTAAGATTTTCATGTTAAGCATTTTCCAAGTTACAATTGTTATCTCAGTTCTTACCGAGTTACAACATAAATTGAGCGCCTCTGTGTTTACCAAGTATCAGTATTTTCAATAGTGTCTATGTTTTGAGCTGACATCTAAGGGATCTAGGATTTATTTTAGTGGTAACTAATTCACCCATCCCCTCTCAGTTACTTCTCTTATATTTCCAACAACTTCAACATGACATGATGGAGTGTGCACAATGTCTAACATACAACATGAGATGATGATGTGACTCCAATAGTGAAAGATGACATACCTTCACAATTTAATTTTCTTGTTGAGCATAAGTGTCTCATTCATTCACTTTGTCTTTCCAATTCTAAATCTTTTTTTATTTCTCTTGGTGGTTCTTGTTCCTCTTTGAAAGCCATATTCATTTTATCCCTTTTAATTGCTAAATCTATCTCCTTATCTTTTTTTGATTGATTTTTTTCTTTCTTCATTGGCATGATGATGATTTCTACATGTCAAATCATTCAAACATAAGAATTACAATGATTTATAAACATCAAACCATGCAAACATATGAATGAAAATGATATCTATGAATACAATTTTTTACAACTTGCCAACTTAGAATAAAATTTCTCTCTATAGTCACAATAAATATTTAAAAGTTACTCCACTAACCTCAAATATTCTGCAATATTGATTAGCACTTGGAATAGTGTAGAAAATGGTTGATTTTGGTACTTCCAACACCAAGAAAAAGTGCTTTTTGATTTCCAACACCATAAAACCTACATTTCTATTGTAAAAGTAGAATATAACAAACTCCAAAATGGAGAATATGGGCATTTCTCAATAGTAATATTTTTGTTTAAGAATTTTTTGGGTATTCACATAATGCAATCGCTCTATAGAATGATATCTTTATAGTGTGATCACACTATGTAAATACAAAATTTTATCCCTTCCTCTCCATCTTATCCCCTATAGATCTTCCTACCCACTTCTCTCTTCATCTTATCCCCCTCTTTCTTTCTCTCTGCATCCTATCCCCTCTCTCTCTTCATATCCCCTACTTTATTTCTCTTCATTCTACTCCCTTCTCTACATCCTCTCTCTCTCTCTCTCTCTCTCTCTCTCTCTCTCTCTCTCTCTCTCTCACACACACACACACACACACACACACACATCCCCCCTCTCTTCCCACCTTATTATCTCTCCATCTCACCCCCTCTCTCTTCCTACCCCCCCCCCCTCTCTCTCTCTCACTCTCTCTCTCCTTATACTATTCATTTTCTATCTCTCTCTTCCTATCACCTCATGTGCCTCCCTCACTCTCTTCCTCTCTTTTGCCTATGTAAATGTCCTTACTAGAACATATGCTCTATAGTGTGTTCACACTATAAGGTTTTCATACTATTATTTACACAACATGCATGCACAATAGTGCATTCACACTTCATAATGCATTGAAATTCACTAAGAAAAAGGCTTATATTTCCTTGGAGATCCAACCAAAAGGTTTTTTTTATCTCAAGAAGGTCTAAGACATTCTTTCTAGCAATCATAGAAAAAATTCTTAGGTTTTATTGTATTCTCTCCATCAGGTTTCATTGTGTTTGAATATCGATAAAATTAGATTACATGATATTGTATATCTCTTTGTTATCTATATATCCATATGATTTATTTTGAATTTAGACTCTTGTAAGCCTTTCAACTATAATTTATTTTAAACGTATGTCCATTTTATCTAAAAAACCAAGGTTAGTATTTGGGGGTTAGATTTTAGCTCGTTCGTCCAATTTTACAACAAGTTAGCTTTTTATAAACTAGACTCCATCCTACACACTTTTTAAAAATAGAAGATTTGGTTTTTTATTAGTTCTCAATGATTTTTAGGGGGGCATGTATATATTTCACATTTTTGTGATGTGTCCCCTTAAAAGAATTGTAAAAAAAATATACATTAAAAATTTACGCAAAAAATATGGGATATACTACATGGTGTTATCTAACTTCTAACTAGAGAAATTAAAGAATTTCCCATGCTTAAAAAAATATTTGAAAGGATACTTAAATAAAATATGCCCTTGAATCTATAAAAGTGTTCCTTTGGGGTTGATAGTGGAAAAATCCATGTATTCATTATCTCTAGTAGAGGCATCAAGGTGTGTACTAAAAAGATTGATGCTATTGTTAATATGCCTCTACTTTGAAATATATTTGTAATGTCCCGTTTCAGGACATCAAAGAATTTCCTCTTGAATTGTATACATTTTATAATATTTTGTATGATGATTACCTTAGTCTGTGATTATATCAATATATTTTATATAGGTGTGTCTATTCATTAATATTAATTATATATGATTATATATTATATATTATTATATTAATTATTTATTATTTATTATTATATATGAATCACTTTAATTATTTATAATAATATTATTTTAGTATAGGCATAATGTCATATACTATAGCACATAAAATAGTAGATATATATATATATATATGTATATATGTATGTATGTATGTATGTATGTATGTATGTATGTATGTATGTAAATTTATATCATGGTGATTAAATATCTAATTATATGCATACATATTTAATAATATTCATATATGCATATATGTATAATTAATGTTTATAATTATATAATGCATAACAATTTATATTTTTTTCTCAATATAATTATAATATAGTAATATTTTATATGAATTAGTGATTATTAATATTATACTCTTCATATATAATACTTATTTATTAGATTCTAGAATGGGGACATCATAGTCCTCCCCTCTCAAATTTTCTTGCCCTCAAGCAAAATCTTTCATACACAAGCTTTGTCATAGACACAAAATGTACTTGCATTCAAAAGGCCAAAAGATTTATGAAATATACATTGAGTGAGAACACAAAGCATACACGATGTAGACAGATCATGAAAACATGAAGTAGACATGATACAAATAGATGAAGACATGGAGCAAACACGATGCAAACACATAAGACACACATTATGCATTTCCTTAATTGTGAACCTGCCACCAAAAAATCATTAATATACATTATATATAAATCAATCTCCTGACAAGGTGTTTATAGTTTCAATCCATTTATTAACTCATCATTTTTTAAATATGGGAGGAGAAACTATAATAGGGTGCCCTATTACCCAACCAGTGGGCCTCACTGTTCACCCTTATTATGGTTATCTCTCTCTGATCATCATTCCCAAGAAGGTGCCTTTGTATGATGTACCCTGGGATATCCCGTCATCGCAGGCTTTACTCGGTACCCATAGGCTTTATCTGGTACCCCGAGTGATGTCACCCAGTCCATTCCACCATAGGCCTTATCTCGACTTGGAGAATCATGATCTTAAAGTGATTCTATCAACTATTTTCCAATAAGAAGTCTTTTAAAGAATAATCTTTGAAATATCAAATACTTAATCTTATCATTCAATTATAGGAGGAGAAACCATAATGGGGTGCCTTACTACCCAATCAGTGAGCCTCATCATTTGTCCTCATTATCATTACCTCTCTTTGATCATTATTTCCAAGAAGGTGTCTTTGTATGATGTACCCTGGGATATCCCATCACCATAGGCCTTACTCGGTACCCGTAGGCTTTATCTGATACCTCGAGTGATGTCACCCAGTCCATTCCACTGCAAGCCTTATCTCAACTTGGAAGATGATGACCTTAAACAATTTAATTAGTTTAAAAAAATTATTTGTGATAACAATTGAAAACTAATCTCATTTAGAATTCAATATTAGAATTTTAAAAACTTAATAATATCTTATTCTTTAATTGTTTGATTATGACCTATTAACTTGATCAATTAATCTCACTTCCTTATAACTATTCAATTATAAGAATGAATAATAGATATTTGAATGTTCAATATTCATCAAAAAATACTAATACTAATATTTCATGAAAATATATGAAGAAAATAAATAAGTTACCTCATTACCCATATGTGTTGAGGTGGTAATTTAGGAGTATGAAGTAGTCTTCATATCCTCTTTTCACATTAAAGTGCCATATCCTTTGTTGACCCGATGTTATCACCTGGAGTGCATTTGAATTGCATTGGACATATTTCTATGTGTCATTCCTCTAATATCTTTCCTTCACCAATTAAAATGTGGGTCCCTTTTAGGACATTTATTGATTTTCCTTGTGAGACTCTATATAGATCTTGTCTAAATTTTTCTGGTTATAATAATGTTGTTTGTTTTTCCATGCTTGCAGGAACTAAGCTTTGATTCATCATATTCACTAATTGAGAATTTAAAAAAACCTTCTGATGAATAAAATTTTATGGGGCTTTCATAAATTTTTTCTTATAAATATATAAAATATATATATAAGGAAATTGTGGCATGAGTGATCATTGTATTGATTTCAATTAGACCATTTCTCTTTCCAATTCACTCTATAGGCACACAGTAGCTATTGCTTGTAAAAAATTAAAAAAAAAACTTGTTTGTTTATTAAAAAAACTTCCACTCAATCATGTCATACAAGCCTTAGAAACATTAATCTATGTTAAATATGTTTGCATCTCTCTGTCAAGGAATAAACCACTGATGATTTTATTTTATTATATATATATATATATATATATATATATATGCAAATATTAATCTTTCACAATAGTCTTTACCAATTATTGAGGCCATGATAAAATATTTTGGCAGCCTATTAGTTTCAGGCTTGTAAATACTTTTTCTCTTCTGAAAATCTCTTTGATAAAGTTTCACAGGTTGGCAAGAAAACCTACTCTAATACCGCTTGAAATGTCCCATTCCAGGACATTAAAGAATTTCCTCTCGAATTGTATACATTTTATAATATTTCGTATGATGATTACCTTAGCTTGTGATATACCATATATATATCAATATAGTTTATAGAGGTGTGTCTATTCATTAATATTAATTATATATAATTACATATTAATAATATATATTAATATCAATTATATATGATTATAATAATATATTATTATATATTATATATTATTATATTAATTATTTATAATAATATTATTTTAGTATATGCATAATGTCATATACTATAGCACATAAAATAGTAGATATCTGTACATATATATTGATCAATTAGGAGACATGTTACACCATGATTGATAAATAATGTCTTTCTTTATTTTTTGCTTGTCTAAAGCACAAATATTATCTCCTTGATGCAAAATTTAAACTTGATCCTTTGAAATACCTCTTCTCAAAAACTAATTTGTCAAAACATCTTGATAAATGGTTCATTCTCCTAGTATAATTCATTTAAAATTCATTTATCAAAAGTCTATTAAAGGGAAAGCCTTAACTAATCATCTAGATGGGGCTCTTTCATCCTTTTCTACATTGGAACCAATTGAATTCCTTGATGAGTTTTTCTTACCTATTGAGATAGAAGGTACATGGTAATTGCATTTAACGGATTTATATATCAGTCTAGGTCTGGAGTGGGACTGGAGATGATACTTGGCATTTATTAGTTATTCCCCCTAGCTTTTCCCCTCCCTAAACATCTATACCTATAGATTTTTACACCCCAAGCCCTAGGGTGTCAATTTGTTTCTCATCTCATGTACCCCTTTATTACATCATTTTATCCCTCCCCCCCCCCCCCCCTTTATATGGATGCTTCATAACTTAGGCCTTCACAACTTGGGACAAGTTTGGTGTTGATATGTGGTAACTGATCAGGGAAGTACTATACACTTTTCATATAAAAAATTGGTTGGATTGTCAAGAATATTTGAGTTGACTTATCAACCATTTCCAAAGGTTGATTCATAAAGGGTTTTTTTGGTTAGCTTGTCAAAATTATCTAGCCCTAATTTTATAAGAAAAAAAAGCTTGTATAAAATGGCTTAGAATTAGGGATTTCATTAGTGGATGATGAGATTGTAGCTTCTTGCCATGGTATTGAGCTACAAAGAAATTATAGATTGTAATTAGGGTGTACTCACTGGATAATAAAAATACTAGACTCATTGTTTAGTGGATGTAGCCTAGGGATTGGGTGAGCCATGTTAAATCTTTTGTGTCTTGTGTTCTCTAATGTGTGCATTATTATTTTTCTAATATTGGATATGTTTGCATGTAATTTTTATTTATATCCTTTTAATCCTAACAAGTAGTATTAGAGCCTAATTGTTTCAAGTATCCTCTCTAGGAAAGTCTGAAGGTTGAGTGGGTGTCTCACATTTGAATTGGAGCGATTATAGATGAAGGTTGAGAAGTTTAATGGGAAGAACTTTCAACTATAGAAAATGAAAATGGAGGACTATCTTTATCAGAAGGATCTATGGTAGCCATTGCAAGGAAAATCTAATAAATTGATAGCTATGATAGATGAGGGATGGGATATTTTGGATAGAAAATCACTTGGAAGTACTCATTTATGCCTAGTATAATCAAAATCATTTAATATTACGAATGAAAAGATGACTGAAGAGTTGATGCAAACCTTAGAAAAGTTGTTTGAAATGCCCTTCACTTCAAACAAGGTATTTCTCATGAAGTATTTTAATACTATGACTATGGAAGAAGATAGATCGATTGTTGATCATTTAAATGAGCTTAATACCATTACTAGTTAGTCATATTTTGTAAATGTCAATTTTGATGAAGAAATTAGGGCTCTCTTGATTTGGTGTTCTTTGCCTAAAAGTTGAAATGGCTTGGTAATGTTTGTGAGCAATTATTTTTCTAGATCTAGCACATTAAAATTTGATGACATGATTTGTGTTATTCTGAATGAGGAAAATCATAGGAAAATCTCAAGTGGATCTACGTCGGGGAGTGTTTTGAATGCACAAAGAAGAGGTAGAACAAATGAGAGAGAAAATAATTATGAAAAAATGGGAAATCAAGAGGAGAATTAAAGGGGGAGAGGTCTCAATCAAGAGGACCAAGAGATTGTTGGTACTATGGGAAAATAGAGTATAAGTAGAAATATTGTTGGACTCGAAAGAACAATGAAGTAAACAAACACGAAGGAAACAAGGAAGAAAATGTGGTAAGTAATTAAATATGAAGAGGATACTTTGCTTCTTTCTTTAGAAGTGTTGATGATTCATGGGTTTTAGATTTAGGGGCTTAGTTTCATGCTACTACCTATAGAGGTTATTTTCTTGATTATATCCAAGAGGATTTTGGTCCTTTTTATTTTAGGGATAATGAACCTTGTCAGATTGTTGAAATAGGAAATATTAAGATTAAGTTGTAGAATAGGAATCATTGGCTACTATAAGAGGTAAGACATGTTCCAAGACTAAGTAGGAATTTAATTTCAATAGGGAAACTAGGTGATGGGGGTTGCAAAGTTACTTTTAATGATAAAAATTGGAAAGTTTCAAAAAAAAACCCTTGTAGTAGAAAAAGGTGTAAAATGAGGCTCCTTATATCTTTGTATAGGTCATATTGTTCCTTCTACTTTAATTATTTCAATTAAAAATTAATGTTCAAGAATAGTTGTTGCAGTTGAGATGGGAAACTAAATAGATGTTGTAGATTCTGATACATTATTATGGTACAATAGAATTGGGCACATGAATGAGAAAGGTATGAAATTACTCCATTCAAAGAAAGTTTTACCAGGTCTAAAATGTGTCAATATTGATTTATGTGAAAGTTGTGTGTGTAAAAAATAAAAGAGAGTTAGTTGTTTGAAGGGTGGGAAGGAAAAAAAAAAGAGAAATTAGAACATGTGCATACAGGCGTATGGGTACTAGTTCATGTATCTTCCCCTAGTGGATCTCATTATTATGTTACATGCATTGTTGATGCAACTGGAAAAGTATGGGTTTATTTCCTTAGACAAAAATCTAATGTATTTTAAACTTTTAAGAAATAGAAATGCTTGGTTGTAAATGACATTGGTAAAAGGCTAAAATGTCTCAGATCTAATAATGGTGGTAAGTATTGTAGCAAAGACTTGATGATTATTTTTTCAAATATTGTTTTCGTAGACAAAAAATCGTTCCAAGGACTCCACAAGAAAATAGAGTAGTTGAATGCACAAATAGGACAATAATGGAGTATGCAAGGAGTATGAGGTTACATGATGAGTTAAACATATGGGTGGAGGATGTCAATACTATTTTATATTTGATTAATAGAGGCTCCTCTACACCTTTGTATTATAGTATTAAAGAGGAAGCATGGACTAGTAAGAAGGTGAGTTATTCTTTTCTTAAAGCCTTCAGTCGTGAAGCATTTACACATATGGATTTTGGATATATAACCAAACTAAAAGCTAAATCTAAGAAATCTATTTTTTTGGATATGACATTGATGAATTTTGTTATAGGCTTTTGAATTTTTGAAAACCATAAACTTTTAATAAGTAGGGATTTCATATTCAATGAGAAAGTGTTGTACAAGGATTTGTTGTGGCAACATAAGAAGAAAGAAAATTATTATGTAGTGTTGGATGATCTCAAAAGGTTAATGTTAGAGAAGTCTCTCATGCTCCACAAAAATCAAATCAACAAATACCACAACACCAAGGAGGATGTTATATGGTCAAAAAATTTAAGTAGACCTCTGAAAAAAATTTCTCCCTCTTTTTATTATGTTTTATTAACAAATGTTGGTGAACCTGAATGATATGATAAAGCTATATGGGTGGATACAAATATTTAGTGGGAGCCTGCAATGATGGATGAAATTGACTCCTTGTTGAAAAATGAGACTTGGGATTTATGTAATTTTCTTGTAGGTAAAAGGGCTTTACAGAATAAATGGGTTTATAGGTCAAAATAAGAGGATGGAGGTAAGAAAATATTTAAAGCCATGTTAGTTGTAAATGGATTTGTACATAAAAAAGGAATTGATTTTGATAAGATATTTTCTTCAATTGTTAAAATGACTCCTATTCACATTGTTTGAAGTATTATGGCTATTGAAGAATTGCATTTGGAGTAGCTTTATGTTAAAACAAATTTTCTTCATGGTGATTTAGATGAAGAAATATATATGGAATAGCCATAGGGATTTGTGGTCAAACCTAAGGAGAATTTAGTGTGCAAATTGAAGAAAAGTTTAAACACCTTGATAATGCTTTCTTAAATTTGATAGTTTTATGCACGACCATGCATATGCTAAGTGTCATTTAGATGATTGTGTTTATTTTATGAAATTGGATGATGACAACTACATTATTTGATTTTTATATATTGATGATACGTTTATAGTTGGGTCTAACATGGATCACATTAAGGGGTTAAAATAATAGTTAACACATTAATTTTCTATGAAGGATTTGGGGTTAGCAAAATAAATCCTTGGTATGAAAATTTGCAAAGATAGGAAAAATATGAAAATTGACTCTGTCTCATGTTGAATACGTTGAGAAGGTGTTGCAAATTTTCTCTATGGGCAATGCCAAAGCTTTTAGCACACCTTTTCCTATTCATTTAAACTTGACTAAGGAGATGTGTCCAAAGACACAATAAGAGGAGCATAAGATGTCCAAAGTACCATGTGGTTCAATTTTAGGGAGCTTAATGTATGTCATGGTATGTACTAGGCTAGATATTTTACATGCAGTGGGAGTTGTTAGCATATATATGAGTCATCCTAAGATTGAGCATTGGAATGCAATCAAATGGATTCTCAAATATTTGAGAGGAATATCCAGTAAGTGTTTACATTTTGGGGATCTACTACTACATAAATTAATAACCAAGTCTAGGATGGTTTGAGCCAGTGGTAGTGATATTTCTATAGGATTAGTCTCCTAGTGGCAGATTATTATTTAGTGTGGAGCCTGATCAGTCCCCAAGTGGGAGTTTCTTGATATGTGGTGACCAATCAAGAAAGTATTGTACACTTTTCATAAATTATTTGGGGTTTGAGGTATCGGCCTAATTTTTTTCAATTGACTTGTCAAGTATTTTTGAGTTAACTTAGAAACCATTTCCCAAGGTTGGCTAATCAAGGATATTTTAGGTTAACTTGTCAAAATTATCTAGCCCTAACTTTGTAAGTAGAAAATGCTTATATAAAGTGACTTAGTATTAGGGATTTCATTAGTGGTTGATGATATTATAGCTTCTTGCAACTTGGTATTGAATTGTAGGATATTACAGACTATAATCAAGTTGTAATCATTGGATAATAAAAATATTGGACTAGTTTTTTGGTGGGTGTAGCCCAAGAATTGGGTGAACAATGTTAAATCTTTGTGTCTTGTATTCTCTTCTATTTGCATTATTATTTTTTTTATATTGGATATATTTGCATGTAATTGTTATTTATGTCTTGTTAATCATAATATTTAGGTGCCTCCTTGTTATCAAATCAATATAATCCTTAACTTATAGATGGTTTTCATTTTATTTTAGTATTGTAATCATTTAATAGTTGGTTGAGCAAGTGGAGACATCTTTTTGTAGATAGAATTATGGATTCTCTATTCTTCTTTCTTAATTTTTGTTACCTTTTTGATATACAAGTTAATCTAATGGTTATCTTATGGTTTTGGGATTTTCTCCTTCTCCTATTCCCTAACAAATAATTTTTAGATTGTCAACACTAATAGTTTACAATCTCAATTTCTTTTAATAGAGTTTCACATTTTTTATTAAGTAAAATAGGTTTTAAAGGGGTGCCTGAAACCCACCAATTAACAACAAAAGATGACTAAAATTTTAGAGCTAGCTACATAAAAATAGAAAAAAATAGGCCAAAAAAATCCTCTAGAACCAAACATATGAAAAAATAGCCACAAAGAGCAATAGGCGGGCATAAACCACCAAAAGCTAGGGGCAAGACAAAAAACTAGGAATGTCGATCAGGGCACCATTTCTTTTATAAAATCCATAACCTTAAGCTCCATCTCTCCCATGGTCTCTACCATGATAATCATCAAATTAATGTCATCCAGAGAATCCACCTTTTCCCTCTTCCTCTTGTCCGATCTCCTTCTATTGCTTGGACTCTTAGCCAAAAGGATGTCATCTTCTTCAACAACCCTAATTTCCTCATTGTCCTTTTCCTTTTTCCCTCTTGTGCTTTCCTCCATCATTGAGTTCAAATATTTAATATTATCGTTTAATCCTTTGATTATATTGAGGCTCTGGTTAGTAGAGCTATGGAGAGAGCCCTCCATCCTTTCCACTCTTTTTTCCATCTTAGTAACCCTCACATCCAACTTGCTAATTCTCATGTCCCTATCCTCCCCTTCCTTTCTTTCCTACCCCTATATCCTAATCTTGATCTCTCTAATTTCATGGAAGACCCACTTTTTGGATGAAAAATTGTCCACTATACTATTGTGGGCATTGTTTAGGAGGTTTAGCCCCACCTCCTTGGCATTATCACTTAAAATCATCCCACTCAGGTCTATGAGTTCCTCAAAATTAATTCTACCATCTCTTCCCTACAAAACCTCTAGCTAGATATGTTCTCTCACCAGGACCATTTTTGTACTACTAGTTTGAATGTTCCTCCAAGTTGTTTTCCTGCCCTTAGCACCAAGAGTACTAGTGGTTTTTTCCAATCCATAATCCTCTTTATTCTCCTCCTAAGCTTTGAGATAGAACTCCTTTCCTTTCCTTTAACCTTCTCAACTCCCTTATCTCCCACCTCCTCCTTTTGGTCAACCTTTCTACTTGCCTGTAACTTACTAGCTCCCACCTCTTTTACATCCTCCTCCTCATCCATTCCCATCTTCCTCTTCATTGTAATCCTCTATAGAATCAACCTCTAACTTAATATTCCTACCCTCTAGACCTTTCCCAATCTTTTTCTTTTTCTTTCCTATCCAAGTCCTTCATAATATTGGCCACCTCCTCTTTGTCATTTGAATGCAACCCAATACTATCCTCAATGTCAGAAGGAAGGTAGGAGCTTTTTGTTTCCTCTGAGGACTTCAATTTTTGGGCTATATCTCTACCACAAGTTTGAGCTTTAAAGTGCTCATAAATAATTAACAATAGACCCTCATGGGAGGTCAAGTTAGCATATGCTTTCTTCTTAAAACCCATGATATTCTTATTTGTAGAGAAGAAAAGGTAGTAGGGATGGAGATTTTTGTTTGATACCTAAAGTGGTTTAGGATAAAAAAATGGTTGGTATGGATTGTGTCGTACCTCATGTCAAGTGTCATGTAAGAAAAATCACCCTTAGAACAAACCTTCAAGGTTTCTTTATTGATGTAGGTTCATAATACACACCAATATTTACTAAGCCTTTCAACTCTTTAGCATCCTTAGCAAAGTCTTTAACAATATTGAGGGAAACTTTCTTATCCCTAAAGAATTGTATACCCTAACTAGGAGAATCAATGACCATCACTATAACACCTTTATTGACTTGGAAATCAATTTTGTCAATCTTCACCTTCCCATCTATCCATGGCTTAACCATAATATCAGTGATCTTTGGATTCTAGCCATGAAATTTCTCTATAAAACTCATGATGTCACCTTCCCTCAACTTCTCCTAGACCTTTGACCTCCTCTTCCACTTCTTCACTTCCCCCTCTAGCTCTCTTCTATGCCTTTGGCCCACCATGTTGTTACAAAGCTTAAAACAACTTCTCTATGTTTTCCAAGTATGAAGAGCCAAAATTTGGTTTTTCTCACCAAAACAATTCTTGCCTTTTTCCTCGAGAAAGCAATTGTAAAAACCATTACCAACAGCCCAAAAAATGTGCCACAAAGCCCCAAAATTATGATGAGTCTTTTTTGGCCTGTTCCAAGTATTCATAACTTTAAATGTAGGATTGACAACATTAACTTTCATTATTACACGTTATGTTTCCCATCCTCCCTTGGTTTCTCTCTATCTCTATTAAACTTTTAGCAACCACCAGAATCCCCTCACCACTTGACCACCTATGTGACATGTCCCTTCTAACCACCTCATTGACGATCTAGTCAACAATTGAGTTAGCTTCTTGGTAAACATGTGACACATACACCCTCATGAAGGTAAGTAATATTTGTTTGGTTTCTTTCATCATATTCATTATACTTAAGGATGAGGGATGTTCACCCCTTAGGAATTTAATGATATTATTTGAATCCCCCTCAAGCCAGAGGCTTCTAACCCCTATCTCTTTAGCCAACTTAGTTGTTTGAAGGGAAACACAAGCCTCAAAAAAATGATTTGTTTGGTGTCCTAAAGGGAACGTAACCTCTGCTATACCATACCCATGGCAATTCCTTATCACCCCTCCACTTCTCGTATCTCTCGAGTTACCTTTAGTTGCATCATAAATAATAATTGTGTGCCATCCCTTCAAGGGTAAAGACCAATGCCATTCATTTCTTCTTTTATGAGTGTCATTGCTACTTTTGGTATCTCCTACAAATGGGTTAGATCCTTTGTATAACATATAATTTTCCAAAAGGGAATTTTGAATTTTACCAGATACAATTTTGGTAGGAAGGTTGATATCCTTGAGGATATGATTATTGTGTTCCTTCCATATTCCCTAGCCAAAGTGAGGTAGAGCCCATTTTCTTATGGCTTGGAGCCTAGATCCCTTCCAAGAGTCATCCAACTGCTTGAAGAATTCAATAGTCAAGATAGGAGCATACTAGCTCATCCCAAAAGCTTGATTGAAAATAGACCACACCTCTCTTGTAAGGAGAAATAGATAAATAAGTGATCCACAGACTTAGCTTGGTTTTTGCATAGAACACATCTGTTTAGAATATGAAGACCCCTTTTACTTAGATTGCCAATAGTAAGAATCTTACTATGAAGTAAAAGCTGAAAGAAAATGTTGATTTTTGGGATAAGGCTAGGGAACCAAGCCTTTGCCTAGTCTAGTCTAGAATCCTACCTCATAAGAGCTTGGTACCCCAAAGCCACCAAGTAGATGCCATTAGAAGTGTTCTCCCAAACAAGTTGGTCTTGATCATCATTCAAAACCATAGAGTGGAGAATAGTCATCAGAGGTTTGAGGTCCCCAAATATTAAGGAAAGGTCTCTCCAATCCTAGCCCTATCTATAATCATTAACAAATATTCCATACCTCTGAATAGAGATATAAGCCCAACTTTCATAGTTAGAAATGTTGAGAAGAGGCCCCTGGATCAACTAGATCTCCTACCAGAATAGGGTGTCCTTTCCATTTCACACACTCCATTTCACCTTGTTGTTGATCATCTCTTTGGCCCTAAGTATGCCATTCCTATTGAGATAATGGGTGTTGCACACATTGCATAATATTGCTTAAATTTTATTATGTAATGTTGTACCTAGATGGACATGCAACGTGGAAAGATTTCCATGGGATATACTTGATAAGTTTTATTGTAACATTATGATAATATTTCATGTAATTATTTAATATTGGGGAAAAGAATTAAAATTACAATATTAAATGTGGGGTCAGTGGATTAGGTAGCACATGGTTTTAGCACATGGTTTATGTAATACCACTTGGTGGTTTTGTGGGACTTGCTACTATATAAACAGCCACAAGGATAGTTGTTAGTGTGACAAGAAGAAGACAAAAGGCAAGAGTTGAGCAAGACAAGGCTTGACAGGATAACCAAGGGAGCATTTGTGAAGGTTGGAAGCATGGCATGGGATTTGTGGATTCATGCTTGTTCACATGGATTGCTCAGTAGTGGCTATGGCTTTGAAGGCTTCCTTGGTTGTATTGCAATGGTGTTTTTTTCTAAATAATACATGGTGATGGATGTTTTTGGAGGCTTATTTTTTCCCTCAATGAGGGTTTCCCAGGGTATATCTTGGGTCACATTTTTTGTCAATATGTTGTCTATTCTCTTGCATGTGGATTTTAATTTCATGTTTATTTCAAATGTGTTATGGGTTATGTGGAAATGGTTATATTCTTTGTTTCAAGTTTCCTTACAAGTAGTATTAGAGCTATGGTTTTATTATTGTAACCCTAGATTGAATCCATGGGAATGCATGAGAGGATAAAAGAAAGGGAAAGATATATGAGTGATTTATTATAGATATGAGGTTTTTGTGTTTTCTGTTATGATGGGATGTTGGTAGATTTTGGGCATATGAAATTGTTGAAAAAATGGATTTTTTGGATGTTTCATTTAAATGAGGGTTTTAGGGAGAGCTTGCAGAAATGACCTCCTGGGTAAAAATAGACTTGACCATTGGATTCGGGTCAACATTTTCATAAAGTTTGATACATAATATGCCCTAGATTAACCATGTTCAGAGGAAATGGAATATTTTTTTAGTTTCAGCCCATGATGGCCATCAAATTTAATCTCATCAAAATTTTTGTCACAAAAAAAATCGCAGGTGAAAATGGTAAAAAGACTATCTTAGTAAAATGGTCATAACTTTCTCTTAGAATATTAGATTTCAGAGTTTTTATAGGCATTGGAAAGCTAATTTAGAGCACTACAACTTGGTGTAGGTTTGGTTCTATGATTTTGACATTTTGTTAGGTTTTAAGAGTCCAAAAGTTAGATTTTTATCTAGAACACAAATTAGAGCATAACTTGGGCATACAAAGTCAAATTTTGGACTTCAAGTAGTCAACGAAAAGCTCTTGGAGAGCTCTACACATTGGTTTAGATTTCGTGCAAGTTTAGTATTGTTTATTTAGTGATATATTAATTTGAATAGTTTATAGATATATTTTGACTATGGTAACATTGTGAGTTTATGGCATTGGAGATTTAAGATTTGATGTCATTGTATATTTAGTTTATATTTCAAATTGGTCTCATGATGATATGGTTATTAGTATTTGGTTTTGATATGTATGATGACTTGTTGGGTCTACAAGTTGTCCAATGTTGTAAGTGGTCTATACTTATAGGTTGTATTTATGGCTTGGTTATGGATTTTCTTTGCCCATTGATCATTCATTATTGATGCATATTCAGATTGGTGGCTTGGATTTGGGTTGTCTATGCCCTAAGTCACATGATTTTCTAATTTTTATCTTCATGTAGAAGGGATGAGATGTTGTTACTAGGTACAATCATGGTGGATGATTGTGGTTGACTATTTTATGTTGATAGGTTGGACATATTAAGAGCTAGATGCTCGGTTCATGGATGTGATCATGGTGCCATAGATTTTGGTATGACATGATTGGATATATAGGTACATCCTTGATGTTCATTGGCTTGGATTCATGATTTGGTTATGGTGGTGTATATCTTCTTGGTTGAGGATCATGGTTATTTGGTTTCATTTGAGGACCTCATGATGTGCACTTTGAGTTCTTTGATGGTTTCATGCCTTGGTTGATTCTCATGGTTAGAGGATTTTTTTTCATCATGATGTCATGGATAGCTTGGATACATAGTTTAGTGGGAGCTTGTGATAGTGATGGGGTGATAGTGTAGGATTAGTTCCTAGTTTGGTTTGTATCTTCTTGGTTTGGAGATCTTGGTTTCACTTGGTATTGACACTTTGGTTGTGTAGACTTGGAGGATCTTCATGTAGGAGATGAATTTTATGATGCCATAGGTGACTTGGTACAATGTTTGAGTGGGAGTTGTTGGCATTGATATAATAATTGAGTGTTTCCAAATGTTAGAGGTTTGTCTTAGATCATGTTGTTGCAGAAGCACCTTTTGACATTTGCATGGTGCACTTGTTATCTTCATGGTGTGTGAATATGGTTAGATCTTGAGGACCCATGGGGTTCTTGGTTATCTTCATGGTATGTGGAGATGGTTTTCTTCATGGTGTGTGGAGATGGTTACATCTTGAGGACTAGTGGAGTTCTTGGTAAATGTTTGGTTCATGGTTTTATTATTATGTCATGGTACACTCATGATATGCATTTAGAGTTGTGACATGTTATAGTATGTTCATATGGAGCATGTTATCTCTTTGGTTGAGATGGTTAGATCATGTTGCCATGTTTATGTTCCTGAGGCCATGGTTGGAACTTTGACATTGATCTTGGCTTAGTTTCTTGGTATTGAGTACACTGATCATAAGATGGATACTTCATGATATTGCTATGTTACATTTGGAGTTGGCATGGATTGATTGGTTACAGGTACTCATGGATACTTAGAGATGATGGTGATGTTGATTTCTCTTGGATTAGAGATGTATTTGTTGGGACAGTTGATGGTTTCAGCAGGAAGTCCGAGGGGCAATCACCTAATATGGACTTGAGAGGAGATTGTTCTTAAACGAGTCTTGGTTGAAGACTTGGAGATCTTGATGATCATTCTCATTCCCCACTCTTGGTCTACTCAATAGTTTGCTACTTGAGAGGTATAGCCAATAATTTTTTTCTCAAGTGCATTATATTTATGCTTTTTTTTTATGGATATGGATCTTGAGCTATGGTTCATGAGTTAGTTCTAAAGGGCTCATTTGAGAGATGGTTTAGCATTGGTTACCTCCATTTTTCATATGATGTTATGTTGTTTGAGTTTGGGAGATGGTTTTATATTGGGCATATTGCTTAGTTTAGGAATGGTTTATGAGTTTGATCTTCTTGTGAGAGGCTTATATCCATGATTAGTTATAATGGTATGGTTTGGATGTTGTTGAGGCTTCTTGTTGGGGTTTTATGGAGGAGATCATACTTGCACAATTTACATCTAGAGGTGTGTGTAGAAGGACATGATATAGGTTATGATTTGCATGGTTTCTCTTTGGTCTTGGTTATCTTCTTGGATGTTTAGTTTCACTTGCATTGGATTTGAGATTGGTTGGAAATTGTGATCACTAGTTTGTGCTTATGTATGTCATGTGAGAGATGAAATTTTTATTCCTTTATCTCTTTCCGCTATTGGTTATGGAGAGCTTGGGAGATTATTGGAGACTTGTTATGAGACTTGTTCTTGCAGGTTATTAGTCTATGTGTTGTGGATGTCCTTGAGACTACATGGATTCACTTCTTTGAGATGTTGTGAGTGGATTGGTTATATATTTGACATTAGTTTTTGTAGTGAGCTTATTGGTATATATGTGGTAGGTATTGCTCTAGAGGCTTGTGATTGTAGGTTATAGATTGGATATGTTGATGATGTGAGATTCACTTGGTATACCTTTCGGAGGTATGGATAGTTGGATGGGTTTGTTACTTACCGTGGGTGCTATTTCAGCTATGGATATATTTTGATAACTACAAATACATGTGATTGCCTTTGAATCAAGTGTTTTTGCTTGGCATTTCAGTAGGTATACGATTTTATGATCTTCTAATGCAACAGGTTGGGTGGCTTCCTCTTTGGATGACTTCTATGTATGTCTGGTGGTAGTGGCATAATAGGAGGTGAGATTATTCATGTTTGAGAAGTTGGATACTTAGATTTTGTTGTGGGTACTAGGATGGAGCACTTCATGTACTTTGATCCATGATGGTAGATGTGCTAGGAGGGATTGTCCCCTTGGTCATTTATGCGGCTACAGATTGACCCTATGCAATGTATACAACAAGTGGGAGATTGTTGAGATAATGGGTGTTGCACACATTGCATAATATTGCTTAAATTTTATTATTTTATTTTAATATGTAATGTTGTACCTAGATGGATGTGCAACATGCAAAGATTCCCATGGGATATACTTGACGAGTTGTATTGTAACATTGTGATAATATTTCATGTAATTATTTAATATTGGGAAAAAGAATTAAAATTCCAATATTAAATGTGGGGTCAATGAATTAGGTAGCACATGGTTTATGTAATATCACTTGGTGGTTTTGTGGGACTTGCTACTATATAAGCAGCCATAAGGGTAGTTATTAGTGTGACAATGATAAGACAAAAGGCAAGAGTCGAGCAAGACAAGGCTTGATAGGATAGCCAAGGGAGCATTTGTGAAGGTTGGAAGCATGGCATGGGATGTGTGGATTCATGCTTGTTCACATGGATAGTTTGGTGGTGGCTATGGCTTTGAAGGCTTGAATGGTTGTATTGCAATGATGTTTTTGCTAAATAATACATGGTGATGGATGCTTTTGGAGGCTGGGTTTCTCCCTCAATGAGGGTTTCCCAGGGTATATCTTGTGTCACATTTTTTGTCTATATGTTGTTTATTCTCTTGCATGTGGTTTTTAATTCTATGTTTATTTCAGATGTGTTATGGGTTATGTGGAAATGGTTATATTATTTATTACAATTTTCCTCACAATTCCATATATTTGATCCATTGGGAATGGTTTCTCCATAGAACAATTGTCTAATAGAAGGTCTACGAAGGTATTTGTCTTCCAAGATGTCATGCCAGTCCCCCTTGTTGGAAGAGATTCTCCAAATATGTTTAGCTTGGAGAGCTTTATTGAAAGGTCTCAGTTTTCTTATACCCAACCCTCATTATGTTTGGGGAGGCACACATTGTCCCACACCATGAGGGGAAATCTCTTGTTGTCTTCTCATCCAGACCAAATTTTTTTTATCTAAACCTTCTCCAAATGGGCAACATACTTACAGGGAATCCCAAAGAGACTCAGTGCACAAGTTGAGAGATTATGAAGAGTGGATTTGACTAACTGAATCTTACCAGCTTCGCTAAGGGTGATTCCTTTCCAACCAGCTAATTTTTTATTAAACCTACCAGTTAGGTTATTCCAAAAAGAATCAGGGGGTTTGAGGTCCATTGGGAGACCTAGATAGATAGAAGGGAGGTTTCCAAAGTCACAACCTAGAATAACAACAATTTTCCTTTGTCTATCAACTGGAGTGTTAATGAAGAAAAAAAAACTCTTGTTCTAGTTGATAAGCTACCCCAAGCCCCTAGAGTAAGAGGTCAAGATCATTTTCACCACCTTGGATTCTCCAATCGAGGCTTCCCCCCCCAATAGTGTCATCAACAAATTTTTTATGAGAGAAAAATAGGGGACCAAAAGAAGGTTTGATTCTAGATGGAGCACCAGAAATTCTATTAGCAGAAATCATCCTTTCTAGACATTTAGCCAAAATAATAAAAAGAATGGATAAGATCGGATCTCCCTACCTGAGCCCTCTAGAGGGTTTGAAGAATGTAAAGGGGGAGCCATTGACCAAAACAACCAAAGAAGTAGTAGAAACCAACTGGTTAACAAGTTTGATGACCCTCGAGTTAAAACCAAAGGCTCTAAGAACCTTGAAAAGAAAGGACTAGTCCACTTGATCATAAGCCTTGGACAAGTCAAGCTTGAGGAGGAAACCTTCTCTCTTACCTTCTTCCAAAGAGTGGATAACTTTTTGGATAGTCATGATAGAGTCTAGGATTTGTCTCCCTAACACAAAGCCATATTGCTAAGGAGCTATAATATTAGGGAGAATCTTGATAATCCTTGAAGCTAGAACTTTAGAAATAATCTTGTAGAATGAGTTGCAAAGGTTGATAAGTATGAATTGGTCCAAAGAATCCACCCCTGCCACTTTTGGAATAGAGTTCCATGTTTCTTATGGTGTATTTTCTTTACAATTTCACAAGAAAAGCCCTATGCACATTTTAGCTAAGTTTTATTTCATCTATGTTTTAAAGGGGTTGCAATGTTTTATGAATTAGTTTCTAGATGGCTATTAAGTGGATCAATGCAGTATTTTTTCTAGCCTATTACTCCTTCCCTTTGAATCCCCATAATCTTTTTGGTATGATTCTTCTATAGTTGTGTTTTTGCAAGGATGAATCTTTCTAAAATCTCTCCATCTATACAAGAAGAATCTCTTGATCAATTCATATTTGACAACAAAGCTCTTCTTGTTTATCTATGATGTAAATGTGGGTATGCCCACCCAAGACCTCCCTCTAAGGAAAATGTAACAATTTGTATGCCACCTCTTCATGATTGGTGAATGTATTCTAAGGGTATGCCCTCGTAAAGTTTATGTATTGGAGGATCTCCTTTAGTCCTCCCTTTATATACTAGACTCTAGTCTTAGGCGACACTAAGGGTTTTCTTTCCTCTTTCTTTTTCCTTTGGTGCTTACACTTTGAATGAGGTGAATAATTGTAACTATCTAAATTATAAAATAATTAAAATGGCTATTACTTTTGACCAATAAAAAAATTAAGTAAATTATATAATATTATATAGGAGATCATTATCAAATGATTAAAAATTTATATAGTTAACTTTGTTAATGTAATTGATATAAATAATTGTATTTATTTTTAAATGATTATTATAAAAAATAAAGTGACTTTATCACATGGACCATTACATTGTCAAATGAATAGGACAAAACTAGTTTCTATATTATATATAATTGTAATATTATTATTGAATATTATTGTATAAGAATGCAAATGAAAATATAAAGTTTGGTCAATATATTTTAATTATTATTTAATTGATATTTAAAATGATGACATATCCTAATAAATGCAAATTATAGAATAATAATGGATAATTTAGTAAATGATGTATTTTGAAATAAATATAAATAAAATATAAACTTTAAGAAATCTGATTAACTTAATAATCTCATGAATAAAAAAATTATATATATTTGTGTATCATATTCAATGAGGATAATTTATAGAATATTTTTTTTGACTTGTAGATTAGTTTTGCCTTCTAATTTAAACTTGTTTCATATGTGAAAATGATTTATGTCAATTGAGTGTGGTTGGTGCCAATTAGGGCCTGTTTGTTTAGTGGAATTATAAAATGTTGGAATTAGCCAATTTAGGAAGTTTTAAAGTTGAAAAATATATTTTAGACTATGGTTGGAGTTGTTTGGTTACCTTGAAGATGAGCGAGAAGATGCATTTTTTGTGTTTGTTTCATAAATATCAAATTGGAATACCACCTAAATAAGGTGGTTTTTTTTTTTTTTAAAAACAAGAATGATATGTGATTCTTTTAAAGTGATTTACATTTTTCTTTTGGACTATACAATATTAGAGAGTAAAAGTTGTACACAATGTGCACTCATTTCCTTCATCACTTTTAGATGTAGATGGGGCATTATTGACCCAATAGAAATATATGCATCCATTATTTCCTTATAATACCAAATATACATTAGTTCTTACTATAATGATCACAAGTCATTATTTTTAAACATAAAATATATCTGCATTAACAACCTTTTTTTTATCTAGACAACACCAAAGCTAACACCCAAGTTTAGTATTTATGTGAAAAATAAATCTAATTATGATAACTAATTTTAATATTAATCAACATATTACATAAATGATTTTTTTCTCCACAAAAAAGAACAAATAAGTATCATAAATTTTGAAGTAAGCTATTTTTTTTGAAAGTCTACAATCTAAAATAAATAAATTTATCTATACATTTTTTGTTGATAGGTAATGGGCCGAAGCCTAGATATTTAGAGTGGGAGGTCTTGAGTTTGAATCTACTCCAACTTAACACATAATATTATAATATTAATACTTTATATGAACAAATTATAAATGTATCTATACAATTAATCAAATGAATCACCTAATAATAAAAATGGAACAAAAAGAATTATGAATCCTAGACATAGCCACTTATGAAAACCCTAACAAATTAATGATATTGAAAAAAAAAAGTGAGCAATCTTAGACACTTGGATATATAGGTGAAAGTGGTGTTAATGAACACTAGCTCAAGTATGGGATGCTTATGAGATGAGAGTAACTTGGCATCTTGGATAGTTGTTGAAATACTTACTTACTTCCTTTGGATTGAACCCTAGCAAGAGTCATAGAGATGAGGAGATTTTCACTTTGAACTTGAAATAATTATAGAATTTTGTTTACCTCAATTTATATTTAAGTGGAATTGAAATTCATTTTTCAATTCTAGGTTTAAATGGAAGATTAATATAAAAGTTTTGAGGTTTTACTAATTCCTATTCCATTTCCATTTTTTAATAACAAACATCAGATATGTAAATTTTAAAATTCAAAAGTGGGCATATGCAAGTTCTGGTATCAAAAGGATGTCACTTCCTTAATTTTTTTCCAATCCAAAACAAATGTGATCATGCAATAGCATGATTGTAGTATTGCATGATCATACTATGGTTCGAATAGTGCAAACCATAGGCTCAAAATTTTTTCAAAATAGTATGAATGCACCATAGTGTGAGCATTCTTTGTAAATTTTCAATATAATATATTTCTATGTAAAAGAACTATTCTAAATTTTTAATTAATGTGTGTCATAAGGGGTGTAAGGACCTCTTAGCACATATATAATGGTTTGAATGGGTCAAAAGGGGTTATAGATTATCCTATTATCCATTTTAACCCATTTGATTTCATAATGTGTGTCTTAAGGGCTCCTCAGACCCCTTAGCACACATATAATGGATCCAATGGGTGAAAAGAAAAATAGAGTACCATATAACTCCTTTTGACCCATTTGATCTCATAATGTGTGGTTTAAGGGGTATAAGGATCCCTTTGCACACATGTATAATGGTTTTAATGGGTCAAAATGGGTTATATGGTATCTTATGACCACTTTTGACCCATTTTATTGCAAATGTGTCCCTTAGAGGACACCTTAGCATGCATAATATGATAAAATGGCTTCAAAGGGGTCATAGGGTACCCTATGACCCCTTAAACACATTTGATCTCATAATATGTTTCTTAAGGGGTCTACAAACCCACTAGCACACATATAATGGTTTGAATGGGTTAAAAGGGGCCATAGAGTACCCTATGACCACTTTTTTACAAATATGATCGCACAATGTATGTCTTAAGGGGTCATCAAGCCTCTTTGCACACATATAATGGACCCAATGGGTCAAAAGAGGTCATAGGAAACCCTATGACCCCTTTTGACCCACTTTATTGCATAATGTTTTTTGAAGGGTCTATGGATCCCTTAGCACACATGTAATGGTTTGATTGGATCATATGGTACCATACAACCCCCTTTTCCCCATTCAATCACATAATATGTCTTAAGTGGTATGAGGACCCTTTAGCATACACATAATGGTTTGAATTGGTCAAAGGGCAACATAAGACACCCTAGGACACTTTTTGACCCATTAGAACACATAATGTGTGTCATAAGGGGTTTAAGGATCCCTTAGCACACATAATGTAATTGAATAGGTCAAAAGGTGTCTTAGGGTACCTTATCACAAATTTTGACTCATTTTATCACATAATATGTGTCTTAAGGGGTTCTTAAACCCCTTAACACACATATAATGGATCTAATGGGTTAAAAGAGGTCATAGGGTACACTATGACCCATTTTGACCCACTTGATATTATAATGTGTGTCTTAAAGTGTCTAAGAACATATTAGCACACATTTGATGGTTTGAATGGATCAAAAGGAATCATAGGGCACCTTATGATCCCTTTTAACCCATTTAAAAGCATAATGTATGTCTCAAGGTCTTTGAAGACCCCTTAACACATATAATTGTTTGAATGGGATAAAAGAGGTCATAAGGTACCTTATGACCCATTTTGATCCATTAGATCATACAATGTGTCTCTTAAGTTATTTGAGCACCTCTTAACATGTATAATATGATTAAATGGGTCAAAAGGGGTCATAGTGTTTTATATAGCCTCTTTTGACCCATTCAATCACATAATGTGTGTTCTAAGGGGTTTAATAACCCCTTATCATGCATATTACAATCAAAATATTTAAAAAGGGTCATAGAGTGCCACCCTATGATCCATTCGATCACATGATTTGTGTTTTAAGGGGTCTAAGGTTCTTGTAGGACACATATAATGGTTTGGACAAGTCAAATGATGTCTTTAGGAACCATATTGCTCCTTTTGACACATTTGATGATATAATATGTATCTTAAGGGGTTTGAGGACCCCTTAGCACACATATAATGGTTCAAATGGATCAAAAGGTCTCATAGGATACCCTCTGACCCCTTTTGGATTATTTGATCACATAATGTGTGTCTTAAGGGATTTAAGGACCCCTTATCACATATACAATGGTTCAAAAGGATCAAAAGGTGTCATAGGGTACTCTATGACCCCTTTTGACCCAAGTGTCTACATAATGTGCATCTTAAGGGCCTAACGAAGCTCTGTTCCTTAAGTCAGGTAGGTCAATGTGAAAGCAGAGTGCCTTCGTTCAAATGCAACTAAACAATAATATGATAGGGGCCCTACTATTCTAAAGGATCTACCTATAAAATTTAGCCCTAATCTAAGTGTAGTGATCCAGATAAGTATGCCCACCTTAAGGAACTGTACATGGACCACCAATATTGAAAGGGAAGAGCAAAACCTACATGCAAAGGAGTGATCTAGCGAAAGATAGAACCCCCTTATAACACATTTAATGGTTTGAATAGGTTGAAAGGGGTAATAGGGTACCCTATGACCCATTGGATTGCATAATGTGTGTCCTAAGGGATCATCAGAGCTCTTAATAGTCATTTAGTATTTCAGATTTGTCAAAAGGGGTCATGGGGTACCCTATGATCCCTTTTGACCCATTAGATCACATGATGTGTTTCTAAAAGAGTTTGAGGAACCATTAGCACATATAATATAACCGAATGGTTTAAAAGGGGGTATAAGGACCCCTTAGCACACATATAATTGTTTGAATGGGTCAAAAGGGATCTTAGGGCACTTTACCATCCCTTTGATCCATTTTATCATATATTATTTATCTTATGGGGTCTAAGAAGCCCTTAATACATATATAATTATTCAAACATGTCAAAAGGTGTCAGAGGGTACCCTATGACCCATTTTGATCCATTTGACCACATAATGTGTGTTTAACATGGTCTAAGGACCCCTTAACACACATCTTAATGTTACAATGGGTCAAAAATGGTCATAGAATACTCTATAACCCCTTTTGACCCATTTAATCATATAATGTGTATCTTGAGGGGTCGAGGGATCCATTAATAAATATACAAAGGGTCAAAAGTGATTATAAGGTTACCCTATGATCCCTTTTGACCCATTCAATTGAATAATGTTTGTTTTAAAGGGTGCAAGGACACCTTAGCACATATATAATGCTCTAAATGGGTCAAAAGGGGTCACACGATATCTTATGATCCCTTTTGACCCATTTGATCATATAATATATCTAAGGACATGGGGAGAGAGAGAGAGAGAGAGAGAGAGAGAGAGAGAGAGAGATCAAATTGGCATGAGTATGCCCTAAATTTTATATTTTAGAGTATATTTTATATTTTAGTGTATGTTTTATGTGTTATGTATATTTAAATATTATATTTTATGTATATGATTCTAGTGCTCAAATTGACATAAGTATGCCCTATTTGAAGTGCCTACTATTGTGTGTGTGTGTGTGTGTGTTATTTAAACTACTATATTTTGAAAGTGTGCTCATGTAATAGTGCACTCGCACTATTTAAAAACCACTATATTTTCATAGCATGCTAGCACTATCGCGCGAGTGTGCTTTTTAATGATTCACCAAGCCCAAGGCTTGGATTTTCCTTGGAGATCCAACCCAAAGGCTTGGTGGCTTCAAATAGGTCTTAGACGTGTTTTCCTACAAGCATATAAAAAAGATAATTTTTCTTGTGTTCTCTCCATTAGGTTTATTTGTGGTTGAATATTGATAAAATCAAGTTACATGATAGTGTAGATCTCAGTGTTAGCTATATAGCCATATAATTTATTTTGAATTTAGACTATTTTAAGTCTTTCAACTATAATTTATTTGAATGTATGTCCATTTTTTCTCAAACATCGTGTAGTATTTGGTGGTTAGATTTTGGCTAATTCATTAGATTTTGCAACAAGTTAGTTTTTTAGAAACTAGACACTTCTACACAATTTGAAAAAAAAAGTTTTGACTTTTGATTAGTTCTCAATGATTTATAGGGGTAGCACATAGATATTTCATGTTTTTGGGATGTGGTCATTTTTAAAAATTCATAAAAAATTATATATACATTAAAATATTACTCAAAGAATATGGGATAAACTGAATGGTGTTAACAAACTTCTAACTAGAGCGATTAAAGAATTCCCCAAAAAAAAAATGATTTTAGGGGGACCACACCTCACACTATGTTATGTTTTTACTGAAAAACAATACCGCTTTTTGTGGCCCCCATATTTGAGGGCCTTAAACTCCACCATTTAAAAAAAACCGTAGTTTAGAACTAGATTTAGAGGACTACAACTATTGTTTCAGTCATATCTTGAAATTTTTAGTGTAACTATCTTCAAACTCTTGTCGAAGTTTAGAAATCATTGATTTCAAAAGAAATAAAGTGACATATTATATGCCACTCTTGGTACCACAACTTTGTACATTTACCCAAACATCAATTCCATCCCAATTCCAGTAAACAAATAGACCTTTAAACAAAGTTCATTTTAGATTTTAGGTGTTAATTCATAAATTTTATATTTGAAATTTAGATAAAAATAATATGCACCATTAATAACGCTGACAACTTATTTGTGTCATTAGCCATTCTATTACTTATAATTGAGTTGTCAAACAAATATATTTATTGTATGTTAATTAAAATATAAGCAATTGCTTTTTTCTTATTAGATAAAAGCATAATTATTGTACAAACATAACGATACAATATATAAAGCAAAGAGGTAAAATCACCACTTGTCTAGACTCTATAAGAAATTAATTATTAGAAATGGTGATTTATGAACATGACAAGTCAAAGATGCTAAATTATTTCAAAAAATAATTTAGATTAGATTTTATAAGATGATTAAGTGTATACTAATATTTTTTAATTAAATTTTATAGTTTTAGAGACTTAATATGAATATTGACAATCATATATTTTATATTTTAGATAAAAGAAGTATACAATATGGACAACTATGACATCAAGATACATATTTTTTTATTTTAATTGTATCATATTTCATATGTCATAAATTAAATTGATTATTTTCTATATATCTTATTTGTATTCACAAAATCAATGTTTATCTGTTGATATTATTATTTGTAAGCCATCACAATTCTATAAATAATAGTCAACCATATAAAACATAAAACTAGTTTTTATTCTACATCAGACTATAAATAACACAAATTTATTTATATAGTAGTATTGATAAGATTAAATTGAATCAAATGAATAAATAAACACTCTATTTTTTCCTATTATATCTATGTTTTGAAAAAATAACTATAAACAATATATTCTCTATTTATATTCTCGCAATACTAGTGCCTTTGGTTTACTAGTGAAGTTGAATGGCTCACAATGAACCCACCAAGGATCAAGTCTTCTTGCTGAGTGCAAGGCCATAGACATCATAAGAATGAGGCCGGAATCGTGCCCGCCCGTTTAATAAACATATCATTTCGTCGCTTTCTATGTAGACTGTGCAGAGATAATAGTGACAAAACCTATTTTAATGGATTCTGTACATCATCGATTGTCCGTTTCTGACAAGTTCGGCAGACGGAATCATGCAAATATGCAATCGGAACCAAATTATTTATGCTTTAGCAGGTAGTAATCCAGTAAATGAAGGTCCCATTGAGCAAACAGGAAAACTGAAATCCTGTCCTCTGAATCAGTGTAGAGAAGCAGGGTTAACCTAATCAAAATACTTATAAGCTTTGCAAACAAGAAATATTTGGAGCCATGGCTACAAAAAAAATGTCCATAAAATGTCTTGTGATTATGGTTGTGGGCTTACTATTTCCACTGATTGTAGCCCACGGAGGCTCTGGATCAGCCAATGAGCAGAATGGGGATACAAAGCCAAATTTAAGAGCAAAATCTCTGATTCTGGCAAAAATCTGGTGTCTCATTATTGTTTTCATTGTGACTTTTGCTGGAGGAATATCTCCCGCTTTTTTCAAGTGGAATCAGATGTTTATTTCGCTGGGAACCCGATTTGCAGGAGGGGTTTTCTTGGGGACGGCGTTGATGCATTTCTTAAAGGATTCTGCGGAAACATTCAAAGATTTGACGAAAAAAGAGTATCCCTTTGCGTTTATGCTCTGTACTGCGGGGTATTTGCTTACAATGCTGGGTGACCTAGTTGTCGCTTGGGTTAATGGCAGAATAGAAGTTATTCCTGTGCAGGCACCTCTTCCCCTGCAAACAATAGGTGGGACTGTAGTTTTTATTCTCGTTGCTTACAGATCTGTTGCCCTTTATTATTTGCGGATGTCTTAACAATTTACTAAAATTTGTACTTCCAGATGTAGGTCAAGGAGAATCCCCTGTGCGTAACAGGGACAGGACGCTCAATTCTCAGGTCAGTTGAGCACGAACTAGGTTTTTCTGTGTAATTTCATGAAATTTTCGGTTAGGGCAACTTCTTTGGCTTGACAGAACTTTTGGCAGACTGAGCATGTAAGTGGACCTTTAAATTCAACTGATTGACCTTTTACACAATACTGTAATTGCTCTTGCACCTACAATGAACTGGTCAAAATGGTCAAATAGCTCAGTTGGAAGAGAATTTTAGAGCAATTGGAAGGTCTTAAGTTCAAGTCCTATCTAAAATAAAAGAGAGAGTTCAAAGCGTGAATGTCATATCAGATGATAGTAGATTTTCACAATCCAGATGAAATAATATTAATATCAGAAGTCCACTAATTGAACATATAATATCCCAGCCAAATCAGAAGATGATGTTAGATTTTTACAAATCCAGAAGAAATAACAGTCATATCAGAAGTCCAGTAATTGAACATATAATATCCCAGCTAAATCAGAAGCCGCAGTAACTCAATATATGATCTAATGTTCAAAACAGAAGCCCCTGTAACTCAGCCCATGACATCAGAAACTTACAGGTATATGTTGTAAACTTATAATATCAGAATCAGATCGGAAGCTCAGTAGTGAATTTGGTATTGGAGTCAAATTAGGAATAGTATAACACAAGATATGATGCACAATATCAGTTTTTGGTTTCAATGCTAAAAATTAGTATACAATCAAAACTAAAAAGTTTTTCGATTTGATACTAAAGAATATTACACAATCAAAACTAAAAGTTTATTGATGTTGATATTTAGCATTTTAATAAATTGTCTGATCACATTTGTCCAGAACCAAATTAGAAGCCCCAGTAACTCAACATATGAAATCGGAATCGAAACAGGAGCCCGATATCAACTAATGATATTAGACTAAAATCAAAAACCCCAAATAAATCCAGGTACTCAACATGTAATATCCAAATCAGACCAGAAACCCCAAATATGCAGTGTTCAAGGTCATTGCAATTCCATATGAACTGTACAACTCATCAATCGGTTGGTTCGTGCTGTGTGATTATTTGAATCAGGAAGGGAAGGGGAAGGCACCAACAGATTGTTCAGCTTCATTGGGAGACAGTCTATTGCTGATTTTGGCACTCTGTTTTCATTCTCTCTTCGAAGGAATCTCAATAGGGGTTGCAGGCAAATTCTCTTCTCCTTTGTCATAGTTTGAAGTAGAATTTTGGGCTTAAATTTTCCATATGCTGAACATAAATTCTATAACGAAAGTTGCACTGTCTTGAAAGATTTTTATCTCTGTGTTCTGTTTTTCTTGTGTATAATTGAAGGAGCCGATTTGTGACACAGAAACGGAGGCACAAACATGGAAAGCGTTATGGACAGTGTCTCTGCATAAGGTATTTGCAGCAATTGCAATGGGTGTAGCACTGTTGCAATTGATTCCCGAGAGGCCATTGTTGTCCACAGCCGCATATTCCTTCGCATTTGCCATATCCTCCCCAATCGGTGTTACCATCGGGATTCTAATCGATGCCACCACAACGGGACGCCTGGCAGATTGGGTTTTTGCAATTGCAATGGGTTTGGCCTGCGGAGTATTTATTTACGTTGCTGTAAACCATCTTCTCAGCCAAAAACACCATGCCCCTCAAAATCATGAGAGCTCAACTGACAGACCATTTTATAGCTATATGGCTGTTGTTTTTGGTTCTGGATTGATTGCAGTGGTAATGATTTGGGATTAGAGAACAAATCAAACTTCAAACACAATGATTTAGTGACTACTCTTTTTATGTTTACCAATTCTGCTGCTGTTTGCGCTGTATGAATGCTTCTCTGTTGAATGAACGTATGAAGGCCATAGGGCTGACAGATTGTACATTAGGGAATCGTTTAGAACATTAAGACTCTTCAAAAAGACTATTCAAAAGTTGCAAGAGACCTTTGCCCACAATTGCTTTGGTTGTGCAGAGGATTGTTTCAGATCTGATGCTCCTCAGTAATTTCATCTCCATCTACCCTGTGATGTGGAAATTTACTTCAGCTTCGCACTCTTGTTGTAGCTGGTAAGTTTTAGTTAATGCAAACTTGTAAAATGTCTACTGTCTTTCCTATTTTAAAGAATTTAAGCAGACTCTGGAAATTGTAATTGCCGTTATTCGTTTCAATTTTTTCTTGTTAACAACCAATCCAATTTCTTTTAAATATAAATGTGTATTTAAGTAATTTAAATTATTAATCATTTAATAAGTTTTTAAATTATTAATTAAAAAAAGCTTTGTTAGATGGAAGATCTTTATAATTTTCAATTTTAAACTTTTATTTTAGAAGTTTTAATCTGAATAAGTGGAATATTCTATTTGAGGATGCACTTTTTGTATTCACACTGAATATCAATTTTAACATAAAGTTCATATTAAAACCCTAAATTAAATATAACATATCTATAATGATTAAAAATTAGAAATCATTATATTTTAACTTTTTAATTTATCTTTTGTAAATATGTGTTTTACTTAGTCCACAATAGTATTTTTTCACATTTATGCTTTAAAAACACTCTAAGGAAATCTATCATGATTGAAAATCCTGAAATCAGCACTGTTTTACTTTACAGCTTTCACTTTCTCGAATATATGGTTAACTTACTCCAATAAAGTATTTGTCCTATTTTCTAACCTGGATCCGACGGCTCTATATTGTATTGGTCTTATACAAGTTAGATGATTGGTTAATGACTTAATTTTACTTCGGATAATGAATGATTGGGATGCAAAATTATCTTATACTATTTTAGTCACATATGTATTTTATTATTTTATTTGAAATAATTAAAAGTTGTATGCTATTGGGCATGTAATGATTACAGTAAGATTTATGCTTTTCTAAAGCGGTGGCTAATAATATTATTATTAAGTAATAATGTTTCTAAATTTTAGATTAGGTCACTAATATTTTATAATTTGGATAATGCATAGATTAGTATTGTATAATATAGGTAATATATCGATTTGAATGAAAGAGAAATCAAAAGTATCTTATGAACAAAATTATGTTATAATTGAAATTATTTTTAAATATATATTGATTAGTAGATATGTAAATGCATATGTGTAGCACATGTATAACATTGAAAGAACAAAGACAAATAATAGCTCCATCATATAGATGATCACGTGTGAGTAGACTATCTAAACTATGAAATAAAATAAACTACTTTTGAAAAAACTTTTTACTCATATATATATATATATATATATATATATATATATATATATATATATATATACATCACAACAAGAATTTCAAAAATTATAGAAATATACACAATAAAGACAATATTTAACTATAAATGAGTAAAAAAGAACACTTCCATTGTTAAACTACAACTATTTATTGGATGTTTCTCACAAATTAAAATGTTATAAGGTTTATTGTCCATGTTTTTAAATAATTGAATCCAAGAATCTTAAAGCTAGTTGCATTTTCTTATGTATGCTCTATACATGACACATCATTTACATTGTTGGCATAGTGTCATAACTCATACTAATGTACTACATATGCTTTGGACTTAGGTATCTATTAAGTCAAAATTATAACTCTAGGATAGCCTTGGGGATCACTCAATATTTCTATATGTGCTAAACTATATCTCAGACATACTTGCAAGTCTAAGATCTGGACAATGCTCTCGATAGTTTGCCTAATGTTGTTAGAACAATTTGTTTGCCTGGTATCTCAAGTGAAGACTACTGCTCCAAAAAAGAAGATGAAAGTAGAAATATCTCATTACTTTTCAGGCAATATGTACTTCGCTATAGAGTGCATGTAACCCAAAATGAGAGCCTTTATGGATTCACATCAACTTCAAAATCCCCATTTTAAGGCTTCTCATCTAAATTATTCCAACTGTCTAATTCTTTGATATTCTCCTCACTCTAACTCAATTGTGCTAAAAAATGTAGTCATTTCAATCAATATTGCTCATGTGTTGCACAATGTCAATTGTCATTATGACAAAATCAATGGTCCTTCATCCTTCACCATATTGTTGTAGGATAATTCTTAGGAAAAATCATTCTTTCATCATCCTAATTGTTAGGACATAATGTCACCTCTTACATTCCTTTAATTTCTACCCATGAGTGATTGTATAGGCTATGAAAGGAATGAGTGTAGTGCCTACCCCTAGTTTGCTTTATTTCATATTGTTGAACTCTCTTAGGCCAATTTTCATGCTTATGTGATTTGATTAGTGATACTTGGTTACTTGATTAGTTGATATTGTTTACTATGTAACTATGTACTACATATGCCATGGACTTAAGTATCTATTGAGTCATAATTACAACTCTAGGATAGCTTGAGAATCACATAATTTTTCTACACATGCTAAACTATATCTCAAGCGTACTTGCATCTCTAAGATTTGGACATTGCTCTTGGTATTTTGCCTAATGTTGTTAGAGCAATTTGTTTGCCTAGTATCTCAAGAAAAGACTAATGCTCCAAAAAAGAAGATGAAAGTGGAAATATCTCATTAGTTTTTAGGCAATATGTACTTCACTATAGAGTGCATGAAACCCAAAATGGAAGCCTTTATGAATTCATATCAACTTCAAAATCCCCATTTTTAGGCTTCTCACCTAAATTATTCCAAATGTCCAATTCTTTGGTATTCTCCTCATTATAACTCAATTGTGATAAAAAAATATAGTCATTGCAATCAATATTGCTCATGTCTTGGACAATGTCATTTCTATTATGATAAAATTAATGACTTCTTCCCTCACCATATTATTGTAGGATAATTCTTAGGAAATCTCATTCTTTCATCACTATGATTGTTAGGACATAATATCACCTCATTTGTTCCTTTAATTTATACCCATGAGTGATTGTATAGACTAAGGATGTGAATGAGTGTAGTGCTAAGGATGAAAAGCATATTACATATGAATATAACCCTTTTAGCTTTACTAACTTCTTCAAGTTTGTTTCCTTCCACAATTGACTTCTCATTTTTTGTCAATAGCCAATATCCTAGACCCATGCATAGTAGATGTGTATTCATCTTCTCTTTTTATCTATCATAGTTAACTCCATTGAACTCATAACTTTATTTCCTGAGATGACTCATCATTGATCTCCTTGAGTTGTTAAGTTTTTCCTTCAAGGACCTAATACTCTGATACCAATTGTTAGAAAGTAAAGTCCACCAAGATAACTTGGAGGGGGTGATTAGTTATCAGATCAATATAGCTTTTATCAACCTTATTAAACCTTAAACATGCAGTCAATATAATCAACAACCATAAGAAGATACAAATACACAATAACACTAGATATGTTAACTAGGGAAACCCTTGATCAGAGGCTAAACCTTGGTGGCGATGGTACCCACAAAATGATGTACTATTATATAAGTTTCGTTTAAGAGGATGACTCTATTAGGAGCCAATGAAATACATTCAATACATATCAGCCCTTGTTAGGAGACTTTGAATCCCTGATAGGAGATTCCAAACCTATTAGGAGTTGTAGAAGGTAGATGGACTTGCTATCCGAATATATTTCGGGGAAAGAACACTAAATTCATTGTCTAACTAGCCTGTGTATCATTCATTTCAAAATAATAGAAATGTAATTGATCTAAAAAATTGAACTCTTTCTCTATCCTTTTACTATGCCACTATCACACCAAATACTTCCTAGATCTCAATAGCAGATCTCCAACTTCACATCACCATGATCCCTTCGATCTCTTATTCAGATTTACCAACTTTGTATATTACTTGTTGGAAACTACGATTGAACTTATTATTTTGTTGGAATTGATGTCAAATCTATTGATGAGACATATTGTTATCTGATCTAAATGTCTTATCTATTTGATTGATGAAGAGGATTTGAGAAATTTCTCATAACAAAAGCACCTAGAACAAAGGTTGAGTTATGAAAAGGAAGCTACAATGGACATTTTATTATTTAGACTTTGACAAGATGATTTGATTGTTTATACCATGAAAAAATGTGATGAGGTTGACAAGTGCATGAGGTTGACCAAGCAATAGAGTAAAGGATTAAGGAATTTTGAAGTAGATGCCAAGTGATGCTAGTGTTAATGAAGCTACTGTAAGTACCAAGAAAAATTAGTTTTGTTCAAGAACCAATATTGACTGAGTGACAGTGTTGATGCTAAGCTAGAAACTCCATAACAATCAAGAAATTTAGTGATGAAGGAGTGTTAGAACTTAATATTGGCCAAGGAACAAAATTTTGATTGATTGCAAGGCATAATGATTTCCAGCTGACTTAGTTGATTTCCTAGGATATGGAAAGCATATTGAAGATAAGGGTTGATGCACTGGATCATTTAATTCAAGGAGAGGATTAGATAAGATACCTAATGAATGATTTTTATGAAGTTTCTAGAAAAAAATGGAGATGAACAAATACAATGAATCTATTAGATTGGATCATAAACCCTACAATCTATGATGATTGTGAAAACGATAAAAGACCATAATTATCTATCTAAGGAGGCACATAGGAAAACTAAATAAGTGTGTGAAGTGTGAAACACAAAGAAGAAAAAAGAATAGAGAAGTTGTGTGTGTTCAAAGGTTTCTAGTAAGATGGAAGAAAGTTGTTGCAGTTGAACGGTTTCCAAGAAAATCAAGGACCAAAATGACAAGGAAGGCTTATCAGGGATTCAACACATGAACGAAACATAGATCTAAAATTGCAAAGTGAGTTGTAATTATACAGATCAAACCCCTTTTTTTTTTCTTTTCTTTTTCTCTTTCTAATCATTGTAAATTTTTTGTATTGAAATCCTTTTAATCAAAGGTTGACCTAACAGTCATTAAGGACTTAACAAGTTTGTGTAAATCCTTTAACTAGGTGACATTCTAATGGAATGTTCTAAATTCCTTTGACAAGGCCACTCCTAATAGGATGATTAAATCCTTCTACCAAGTCACATTTAACAGTGTGTATTGGAAACTTTAATAGGATTGGTTCCTAATAGGGCTCACTTCAGAAGAGTGAAAAAGTGGTCACATGTTGTTGGTGGTTTTCCCCAAATTGGGTTTCCTCATTAAATCCTAGTGTCAAACTTGTGTTGAATGTTTTTATGGTCTTTTATATTTCAAATGTTTACATTCAACAAGTCTATTATTTTAGGAGAGTAAACTACTAGTTAACATTGTTATTCAGTTTACAGTAGAGACTAAGCAATAGGACAAACAAAACCTATTTAATATTTAAGTTTTTTATTGTTCAGACTTTGAGTAACTAACCACCCCCCACACCCCTCCCCCGATTTATTCTAAACATTCTAACAATTG